>OX254002.1:10630000-10997500 GCA_946000715.1 Vitis cinerea var. helleri x Vitis riparia | reverse complement strand
CTTTTATTTTCTTTTTTCTTTACATTTTCTTTTATCTCCTTTCCTATTTTAATACCCACGACGCTACCTCTCTCACTGCTGGTGGCACCATTGCCAGTGGCACCACTCTCGATGGCACCATTGCCAATGGTACCACTATCGGCCAACAGTCTTTTCCAACCATAACTCTTTCTTTCTTTCTTTCTTTTCTCTCTCTTTCTCTCTCTTTCTCTATTTTCCCTACATCTTTCTCGTTTTATTCTCTTTGATTTTCTGATATGAAATCTTGCATCCATGGCTACCACAAAGAGTGTTCATCTTTTTCTGCTTCCAACCGAGTAACTCATGGTTGCCATGCTGCTCAACTCTATCGCCATCCTTTCTACCATCGTTGTTTCTTGTCCATGGGTTTCCAGGTGGGATTAATGGTAAAAAGTGGATTTCTATCTTGATTTACACAGTAACTATTTTGGGCTTGAATTTGGGTTTGGTCTACTTTCAATATTATTTGGGCTTTGGTTTTGTTGGTATTTAGATTGCATTTTAAGTTAGGTTTGTTTTCTTAATTGAACTTGATTTTTTTATTTGAGATGTCGGGCTTGCATAATTATTGATTTGGGTTGCTAACTTATGTGAATTGGGCTTGTATATTTTGGATATTAAATTAGGCTTGATTAAAATATTTTCAATGGGTTGTGACATTTCTTTTATTTCTTTATGTTTTAGCACAATGCTGAGAGCGGGAAGAGCAAAATGGGAACAGTTGGGGTGGTTGAAGAAGGGGATGGGCATGAGCAGAAAATTGGTGGAACCTAGGATAAAAAAATCACTAGCAGCAAGGAAAATGAAGGAGGATGGCTCTGAATTCTCTCGACCTCTTTCTATTTTTTGAGTTTCTGTGTGTGTGAGGTTAAGAGATTTTGGTTTGTATTTTTTTAAGCTTTGTTTGGGAAGTTATGGAGAGCCAATGCTAATGGGATTGCAGTTGTATGTTTATCCCTATCATCCTATTTATTTATTTATTTTTGTATATATTGGTTTTATTTTTGTATATACGGTTTTATTTATTTATTTTGTTTATCATGGATGCAAATATCAATTTTTTTAATTGTGTGTATTCATCAATTTATGCACATATCCTTGTAAATATCTTACTTTTCTTTTGATTTATTTTTTGTGTGTTTATTTGGTAAGTATGTATTTTATTATTAGTGTGCACGTTATTATATTCATTTATTTATTTAATTTTATTTTTATATTGTTATAAAAATCTGTTAACAAAAAAAATGTAATCTTTCTGTTTGTATGATATTTTTGACCAGGTAATAATAAATTCAAAGCCCTTTTTTTAATGAACCAATGCCTTCCTTTTCTTAAAAAAAGAAAAAAAAAATGCTGTATTTTTTCAAATAAATATGTAACATATTCCTAAAATATAAAAATTTTCTAAATTATATAAAGTAAAACCTATTTTTTTTTTTTTTGTTAATATGTTGTATTTTTTTAATTATATTTGAGATTATTATTACTTTTTTTTATATTTTATAATGAAGATTTGGTTAAATTATGATATCATTTTTCTAATAATATATTTAAAGACATTTTCCTAATAAATAAATAAATAAATATTTTTTATTTATTTATAAATTTGAAGCAATTCTTATCAAATAAACTAAATCTTTTTCTGTCTTTTCAAATTCCTTGAAAAGTAGCATTTTTACTTTCAACAAATATCTTCTTTTATCTTTCTTTTTTTTCTTTTTGCTTTTAATGAAATTGAAATCTTATATTTTAGGAAATTTAAATCACTCTTTTTATATACAAATTTGCAATTATTCTTTTAATAATAAAATTCAAACCATTTTTTTTAATATAGTGATACAAAGAATTGAAATCATTCCTTCCAAAAACTTTATTTTATTTATTTTTTCACAAAATTACGAATTTTTTTTTTTAATTTAAATGATCAAGATATCTTTTGTAAGTAAACATAATTGGAATAGAATTCTTTTGTAAATAAAATAGTGAAAATGTTTTTTTTTAAATAAAAGATAAATAAAATTTAGTTTTTAGATAAACTTTAAAAATAATTTTCGTTGTCAAATTGAAATTTTGTAATAAATTCTTTTGATACAATAATTGTTAATAACTTTTTTGAAAATTGAATGCAAATGAAATTGAATCAAATCATTTATTGAAAATAAATTGAAACCTTTTTGTAAATAAATAAATTCAAATTATTAATTCAAAATTTTTTTTTAATAAAATCCTTTGAAATTTCTTGAAAACTGATTATTTTTTAAAAAAAAAATATCATTTTTTTAATTAGTTCAATAAATCATTTTGTATAATTCTCTAGTAATTTATTTTGTGCATTCTTATAATTTGCTTTTATCATTATTTTTGTATATATTGATTTGTGCCTTTAATCTTGGTATACAGGATTAATTAATTAATTGTCATAATTCCTTTGATCCATTTAGTAAAAATTGTAGGTATACAGGCTTAGAGGGTGTTATGACTCATCACCATACCTTCTCGATAGGTAACCTAACCCCTAAATCCAAACTCGATTTTTGCAAACATATCTTTTCCAAATAAAGAGTCACATAAGGTTTTCTTTCTTATTTTGTTTTCCCTTTTAAAAATAAAAATAAGTGGTGACTCCAAGTCTTTTCTAAAAATCAAATTTTCACATATAAAAAACGAGTTTCGTCATTGAGTGGAAATACAAGTGAAAAATGCAGGTCCACAAAATGGTGACCCCACTAGGGATGTTTAAAGGGTCAAACTTGAACTCAAGTTGAAGGAAATGTGGCGTTTGATTAATTGATCAATGGATACCCTCTCATTGTTATTTATTTATTTTTTTTTTTGTGTATATTTGCTATGTTTTAGGGCATATGAACATTGACATGATGATTATTTTGTATATATGTTGCATGTGTCTTACTATATATTGATTCTGGTTATCATGTGTGTTTGTATATATTTACTAATATTTGTAATTTGCATGATTGTGTGTTGCATTATTACCCTTTTGTTACATGATGCATGCTTGGTTATTATGTTTGTTTCAGACATTGACATATCGATTATATCGATTGATTCTATTGCCTATCTTAGCATTTTGACTCTTTTTGTTGTACGATTATCCTATTCATATTGACATGTGTATCCTCATAGTTGGTTGTCTTATTCATCTTGATATGTTGATTTTCTTTTTTGTATATAATCTTGATCATCTTTGAGTATGTTATTCTTATTGTATATTCACATCGATTATTTTGTTTCTTGCTTAGCTTGTGTGTAGATATGAATGATATATCTATTCTTTGTATGACTGTTTGTTACATGACTTCTTTTTTTTTCTGCATGATGCACGCATTGCCTGTCTATGTGGGACACACATCTATCTCCTTACTCCAACGCACTAGTCTTGATCGAACTTGTTTCCCTTGATCTTGTATTTCATGAGACTTGTTGCTTTCTTTGTTTTCCAACCAAGCTAGTGATTCAGAGTAGGGTCCAATGATGGGCTATACCTACGTTTGAGAGCATTCTGGAGGGGGCCGACTTATTGATGCTCATTAGAGTCCAATCTTTGAAGATTTGTATAACCCAGAGCTAGATTTTAAGATATTTGTGTGACCAATGTGCTTTCTTTCCATTTAGTTTGATAGGATTTTTGGATGCACCCACACCATTCACCTTGTACCTTAGATTACCATTGAGTGTTGAGATATGTGAGAGCCTTCATCATTAGGAAACCTCCTAAGATGTAATCGTGCATGTGTAGAGGTGATGACCACTTTGCATGGAAGCGTCTCCGTCCATTTGGAAGTGTGAAGGAGGTTGCGTACCATTGGAGGGTACAATCGCTTCTGCTAGGGATTTTTTAAAGTCTTTTTTTCTTTTTCTTTTTAGAGCCACCTTGACTTTATAGGTTGAGCTTTAGATCTTTTGATTAGGATTTCTTCCTTACGCATCATTGCATCTGAAAGCCTCTAGGGCCACTTTAGTTATAGCATGGATTCAGTACTCACTGTTTTGGTCTTTAGTTGAGTGTGCTTAGAGATTGGTGCGAGTTTGTGTATCAATTGGACTACCCGTTGTTGTGTTGTGTTAGATTCTTCCTTTCGCTCGTTGAGCTTAACATGCTTTCTCCTTAGGGCTTTAGTTAGTTTCCTTCTTTTGACTTGGCACATTCATTCAATTTGTAGTTACATTCTTTTCTTGACACTTTGGAATATGTTCATTGATCATGTTCATTTTTTTGCATTGCATACCTGTCATGGGCCTAGTACCCTATTCTTTATTTGATGTTTGATTCCATTTCCACCCCGATGCTCATATTTTCATTTAAAAAAAAAAAGTGAATGACCTGTTTTCACATTCATAATTTTTTTAGAGATTCGCCTTTATCACCTTAATCACCTTATCCTTTTCTTTTACAAAGCTCGGTTTGGAAGTTGAGTTAGGTACATCCAGTTACAAATGGGGCATTGATCTTGTGATAGTGTTGTTTTACACATTTTTTTTTTATCTTGGATTATTAATATGAATTTTCTAGTCACATTGGTAGCCATCTCATAGTGGACACCTTTATGACTCTAGAGTTCCTATCATTCAGCCAGATTTTGCATTGCCACCTCAAGACCTTGTGTTTACATGTCACATTGTTGTCTTTAGAGTATTTTCTTATGTCCCACTTCTGTTTTGATTATTTTGCATTGTAGGGAGTCAGTCTAGGAGTCGGTTGAGTCTAGAGTTGTAACCTTGGAGGAGGGTTGGAGGTTGATTGATTAAATCAAATACTTATCAGAGTTCAAACAGTTCAATTGAGATGTTGGACAAGTTAACTACCATACTAGCTTCTACTCAGGAGTTCATGGTCGGGATGAGTAGGCATTTAGATTAGATAGAGAGCTCATGTTAGGATCATCCAGTTGGCATCAACATTGATGAGATAATTTCTCATGCATGTCAAACAACACAGGTTCTTCCACTTAGGACTTTACATGGCATTCATTTTCATTTTTCAGATCATTTTGAGATTACTCCATCACTTACTGCCACAAGGTCGCCTCCTATTGTTCTCATTACTTATGACACTAGATTGGCCGAGCAGGAGGCTAGGATTGAGAGGCTTGAGTCTAGGATGAGATAGATTAGATCACAGAATGAAAGTCTGACCTAGGATAATACAGATGGCATACCAGTGGCTAGTTTGCCCACCAACTTTCACATGCCAAACATTGAGCGTTACAGTGGAGTTGGTTGTCTAGAGATCCACCCAAGACTCTACAACACAGTCATGAGAGCATACGTGTTAGATGATGCACAATTAGTGACTATTTTCCCTATGTCGCTTAGTGGGGCAACGCAAAGATGGTTTGCCTCAGTTGAACCTTTAAGACTTCGCACTTGGGAGGATAGGGTTCATGAGTTCTTGATTGAGTTTGCTTCTAATGCTGATATTGATGTGTTTAGACGAGAGCTAAAGGTTACCAGAAAAAGGCTAGACGAGTCCATTTCTCCCTTTGTCAATCGTTGGAGGGCAAATGTGGTCGGTATCCTAGTCTTTAGTAGATCATTATAGATGTTGATGATATTCAGGGATCACTTGACATTATGAGATTTCTTAGTTGAGGCTTTCTTGTAGTAGATATAGATGCGTCGTTTCACAAAGTTTCAATACGAAGTGCACCTTGGTTTGGTTGTGGAAGTCTTCGAAGGGTTTTTTTTTTTTTTTTTGTATTGAGTCTAGTTTTGGTTCAAAGTCTCAGTATATAGTTCATGTTGAGAGTCCAATTGTTCGTAGTCCTTTATGTTACACACATGAAGTGATATGATCTTTTTGTTATTATTATATTTTTCTTATTTCTTATGAGTATGTTTTGTATTGATGTGTGTTGCATTATTGATAAGAGACATCTTTCCCTTGCATATCTTGATCACTTGGGCCTAACCTATCATGGAGGATATTAAGCCTATTGACCTAAGATCGAGGGAATCGACCTAGGGAGTTTGAGACTATGACTCATCCCACATTTTGATTAGAGTAGTACCATATCCACATCTGTACCTTTGTATGGCTTTACTCCTTCACACTTTTACATGTCCCTTCCTTCCCTACATATACTATTCTTTTCATTCCTTCTTTGATCCGACCAAGTATGGTTTGACATTATTGGACCTATGGTGAGCTTTGCACATTGATGGATGAATACCACCCTACAGTTGAGATGGGTAGAGGGGTTGTTGTGGACCATCCAAATTGAGCCCTTACATATGACTTTAGAGAGTTGACATGGGTATACAAGATTGATTTTATGAGATGATGATGAGTGGCTTGTGATGAGGAGTTGGTTTGACTTTATTGACTATATTGTGGTTGAGATAGATAGGAAACTTATAGAGCGTTTAGATTGAGGCCTTTGCACATTGATTTTAGAGGGTTTACATGGCTACATTGGATAGAGGTTAGTCTTTAGCGTCGACCATGTGAGATCTTAAGAGCACGACGTTTGAGGTTGTGGTCAAAGGATGGGTGACCATCATTTCATGAGCCTATTTACCTGATCACCTTTACATATAGAGTTACCCGTTGGTAGCTCTTTGAGCTTCACATAGATATTATAGTCTTTTATGTCTTATCATGTCATTTATTTATTACACTGGGTTGGGGACCCTATAGTGTTTGCATGCTTTGACTAGATACCTCATGGGTTTTGGACCTTGTAGACATATTTAGGTCTTATTTCTCATTCTTCAGTGCAATATTTCCACATTGACATCATCATTATAACTTTTCCTTGCATCACATATCATCACTTGTGACGTTCATCTTCTCTTTCTTTTCCTCATCATTGCCTACTTGGCACTATATTTGTTTCACCTTGAGTAGTGGGTTTGCACATTACTACATGGAAGATAGTCATATCCATTCCTTATTTCATTTCATGAGCCTATTTACCCGATCACCTTTACATATAGAGTTATCCATTAAAGCCTTTTGAGTTTCACGTAGATATTATAGCATTTTCTATCTTATCATCTCATTTACCCATCATACTGGGTTGGGGACCCTATAGTGTTTGCATGCTTTGGTTAGATACCTCATGGGTTTTGGGCCTTGCAAACTTATTTAGGTCTTATAACTCATTCTTCTATGCGATATTTCCACATTAACATCATCATTATAACTTTTCCTTGCATCACATATCATCCCTTGTGATGTTCATCTTCTCTTCCTTTTCCTCATCATTGCCTATTTGGCAATATATTTGTTTCACCTTGAGTAGTGGTTTTTCACATTACTATACGGAGGACAGTCATATCCATTTTTATTTCATTTCATGAGCCTATTAACCTTACTACCCTTACATATAGAGTATCGTTGGTAGCCCTTTGAGTTTCACATAGATATTATAGTTTTTTCTATCTTATCATCTCATTTACCTATTATACTAGGTAGGGGACCCTGTAGTGCTTGCATGCTTTGATTAGATACCTCATGGGTTTTAGACCTTGCGGACATATTTAGGTCTTATATTTCATTCTTCAGTGCGATATTTCCACATTGGCATCATCATTATAACTTTTCCATGCATCACATATCATCACTTGTGACATTCATCTTCTTTTCATTTTCCTCGTCATTGCCTACTTGGCACTATTTTGCTTCACCTTGAGTAGTGGTTTTTCACATTACTACATGGAAGACAGTCATATCCATTCCTTATTTCATTTCATGGACAGTGGTTCAGAGATTTTAGTTTGAGAGGTTGCCTTGTCAGTGAGGATTCAAGTTACATTTGTACATTGGGAGGGTTTATCCATTTGGCTGTGTATTTCCATTAGAGATTGTTTAGTATTGATAAAAGTATGCACAAAAAAAAAAAAAAAAAAAAAACGTATTGTGTGTTGTATCATTCTCCTTTAAGCACGTATATGTACATGGAGATGTACTTTTTGGGTTTATGTGTCAGTGAGAGTTCGTATATGAGCTCGCTGAGATCCATTTTTTACTTAACCTTATCTTGATGTATGTTTTTTTTGGTGAGGGTACGAGTCGCCCATTCGTTTTTTGTGAGAGGCAAGCAACCTTTCCTTAGGGTCTTTAGATCTTCGCTCTATCCATCATTCTATCAATTTTTTACGTGACTGCTTCCCATGTTGAGATGTAGGTTGACCATCACTCACCCTTTTTTCTCTATGTTTTTCTTTATCGTTATTCCATTACTTCATTTCATTTTACCTCATCTGATTTCTTTATTTTCTCATCCTACTCGATGTTCGACTTAGGTTCAACATCCACACACTACTTTTTCTCATCCTATTGATATTTGATACGTTCATTCTTTTTATTCTCACTATTCGTTTAGGAATCCCTAGGTCTGGTACTCATGAGGTTTTCTGTGCATTGCATCTCATGCATGAGGAGTATGGGGATTGTATCATTGGGATTATTGAGCCTAGTTTTCTTTCATTTCTTTACCTTATTACCCTAGCCTACGTTACGTCCCAGGTCCTAAGACCACCTTGAGGCCATGACATCATACATTATGTTGGATAGCTCACACATGGGTGATACTTGAGATTGGTTAGAGATTACTTGGAGCATGATGGATGAGGAGTTATGATGTGGCTTACACTAGGGCATACCCTCTTATCGGTGATGGATTTTTTAAGATGATGTGTCTCACACTAGGACATACTTCTCTTATTGATGGCCTATATTGAGGTGATGACCTATATCGAGGCATAGTCTTCTTATTGGTGATGGATTGTCAGGATGATGCCTTACACTAGGGCATAGCCATTTCACCTTTTCACTTGGGTTATGATGGATTAGGAGTTATGGGATGACCCTATATTAGGGCTTAGCCATTCTAGAGAGCACTTTTATCTGAGGTGCAACAATTCTACTTAATATTCTACATTAGGACATACTTCTCTCTTTGATGGATGATTTTTAAGGTGGTTTATTTTGAGATAGTTACTTCATAGATTTTTGTATGGTAGTGTGGACCCTGCATTTCTGCTCATGCGCTCCCACTTGATGGCGAACTCGCTTTTTATTTGGAAATGATTTATTTATTTAGAAAATGATTTGGAGTCGCCATTTATTTTTATTTTATTTTTAAAGGGAAAACAAAATAAGAAAGAAAAACCTAAGTGTGACTCATTATTTGGAAAAAACGGTCTATGAAAAACCAAATCTGGGTTCGAGGGTCAGCTTACTTATCGGGAAGGTACATTAAAGACCGTTACTTCATAGATTTTTGTATGGTAGACATATTCATTTCATTCCATTCTGATAGAGCCAAGATTTGTTGAGATTACATTGAGATATACTTATTTTCAGTATCAAGAGTTGAAATTGATTTTGACCCGATGATGAATGTTGAGGCATAGCTTTCTCATCAATGATGGAGTTTGATTTATCTTATAGCATAACCACTTCACATAGTTTTGTACTGGGGCATAGCCATGATGCAGAGTGTTTTTCACTATGACATAACTATTCTGTCGAATTCTTCACACTAGGGCATATCCATCTCTTGGAGGGTGCTCAAATTGATTTTTTTACGTTGGAGCATCTGGTGAGTGATATGAAGATCATTGGATTGTTTCATGTTGTCCTCATTGCATACTAAGGCATAACCATATCAAAGGGCATCGTTTCATATTGGAGCATAGCCACTTTGCTAATCTTCGACTTTGAGACTTTGACTTTCTGCTTATGATTGCTACTTTTGATGGATTATGGAGTTGGTGACATTTCGAGTTCATTCTTCTCAGCATACTTGGTTGATCTTTGATACCCACATACCTTTCATTTCATACCCAGACATTTCATCCTTGATAACTTTCACACTTATATCCATCTTACCAGAACTTAACCATTACTTTCTTTTGGCCTATTTCACCATAACCTCATACATTTCTCCTTATTAGGGGGAATGTAGATCATTCCTCGAGTCTTCTAGTCGAGTTTTCATACATTTTTTAAACTTTAGGTTCAACATCTTCCATGATAGTAGAGTCTGACAAATTACCAATTTATTAGTGATGATGTTTTCATTTTGATAGTTGACATGTTAAGTTTTGACTTGCTTGTATTTTGTATTTTGTGTATTAGTCATCATTATTTTTGTCCTCAAATCAGTTTCATTTTGTTGGTGTGGTATCGTGATGCATGGTCCTGTTTGGCATTTCCTGCTTAAGGTTAGCTATTTTTTATTATGTGATTGATGAGCATATTCTAGACTAGAGCAGTTTAGTGACATTTCATATCTCAGCTTGTTCACCCTCACATACTAGGGCAAACCCCCTTGTTTGAGTTCATTAGACCTTTAGCAAGTTTCACTACCTTTTGACTTAGTCTTCAACCCTTACGAGGTTCATATTAGGGCATACCCCATTTTTTGAGATCATCAGACGTTTAGTAGACTTCATCGTCTTTTGACCTAGTTATCGATTCTTATGAGTTGTCATACTAGGACATATCCCCTTCTGTGTCGAGTCTGCTTGCATCACTATCTCCGACATCTTTTAGCTTAAGCCATGGTTAGATCATCATTATGTTAGTTTAGTTTTATCTTCAGCGTAGACCATACCATGTACGATCGGTCATGTTATTATCATGTTCTGTTTCCATTATAGATCGTACCTAGTACGATTAGTCGCATTTTTATCATTTTCCTCAATTTTAGGTGATTTCTATCATGACGATCGCACCTCGTCTATTTTAAGTGATTTCAATCATCGTGATCATGTCCCATTCTTTATTTTTTAGGTGATTTCGGTCACTACGACCACATCCCATCCTTTATTTTGGTTTTAGGTGATTTTGGTGATCGCAACTACGTCTCATCCTTGTCTAGGTGATTTTGATCATTGCGATCGTGTCCCATCATTTCTTTTGGTTTTAAGTGATTTCAGTCATTGTGACCACATCTTGTCTTTTTTGGTGATTTATGTTATTGCAGTCCCGTCTCATCCTGTTTTTATCTATGTGATTTTAGTCATTGTGACTGCGTTTCATCCTTCTTTTGGTTTTAGGTGATTTGAGTCATGGCGACCGTGTCCCATTTTGTTTTAGGTGATTTCAGTCATCATGATTGCATCTTGTCTTTCTTTATGTTTCAGATGATTTCAATCATTGTGACCACATTTCGTCTTTCTTAGGTGATTTCCATCATTATGACCACATCTCGTTCTTGTCTAGGTGATTTCAGTCATTACAATTGCATCTCGTATTTCTTAGGTGGTTTTGGTTATTGCGATCGTATCTCGTATGTTTTAGGTGATTTCGGTCATGGCGACCACATCCCATTCCTTTTTTCAATTTGGTGATTTTAGTCATTATGACCGCATCTCATTCCTTCATTTAGTTTGGTGATTTTGGTCATTGTGACCGCATCCCGTCATTTCCTTCAGTTTTAAATGATTTTAGTCATCATGACCGCGTTTCGTCTTTCTTTATGTTTCAGGTGATTTCGGTCATTGTGACCATGTCCCATCTTTCTTAGGTGATTTTGATCACTACAACTATGTGTCATCCTTTCCTTTGGTTTTAAATAATTTAGGTCATAGGGATTGTATCCTGATTTAGTTGATTTTGGTCATGGCGACCACATCCTATATGTTTTAGGTGATTTCGGTCATTGTGATCGCGTCTCATTCTTTTTTCTTAAGTTAGGTATTTCGGTCATGGCGACCGTATCCCATATGTTTTAGGTGATTTCAGTCATAGCGATCGCATCTCATCATTTTCTTCAGTTTGGTGATTTCGATCATTGCGACCGTATCCCCTCATTTTATTTTAGCTTTAAATGATTATGATCATTGTGACTGCATCCCGTTCTTTCCTTTAGTTAGGTGATTTTGGTCATCGCGATCGCATCCTATCATTTTCTGTTGGTTTTAGGTGGTTTCGGTCATTGTGAACACGTCTCGTCATTTCCTTCAATTAGGTGATTTCGGTCATTGCGACCGCATCTCATCATTTTCTTTAGTTTGGTGATTTTAGTCATTACGACTGTGTCCCGTCCTTCCTTCAACTTTAGGTGATTTCAGTCATGGTGAATGTGTCCATTTTTTCCTTTGGTTTTGGTGATTTCAATCATTGCGACCACGTTCCGTTCTTCCTTTAAGTCTTTGGACACCTTGTTCTCACAACTTCATATTTCATTCTACTTCTCACTTTGTTGCATATGTGCTTCTCACTTCTTCATCATGCTATTTTGAAGTTTTCCCTCCTCCTGTGTGCACATTATAGTCTTTTAAGCTCATAGCATGTGTCTTGATCATATTGTTGGTACTTGTACGTGTATGGTTTTTCCCTTTGTACGCACTCGTTCTTATGCCCCTTGGTGGTTCGATTGCAATTTGACTTCGACATCGATTTTCAAGCCATTTTTGGAGACTTTTGAGAGGGAGTCTGGATCATAATGTAACTTTAGAGGCATCATAAGAGTTTTGTTTTCTTGTTTGATACGTTCTTACCCTCTTTTTAGGGTTTTAGAGCCCATTTGTTCCTGTTTTAGTTTGAGGGAGATCGTGTTACACTAAGACACTTTTGGAGTCTCTCCTATTCTTTGGTAGATTTAACTTCATTCCACTCACTATTCACACTTTTATTTCACTCCATCACTCACATTCCTTATACTCAAGAACTCTACCAAAGAGGGGCATATTTGTACACCCCAAAATTTGTCCCAAACTCTTTTATTTTTGTTTTTATTTTTATTTATTTATTTATTTTTATTTATTTTATTTTGTTTATTTTATTTATCTTAAGACTTTTGGTCAATGATTATTAGGCTTATTCCTTTTAACTTTTAAATCCAATTTTTGTTAGAGATTTAATCTTAACCTTTATTTTTTTCATCAAATCCTTACCATTCATTTCAAACAAAACCCTAACCTTCTCATTTATATCTTATTTTCTCACACTCGCCTTCCCTTTCATTTTTCTTCTATTTTTTTATTTCTTTCTTTACATGTTCTTTTATTTTCCTTCCCATTTTCATACCCACGGCGCTACCTCTCTTACTATTGAATACACCACTGCTAACAGGCATCATTGCTAGTGGTTCCACTACCAGCGATATCACAACTGGCGACGCCACTGCCGCTCGACAGTCTTCTCCAGCCACTTTTTTTTTTCTCTCTTTCTCACTATTTTCCCTACATCTTTCTTTTTTCATTCTCTCATATTTTTTGATATGAAATCTTACATCCACGGCTGCCGCAAAGAGCGTTCATCCCTTTTCTGCTTCCAATCGAGCGACTCATGGCCACCATGACGCTCAACTCTATCGGCACCCTTTCTACCATTGTTGTTTCTTGTCCATGGGTTTCAAAGTGGGATTAATGATAAAAAGGAGATTTTCATCTTGATTTACACAATAACTGTTTTGGGCTTGAATTCGGGTTCGAGCCTACTTTCAATATTATTTGGGCTTTGGTTTTGTTGGTATTTAGATTGCATTTTGAGTTAGGCCTGTTTTCTTAATTGGACTTGATTTTTTCATTTGAGATGTTGGGCTTGCATAGTTATTGACTTGGGTTGCTAACTTATGTGATTTGGGCTTGTATATTTTGGATATTAAATTGGGCTTGATTAAAATATTTTCAATGGGCTGTGACATTTCTTTTATTTCTTTGTGTGTTGGCATAGTGTTCAGAGCAGGAAGAGCAAAATGGGAGCAGTTAGGGTGGTTGAAGCAGGGTATGGGTATGGGCAGAAAGTTGGTGGAACCTGATTTGAGATAAAAAGATCACTAGTAGCAAGGAAAAGGAAGGAGGATGGCTTTGAATTCTCTTGATCTCTTTGTATTTTTTGAGTTTATGTGTGTAGTGAGGTTGAGAGATTTTGGTTTGAATTTTTTTAGCTTTGTTTGGGAAGTTATGGAGAGCTAATACTAATGGGATTGCATTGCATTGTAAAGTTGTATGTTTATCCCTATCCTCATATTTATTTATTTATTTATTTTTGTATATATTGGTTTTATTCTATATGTAATTTTTGTATATACGATTTTTTTAATTGTGTATATTCATCAATTTGTGCACATATCCCTATAAATATCTTTTCTTTTCTTAAAAAAAGAAAAGAAAAGAAAAAAAAAAGCTATTTTTTTCTTCTATTTTTTTTTCAAATAAATATGTAACATTTTCCTAAAATATAAAACTTTTCTAAATTGGATAAAGTAAAACTAATATATATATATATATATATATATATATATTTGGTTAATATGTTGTAATTTTTTAAATTATATTTGAGATTATTATTACTTTTTTTATATTTTATAATAAAGTTGGAGATTTGGTTAAAATATGATATCATTTTTCTAATAATAAATTTAAAGTCATTTTCCTAACAAACAAATAAATAAATAATTTTCTTTATTTATAAAATTGAATCAATTTTTATCAAATAAACTAAATCTTTCTTTCTTTGCAAATTTGAAATCTTATTCCTTGAAAAGTGGCCTTTTTACTTTCAACAAATATCTTCTTTTATCCTTTTTATTTTTATATTTCTTTTTGCTTTTAATGACATTGAAATCTTACATTTTAGAAAATTAACATCACTCTTTTTATACACAAATTTCAATTATTTTTTTAATAATAAAATTCAAACCTTTTTTTTAAAATATAATGATACAAAGAATTGAAATCACCCCATCAAAAACTTTATTTTATTTATTTATTTATTTGTTTTTTTATTTTTCACAAAATTACGAATTTTCATTATTATTATTATTATTTAAAGGATCAAGATATCTTATAGAATTCTTTTGTAAATAGAATTGTGAAAAATGTTTTTTTTTTAAATAATTTTTTTTAGATAAACTTGTAAAAATCCTCTTTGAAAGATAAAAATTCTTTTTGTAAATAAAAGTCCCTATTTAGTAAAGTTGAGGAAACTTCTTCTTTTTAGATAAAGTTATGTTTAAAATAATAATAATAATAATACCTAAGTCAAAAATTTATTTTATATCAAAATTGTAAAGATTTTTTTTTTAATAAAAAAAGGTTTGAAACATTTTTGGTGAATAAAACATGAAAAATTGGTTTTCTTTAAATAAAATAGGATAAACTCTTATTTATTTATTTATAAAATCCAAATCTTTAAAGACAAATAGAATCAAAGTTTTATTTATTCATTTATTTATTTTTATTTTTATTCATTTATTATTATTGTTTTTAAGTTCTAATAAAATTCAAAATCTTTCCTTTAAATCAAAGATAAAATCTCTTATTCAATCAATTTTTTTTTTAATAGAACCAAATAATAAATTATTTTTGATAAATAAAAAAGGGTTTAAGACACTTTTGTAAATAATTTTGTAAAAAACACTTTTTCGATTAAATAATTTTTTTATTATTAATAAAATTGGATTGAATTTTAACATTTTTGTAATAAAAGCTATAAAAGTTTTTTTTTTAAATTAAAAATTCTTTTGCAAATAAAGTTATATAATTTTTAAATAATTTGTATAAATTACTTTTGTTAAATTAAAATACTTTTGTAAATAAAATTATAAAAATTCATTCATTTATAGTAAAAACAAGTAAAAATAATTTTCATTGCTAAATTGAAATTTTATAATAAATTCTTTTAATACAATTAAGTGTAAATAACTTTTTTAAAAATTGAATACAAATGAATTATACCATTTATTATCATAAATTGAAACCTTTTTGTAAATAAATAAATTGAAATTATTAATTCAAAATTGTTTTTAATAAAATCCTTTGAAATTTCTTAAAAACTGATTTTTTGAAATATTTTTTTTTAATTAGTTCAATAAATCATTTTGCATAATTCTCTAGTAATTTATTTTGTATATTCTTATAATTTGTTTTTATCATTATTTTGTGTATATTGATTTGTACATTTAATCTTAGTATATATGATTAATTAATTAATTGTCACAATTCTCTTGATTCGTTTAATAAAATACAGTAAGTATAAAAGTTTAGACGGATGCTATAGCTCATCACTGTACCTTTCTATTAGGTAACCTGATATCCAAATCTAGACTCGGATTTTGCAAACATGTTTTTTTCAAATAAAGAGTTTTACATAATTGTCTTTTTTTATTTTGTTTTCCCTTTAAAAAAACCAAAATAAGTGATGACTCTAAAATTCGTTCTTAAACTCAAAAAATTTCACAAATAAAAAACAAGTTTTGCTATTGAGTGAAAACACATGTGAAAAATACGAATGCACAATTGTCTTTTAAAATGTTTGAATATAATAAAAAAAATGGCTTATTTATATATTAAAATAAAATATTACTTATTTATTCAAAACAAAATATAATAACAATTATTATTTTTAAATTAATATTACTATTCATTTTTTTTAAAAAAAAGGAAGCAATTATTCTTGTTAAACTATTATTTCTAGAATGAAAAAATTTTTCATTTTGGATTTATAAAACATTTTAAATTAATTTACATAATATTAATTAAATTTATTCAAGTTTTATTAAAAATAAAATTAGTTTCTAATCAAATTTATTAGCTTTTATTTTTAAAAACCATATTTAAAACAATTTATCAAACATCTTACTTTCATAAAATTCTATAAAATTTTTGAACTTCGAGAATAATCCATTTTTAATATAAATATCCTTTAATATTTTCAATTTTTTACCTATGTGTCTGAAAAGAAAGTGTTATTTTTGTTTTTTTAAAAAAAATGATATTCTTAAGGGGTTGATTTTTCAAAGTGGGATGATTTCATCCTTTTAATCCGTTATCCTTTTAGAAACCATCATAAGAGAAGCACAACCAAACCAGACATGACCAAATAGGTTCAAATAAACTCGATAATAAAAAAATGTTATAGTACTTCAAATAATTTATGATACTGATCAGCAGCAATTATAAATTTCAGGCTGAACAGTACATATATTCCCATCATGTGGGTAATAACCAAGCATACAGGACTTGTTAGTAGGTATAGTCAACCTTTTATTTGTTGCTAGTTGTGGGCCAGTTTCTCGTTGTCTCATTCTTTATCTTCAACCTGTCTTGGAGTATATTAGATGAAGCAAACCCTTGCAGCATAACATAAATTAGAGACCGAGGGAAATCCAGTTTCTTAAAAATAGACCTCTGTACAAGAATCTAGGGTACGATTTTCTGGATAAAGATGGAATACTATGTTCCAAAAACAATTAATCACAGAAAAGGACAACAGCCTTTTATATGATGCCCTCCAATTTGTGCTTAGATCACCGAATAGAAGCAATAGTCGGCATTAATGAACCTGATAATATAAGTTACTTTCTTCCTGTTGTGCCAAACAAGTGGCCAAATCCAAAAAAACTACAAAAGCACTATCATTTTCTTGTATTAGGTCGCTGATACATGAAGATGTTTACCAACCGTGGCTGTTGAAGTTTGTAAGAAGCATTCAAACTCTGGTGTAAATGAATCTTAATACTCATGCAGACACTGAACAGAGAAACTTTACATGCAAATCTTCCATGCAGGAATGTACAACTGGCTGATCAAATTTTTTTGGTATCCGACATCTCAAGAGCACATGGTATAATGGATGGGAGTTAAGAGATTGTTACATGTCTTCAAATGATTCTATGTAAAACACAATATAAAAATTATGATATTACAAAGCTCAGGAGGAATAACAATTACAGTTAAGATAAGAGAGTTGATCGAGAGTAAATAACAAAATTTAAAACAAAACGGAATAGAGAGCGGCCATGAAAACTTTTCAAAGAAAGAAAAGTCTTGCAAGGTCAAGAAAAAGTAAAATAAAATAAAAATAAAAAATAAATAAAAAGCTCAGTTGGGATAGCACCATTAAAACTCTTGCATATGCTTCATTCTCCTTTCGTGACAAAAGCCCATGTGCTGAACGTTGAGATGACTCTCCAGTAAACCTGAAACGGTATTCGGCACCATGGAGCAGATCAGTTTCTCAACCGGCAAAGCCCAGGAATATAAGAAAGACGTGAGAGAGCCGAGGACGCTAAAGTCAGTATTTCTCCTTTTTCTTCCCTCTTTCATATGTTCGTGTGAAGTGATAGAAAGAGGCAAAGACAGGCTTGTTGAAGAGATGGATGGAGTTTATATAGAAAAAAGAGCGGGAAATAAATGAGAAACAGATAGTACTGACATTCCAAATAGGTGTTTAGTTTCAGCAAAGAGTAAAAGAAAGTAACTGATTTTCGGACCCAAAAAACATGAATCAATGAGAATGGAAACTCTTTCTTTTCTCTCTGCTGTATCTATCTCTGTCTCTAATTCGAACCATCGGGGGTTATCATCAGATAAATGGTGACTGATTTGAGAGGAGGTAGTGGGAAGTACAGAAGTAGCAGTGTGAGTAATGTGACTTAACCATCACTAATGCATGTGTCTCTCTCATCTGTCCCACGTCTTTTTCCTTCTCAGTTACGTAAAATTTGAAAGAATAAGAAGCAGCATGGGGACCTGGATTTTCAAGTTTTGAGAAAGAGGAGATTTCTAGAGCATGAAGCTGCAATGAATGTGTACAATAAGAAAGATAATATGCAGTCTCTGCAGGACCCGCATTGTAACAGGCTTCTTTGACTTCAGTCTTGCACTTTTGTCTTTATAATTCTCTTGCCAGCTCCACAACTATAGCTAGCATCTAATTTCTGATGAAATAATACCATTCCTGAGCAATTCTTGAACAATGTTTGGTCTTCTTTTCCTGTTTTTTTTTTTTTTCCTTTTTCTTTTTGATATGCAATCAAATGATGCAAAATCTTTAAAGAAAAACCCTTGAAAAAGGGACTCCAAATTCGAAAAAGTTAAAAGTCCGTTGTATTTTCTTCTGGTCTGACTCTTTCGACAGCATGAAGTAACATACAATTATCGATTAAATAAATAAGTATTACCACGCAACATTGCTTCTTCAGATGTAAGAGAAGTTGTCTGAGAGTCGTGATGCTAGCTGATGGACCATAGAACACTCGATCCATCTCTCCCAGTATCAAAACTCACGTGATGTACTACTTAAATGGTAACCAACAGTGCCCTATGCCGTACCCATGTGTATATGGTACGCACAGCTGATGCTAGCCATGTGATGCGCCTACAATGCCTGCATGCATATATGGCCAGGCGTCTTCTCCTCAAACATTGGCTCGTAGGATGATGAGTTATTTGAACACAATATCCAATGTTGGATATACTGTCAAACTAAATCTTTTGGTGATTTTAGGGTGGGAAAAACCATAAAACAGCTTTGCTAGTAAAGCTGCCTATAATAAACAGGGTTTACATTGTGTTTTCGTTTCCCAACCATTCTTTTTTGTGTAAGAGTAGGAGCTAGGATTCATTGGTTTACGCTGGTGGGTTGTATTGTTCTCTCAACTGTGAAGAAGATAATAGATAATAAGCAAATTATTCCGGTGTGTCAGAGAATACTGCCACTGAAAAATTCCGGGTCCACGCGCATTGGAAGGGTGTAAAACGGGAGTCTCCCACCACTGCTTGGAAGGTGGGAAACGATGAGAAAATAGCGCGTGGGGTTGGGATCTCTGACCAGCCTTTCTTGAAAATTAATAAGCATGACTCCCTTTGGGATGTGACAAGACATGGCGAATCCATCAGTCTCGGATCCACCTTCTCTCTCATCTCAGCAGGTCCTGTGTCCATTGTCGTTCTCTGTTCTTGACAAAGATAACAACAAAACACCATTACAATTTACAAATGCTCGGGTTTGTTGGTACAGTCGCTGTTGCTCCTCCTCTGCACGCATGTGTGCAACCCACCCTATTCCATCTTACAAATTTAATGCGCATCTCTTCTTATCTGTCTCTCCCTCTCTCTCTCTCTCTCTCTCTCTCCCTTTCCTAGTTTTGCACAGCTCACTGTTGTCACTGTTGTGGAGTTACCGTCATCCTGGTAAATGAATGGACATCTCTACGTTTTCACGCTTGTGGATTCATGGCTGCAGTCCTGCTTTAATTTTTCAGTTGGACGGCTAGGTTCGACAACAAATTGTTTATTTATTGCCCTTTTATCGGAATTTTGGGTCAAAATGGCCCATTTATTAAAAAAAATATAAGATGTAAACACCTTTTAAAATTTATATTTAAATTGGTCTCTTTGATGCCATATAAGCACCGTATCATTAAAAAATATTTTATTTTATCATTTTAATTAAAGTTTCAGTTGACAATTAAGACTTCATTTTTTAATTAAAGTTGTAATTATCAACTGAGACTTCATTTTTAAACTGAAACTTCTAACTGAAGTTTCATTTTTTAACTAAAGCATCAATTGGTAACTGAGGCTTCATTTTTTAACTAAAGCCGCAATTGTCAGTTGAGACTTTAGTTTTTTTTTTTTAAATTAAAAATTATTAAATTACAATTTATGATTGAAATTTTAAAAATATATTTTAATAATAAATTATTTATATTTAAACTTAAGAATCTAGTATTAATTCAACAAACATAAATTGATAAATAGAAGATATTATAAATGAATATTTTATTTATTAATAAATTAATAATCTTAAAATAATAAATTTATATAATATATAAATAATATATAATATATAAAATTGTATGATTTATTAATTTAAAATATTTAATTTGTTGTTTTTTAAAATATTAATTTATTTGTATTATGACAAATTTATCTTTGTCGAAATAATAATATATTTTTAAACCACAATTGCTAACTAAGATTTCAATTATAATTTTTTTTTACTTTCAAATTTAATTAAAAACTATTAAATTACAATTTATTATTGAAATTAAAAATATATACTTTAATAATAAATTATTTAAATTTAAACTTAAGAATCTAGTATTACTTCAACAAACATAAATTGATAAATAGAATATATTATAAATGAATATTTTATTTATTAATAAATTAATAATCTTAAAATAATAAACTTATATAACATATAAATAATATATAAAATTCTATAATTTATTAATTTAAGGTATTTAATTTGTTTTTTATATATTATTTATATGTTATATAAGTTTATTATTTTAAGATTATTAATTTATTAATAAATAAAATATTTATTTATAATATCTTTTATTTATCAATTTATGTTTATTGAAATAATACTAGATTCTTAAGTTTAAATATAAATAATTTATTATTAAAGTATATATTTTTAATTTCAATAATAAATTGTAATTCAGTAGTTTTTAATTAAATTTGAAATTAAAAAAAAAAGTTATAATTGAAATCTTAGTTAGCAACTACGGCTTAAAAGTATACTATTATTTCAATAAAAATAAATTTGTCATAATACAAATAAATTAATATTTTAAAAAACAAAAAATTAAATATATTAAATTAATAAATTGTAATTTAATAATTTTTAATTTTAAAAAAATTAACTAAAATCTCAGTTGACAGCTACGGTTTTAGTTTAAAAATGAAACCTCGATTGCCAATTGAGGTTTTAGTTTAAAAATAAAGTATCAGTTGACAACTGCGACTCCAGTTCAAAAATGAAGTCTCAATTGCTTATTGAAACTTTAACTAAAATGATGAAAAAAAAAAAATTTTTAATGACATGACGGCTATGTAGCATCAAATAAGCCAATTTGAACATAAGTTTTAAAATGTGGTTAGAACTTATATATTTTTTTAATAAATGGATCATTTTGACCCAAAACTCCTATTATTGCACTAGATCTGCAATGCGGAGGTGGTGGACTAACTGGGAAGAACCATAATCAAGTCAAATGTTATTTTGCAATGGAGCTAAAAGCCTTTCAGGGATTACAGTGACGTAAGTTGTTATGATTAGATGCCATGTCCCAGCGTTTTAAGAATAATTCAGAGAGGTCACTTCCTAACAGGCATTGCAACTTGCAATAAGTTGTAATAATTCCATGCTATGTCTAAGTACATTTAACTCATCTATCTAAAATTTAAACTAGGTAAACGTGGCCCACTGCGTGGCGGAAATGGGTGGGCGTTTTCGGTTGGTCATCTCGTCCCTCTGCTAATGGGGAGAGTTTCAAATTAGGATGAATGAGTTATAATATTTTTTTCAAAATCTGGGTCCGGCTTGGGGATGGATTCAGCCGCAATACCACGCCTGATAAAATTAATCTTAAAGAATTATTTAATTCAATTTATTTTCTCATTTTTCACACATATTAAATAATTAAAAAATTATTTATAATAAAATATGTTATAAAAAATTATCATATTTTATTTATTTATAAAATATATTTATTTTTAAGGTAATTAAAAAAAATTTTAAAGTTATTTTTTAAAAGATAAAAATGGGGCAATCCGTAGTTAACTTGCCTCATTGTTACCTTACAAAAAGAGGAAGGGTTCATGTTAGAGTGTAATGTGTACCTTTTTTTTCCTCAATGTGGAAAAGTTTTAATAAAAAATAATTAAAAATTAACTGTAAAAAACTAAAATCCAATAGGATAACACGTAGAAGGAGGGTGAATGGGTATAACAAGAATAATTATAACAAAAATTTATAAGTTATAACCAATTTTTTACCCTTCGTGATAGTAGGAATAATCACGATATCCAATCAACCAAAATAATCAAAAGATATGCAATGGACATAAGGATTTTTATGTGGAAAACCCCTACACTAATTGTGAATATAAAAAACCATGAGGTCTAAAACTGTTAATCTAAATCCACTGTATGAGATTAAGTTGTTGGGATTGAACCTTTAAAAGTAAGACATGATATAATAAAGTTAAACTTAATTGTCCCTTTGTTATCCTTTTAGTGTATTGATATTGATTTGAACATTTAACTCATATCTCTTACTTTATATATGACTTAAGTGCATTAGGAGTTGAACATAATATACAAGTAATAGGTTCCTTATAAGTAGATAAGTTATCCACAATCGGTTTATGGATTTGAGAAATCCAGTACAAACTATAGTACATCACCTCCTAATTGAAGGGATGACTTGTTTTGACCATTAGAATGAGTTTCCTATGGTGAGTGCACTAGTGTATGTGATGCATACTGAACATGACGTATAGTAAATCATGATGCAAGACTATCAAATGTCATAATTCATTAAGCTACTATACTGCATGGACTCTCAACCTTAAAAGGATATTGATCTTGTATTGAAATTAACATGAAACTTTGACCTATGGGTGAGACCCTAAAGTGGTCATATATTCCTATGGATTGGGTTACTAGGATGGAGGTTGGTGACAACATGTATTCTCAATAGAGGTACCATGATATCTCATGGGATTGAGACAATGTGTTCCTTTAAGTAATCCAAAGGATATACATATGATCATAAAATTTGTAGCCATAGTAATTCCTTTAGTAGAGTTTGACATATGCTTCTTAGAACTAGAGTATGTCAATTGTTCACATAATAAGTGAGATATGTAACTCAAGGATTTGAAAGACAATCTTGATAGGTGATAACACCACCTTATTAGATTATAGACACCAGTTCACGAGGAGTCTGCATGTAGTGAATAGTAGGTCACGGACCTAAGCATTTGCTGTTTCGTTGTAATATGCATAGGGTACTAGAGTGGAATTGACTTTCTACAGTGGGATGTTGAGTTAATTTCAAAATTTGATTATGAGGAAAGTACTACTACTATGGGTCTTAGTGGTCCTTGCTCTGAATTCATGTTTCTTGATGACACGATTTATGAGGATTGGATAAGTTTTTAGTTCACTTTTGTGCATATTAGTGTTTTGGCAATTACGGAAGGTTGCATAAGGATAACTGAATGGTATCTCTAGATTGGGCTAATTGATTAATTAGAGACCTATATGATTAATTAATTAACTAACAATTTTTTTGGGTAGATTAAGTGACCCAAGCCCATGGTGGACTCAAGTCACTTAAGCCCAGTTTCCATGTCTTACTATTCTTCCCTTTAGTTTAGAGAGAAAACCATAGCCTCCACCCTTGAGGTCTCCATTATCTCAATGCTTAGATATAAGGAAAAGTCATTTGACATAATATTATGGTGTTTACGAGAGTCATTACAACTTTGTATTTATCTATATCGATTGGAATCGATCTAGGAACATTCGAATCAAAGGTATATATGTAACATTATTCTTTAAATCTATGTTTTTTATGGTATCCATCTTGTTTTTTGAATACTTGTTTATTTGTTGTGATAGACTTAAAGAACATAGAATAGTGTTGCAGGCACCTTACGCGATCCAGGGTATGAGAACAAAGTGATCCAAGGTTCCAAACATAAGTTACACAAATGTACTCGGCTGCTTTACCTCGAAGACTTACTCTCCAATACCTATAACTTGATCCACGTTGGCGATGCAACAACCTCTAATTGCTTCAATGAATATGCTTTAGCTTCGCTAAAAGTTTTCATCATTAGATTCATGAATGAATTCTTTGAATGAGAGATTGAGAATGGTATGGTTCGTTAGGCTTTCTCTAAATAAATCTCTCTAAGTATGTTGAGATCTCTAACCTAAAAAGGTTATATTGAGGTATTTATTGGCAAATATGTCGAAAAGGTTTGGTATCATAAGGTTTCCGAATAGAATTTGCATGAAATTCTAAAAAAACAATTCTTCTAATACTTGACAAAATGGGCATGAGCGCTCAAGCGCACTTATCCACCCCTTGAGTGCCTTAGGCACTTGAGCAATGTCAAGCACTTGAGCAGTACCAGTGCTTGAGCATTGTTGCCCGCTTGAGTGTCCCTTGCATTTTTTTTAAAAAAGAATAAAAAATAAAATGCATTTTAATTCCAAAAAAATATCATTCCTTTTTATACCTTATAAGAGCCTAACTTGCCACAAGCTAAACCTTCTTAAACATACCTATGACTTTCCAGTTGGACAAACAACAACCCTTAATTTCAATGAGGAGTAAGTCACTATCTAAAATGATTTCTAAGGCAAAAAATAAACTAGAACAACATTGCTAACAAACAAACAAGACTCAATGTCTTAATAAACACCACCAAAGAGTTAACTTAAAGTTTACAACTTTCAATCACATTTTTGGCTTTAGCTAAATCAATTCTAAACTTCTCGAGTTGGAGAAAGTAGACATTTGAAAGTTAGTGATGAATGCACAATTTTTGAATGGTCATTACATTACTTCATCACATTAGCTTATTTCAATCTAACCAATCTAAATTGACTAGAAATACTTAAACAAATAATTTCTCAACATAACTCAACAAAATACAAGTATGATAGAAATAAAATTAATATATAGCCAAGGGACGATGGAGAGGAAAGAAAACATAGGTCCATATTTTCAATCTTTGCTCATTTCACAAATAGGCATGAGTATAGGGACTCATTTATAAATATGAAATCAAAGAAGGATTCAAAGAAAAAAGAGAAAATAAAATCTAGTGTTTTTTTGTTATGAACACTCTTAAAAATAGATACAACACCATCAGAGTTTAAATAAGCCTAATTAAAGGAAAAAACTAACTTATCCTTACTACTAAATAGAAAGAGAATAATTCTAATATAATAATTAAATAAATAAAAGATATAGTAACTAAATAAATAACCCTATCATCCCCCTTACAAACTTATGATGATGTGGTTGTAAGAAGTATTAAAAGTTTTCCAACCAAAAACGAAAAACGCAGAAGAGGATGTGACTTGGTAAACAAGTATGCAATCCATAGGGAAGCAGAAACAAAGGGCAAAGTGAGAGTGTCATGCTGAGAGTGATGACGAGTAAGGTGACAATCAATCTCAATATGTGTTGGTTCTTTATGAAAGACAAAGTTGTGAGCAATCTAAATAACATTCTTATTATCACAATACATAGGAGTAGGACAAAAAAGTGAAACACCTATATTAACAAGCAATCAACGTAACCTAACTATCTCACTGGTGGTAAATGTTATAGCACGATACTCAGCTTTTGTGGAGGATTGAGAACTGATAATTTGTTTCTTGCTTTTCTAAGAAATAAGAGAATCCCTTAAAAATATGTGAAATCCAATGGTAGACTTGTGTTCTTCAAGATCACTGACCTAATCAACATCAAAATATACATGTAACTCTAAAGAGGAAGTAGGCGAAAGTTAAAGACTTTGAAATATAGTGCCCCACAAATACCGTAGAATACAAAGAACAACAACCCAATAAATTGTAGTAGTTAGAAGAAACAACAATCTAACTAACAATGTGAATAATATAAGCAATGTTTGGATATGTAATGGTGAGATAGACCAAGTTGCCAACAATAGAATGATATAAAGTAGGGTTTGGTAAGGGGTTATCATCAAAAGAAGAATATTGAACATTAACATCAAAAGGAGTATCATCAGTCTTAGTATTAGTAAGGTGAGCACAATCAATAATATCAACTATGTACTTAGTGTAGATCCCCAAATTTGTCCTAAGCCCACTCTATTTATTCTTTATTATTATTATTATTTTATTTATTTATTTTTTATTTTAGGGCCCATTTGGTTATTGATTTCAAGCCTTTCCTTTTCAATTTTTGGCCCATTTTTTAGCCCATTTACATACCCATTAAGAAGATTAAATCTTGGCTCTTGGTTTTTGGTCTGATTCTTACCACTCATTTAAACGCCCAACTCATCCATGGATGCCCAAAGTGAAGGTCACATCTTTCTCTGATCTCTACAGTGACAATTTGTTGATTTTTTAAAATTTAATTTAATTTAATTTTTATTTTTTGGGCTTGACATTGTGAATTTGGGCTTATTTATTGATATGAAATTGATGCTCATTTGTTGTTGGATTTCCTAAATTGGGCTTAGTTTTGAGCTTATTATTATTTAGATTTGGTTATAGGCTTTTGGATTTGTGGGTTAGTTGATTTAATCATTTGGGTTCCTTGTGTTTGGGTTGTATTTTGGCATTGCCTTTAAAAGTGGGAAGAGCAACATGGAATTAGTTGGGGTGGTGGAAGTAGAGCATGGGCAATAGTAGATTGGAGAGGACAATTTATATCTTTTTTATATATTTTAAGGGGTAGAAGACTTCTTATATATATATTTTTTGTATTTTTTGTGAATGTGGAGGACAACTCAATTTATCTCAGTTCTCTTTGTATTTTTTGTTACATTTTTGTGAGAGCGTTAAGAGTTTTTGTATATTATTGGAACTTTGTTTAGGAAGCTGTGGAGAACCACTACTATAGGGATTGCACTGTAAAAGCGTACACTCACTTATCCTTGTCCTCCTTTTTCTTTATATGTTTTGTTGTATATATTTGTTTTATTTAATTTGATATCATATGAAATGCATCACTAATATAGTTTATGTGAAATAATGTGATTGTTGTTGGTTGGTTGACTTTTATATTTTTGGTGAAGTATTTTGAAAGGTGAAGTGTTGAATAAAAGGACCAAAGTGAATAAATGGATAATTATGTTGTTTTCTTGATTCTTCCTTTAATAAAGTGAAGTCTTTTATTTATTTATTTATTTTAATAAATATGTTGGAAATCAATCTTTTTAAAGCAAAATTTGAAATCGTTTTTTTAAAGATAAAATCAATTTTTTTTTATATTAATAAATTGATTTTTTTCTTTAATAAAACTAAAATCTTTTGAAATTTTTTTTTTAAAATAATTGAATTTTTTTTCTCAATAAAAAATCATTTTACTAAACAAAAACAAATATTTAAAATAATTTTTTTAATAAATATTTTTCTTAAAAAAATATTTTAGTAAATATAAAAAAGGGATTGAAATATTTTTGTAAATGAATTTATGAAAATATTTTTTAAATAAAAATTATAAAAAAAAAACATTTTTTCTCAACAAAAATCCTTTCCCTAATAAAAAGATTGATTCTCTTTTGTAAAAAAAAAAAAATTATAGTTTCCTTAATACGAAACTATAAAACTCTTTTTTTAAAATTAAAGTTGGATTTTTTTTTATATAAATTCGGTTAAGAAATCTTCTTTTAATACAAATATAAAATCTTTTCTTATAAAAATATGAAGTCTTTCCTTTCAAATGAAATTGAAAATTATTTTTTTTAATATAACTGAGAAATCTTTTTCCTTAATGAAATTGAAAAACTTAAAAAAAAAAAAAAAAACTTAGTTCTTTTCTAATAAAAATAAAATTAAAAAAAATCATTTTTTTGGTAAATAAAAAAATGAAAATGGAAAATTTTTTCTATCAATAAACTTGGCAAGATCCTTTTCCACATAATTTGTAAAGATTTTTTTTTTATTAAATAAAGTTTGAATTGGATTTTTTTTTTTTTTTGTAAATAAATTGTAACTTTTTAAAAAATGGAAATCGTTTATCTTTCTTAATATGTACACCCCTTTTTATATATATATTTTAATGTAATTTCTTTTGTTGGTCTATAATATTTGGGTACGTGGTAAATTATAAAAAGTTAAATTTTATACTTTTACAAATGCTGTCTCAAAAAGTTGTTTGTGAAGATTAGTTGAGGTTGGAATAACCCTAGAAAGCAAGACAACATTTGAAAAATAATAAATGAAATTGATTGGTTTTAATCAATTTTCTTGATCTGCCACCAACTTTGCTGTAGACAACTTCAGACCTCTCTCGAATCTCTAACACATTAAATTATATTCTTGTAAGTATCAGTTTCACACGGTTTGTTTATTTACTTCAACTTCCATTTGTCCAATTTCTAAACAATCTTCACCCTTCCACGAATCTGCCTTCAGGCATCCACTGTACAAATAAATATTAGTACTATCTTTTCTAAGAATTTTGATACATCGATGTGTTAAGGCCCATTCTTAGTTCTTTGCTGTTTGTGATTAATTATATGATGTTGATTTGCCAACTTTTTACAGTAGAGGATAATTAAATAGTTTTAGGTACTTGTTGGGAGAGATTCTTATCTTAATTAATAAACTGAAACTATAATATTATCTTATATCTAGAATTTGTTTGTACAAGAACTGTAGTATGTAGTATATTTTCCTTATGTATTTTAGTTCAACAAAAGACAACCATTAATTCCAGAATGCATGAAAATCAGTTTATGAATATTAAAAATTTAATTCAGTACATCTCACTCCCAAATGAGAGGTCTCAAGTTAAAGGCCCAAGCTTACTTGATACGTGGTCTCTCCAGCCCTGGGGAGTGGGGCTAATGCATTTCCACATCGTACAAAAATCGACTTCAATCACTTATGACGTTGCAATTGAATTAATTGGCTCTTCTCCTAAGTCAAGCACTTTGGTTTTCTCATTAGATGGTTGGGATTGTGGTGGTTGTTCTCACGATTGCTGACCCTATTAGTAGTCTATTTCAGCAGAAATATATTTTCTTTAGGAGGGCGTATGTAGTCTTTCCCTTGGCAATACCACAGAGACAGTTACTAGTCCTTCAAGCTTAGATATATCTCCCTCAAATGTCGCATTCACTAAATCAATCAAAGGTTGCTTTCTTACCTGTTCCTCAATTCTTCTTTGAGTGTGTCCATGACTAATAAAGAGTCTTCTTAAGGGCGCCTTCTTTAACCTGTTCTTTGTCTTTTGGATTTCCCTTTGCTAGTTGTCTAAGTCATCTTCCTCCGATGCTGACAACTGGTTCAAATCTCTAGGATATAGGACTGTTGGTAACTTAGACAAATTAATTTCATCCAAGCTTCCCTCGGATTCAACTTCAGACGCAGGTGGAGAGGCTATCGCTACAAAAAAATGCTAGATATAGCCACATAGCTTTAGCAGAGGTCAGCAAAATCCGTGTCTAAACATGCTGGTATACCTGCATCTTAAATTCGTCGACATGCAAAGAATTGGGTGGAGGCAAAATTTAGTGGGGAAATTGACACTTAGATATGTAGTGGCAACTAATTTGAGAACCTTGTCTATAGCCAGCATGATCGACACAACGATTTGTTTGTACTGCCACTATATATTTATTTTAGAAAAAAAGTAGCACTTGACCACTTCCATATATATATATATATATATATATATATATATATATATATATATATATATATATATGTTAAGGCTTATGTTGCTCTTTTTTACACCCTTCTGCTTGTATTCACAGGCTTCTCTGATTTCGCACCTGGCAAAGATCATCTCAAAAATAATTTTTTTTCTCATTTCTCACTAACAATTTCTCTATGTACAATTTCTCAAAAATAATACACGAATTCTGTTGATTTCTTATTGCGTGAAGGAGTAATTTCTCTATGTACAATGCAACTTCTCTTCCTGTTTGATTTCTCTAACAATTTCAACATCTGATCACATTGCAGAAACTCCCTATAGGTGCATCCAATCCTTCGCCTCCCGCCACTGCCACTGTTGCCGCCAGTTCCCACTCCTTCGCATCCCTAAATGGGGACGCTTCACTTGATTACTCACACCACATGGAGATTGTCAGAGGTGGAGCCCTTGATGACTGGCCTACAATACAAATCCTCCATGGCTTTATTGTGTGTTGTTCTCAAACGAATCCAAAATTCTCATAAGGTGAGTTCAAAACCCTAGATTATGCAAATTTGGACCTCTATGTTCTCTATTTACAAATTCAAGATTATTTTTAGTTTTAGTTTTTTATAAATTCAGGAAAGTTGAATATGAATCCTTGGTTTTTGGTATAGTAGTTCGAAAATTTTTGTGGAGGCAATCACATTTAAGTTTCTAAATTGCATTGAATTTTTATGTTTATTTTTAGGAAAATTATAATCCCTTCTAATGGAGCTCTAAATTTTTGTATGATTTAATGCATGATCCAAGAACTTTGATGTCCTAAGTAGGACTATGCACCTTGTAAGAGTGACTTTCTTATATGGTAATTTTGACAACAACCTTTGTCCAAAGCTTGATATGTCTCTCCGGGCTTTTCCCTGATTTGCAATCATTTTAGATGTCAATACAATAGAGTCCAGAGAGCTGATATTCCTGGCTTCAGATCCTACCATTTGTACATGTTTATCCAATACCTGATTATACTAGATTGAAGAAACTGAAGATCAATTAAGTCTTGATGATTTATTCCATATTTTTATTCATCATGGTAATTTATTTAAAGATTTAGGCCAATGAATATTCTTCTCCATTGTAGCCACCTTGAGAACAAATAGCTGTTCCCACCTTGAGAACAATTAGCTATTCAATCAGCTACCATCCTTTTTGTGAATCTTCACATTCTATTGGAACTATAAGAGTTTGTTTGGTCTTGTGATTTAAAAATAGTTTTCTTTTTTTAAAATAAAAATCTATTTTTAAAAATTTCTAACACTATTTGACCATTGTTTTTTAAAAACAGTTTATAAAAACAAAATGAAATAGAGAACGATTTTTAATTAACAAGTAAAAGTTGTTTTTACTACTTTTTTTATATAAAGGGAAAACATAATTTTTTTTAAAAAAAACCATAAAAAATAAATAAAATTGAATTGAACATGATATCATCCCATTTCTCTCCCTACGATCTAATTCCTACCTAAAAGCTTAAAATATGATCTTCTTTGAAATTATACATACTTTTTTGAATTTCTTTTAACTTCTCTAAATTTTTTCATTAAGTAAATACATTTCAAATTAAATTGTATTTGATACATAAAATTTATTAATTTTCAAAAATAATTTGAAACTCAAAAACTGATTTAATTAATACTAAAAAGTTATGAAACTTAATAACATTAGTAAATTATAAATCAAAATTTATTTTAAATGTCTAGATTAGTTTATTCTTTAGATATATATATATATATTCACAATTTTTATTAGGCAAATAAATTCAAAATTAAGCAAGACTTAATGTACTAGATTTATTAACGAGTTTAGTAATTTTTAAAAATAATTTAAAACTCAAATAATGAACCAATTAATATAAGAAATTTATGGATAAAAATTGGTTTATAACAACTTTATTTATTTATTTATTTTTACATAAAATCCTTATTTTCTGATTTCTTTTTTTCACTAGGTAAATGAACTCCAAATTAAACAAGACTTGTGTGTTGGATTCATTAAAGTGTCTAGTAATTTTTAAAAATAATTTGAAACTCAAATAATGATCCAATTAATACTATAAATTTATGGACAAAAATTGGTTTAACAACTTTATTATTTTTTGTTTACATAGAATCCTTATTTTATGTTTTTTTTATTAGGCAAATGAACTCCAAAACAAACAAGATTGAATGTCTTGGATTCATTAATGAGTTTAGTAATTTTTAAAAATAACTTAAAACTCAAAGTGATGATCCAATCGATACTAGAAATTTATGGACGAAAATTAGTTTAAAATGACTATATTGTTTCTTTTATACATAAAATCATTATTTTCTTTTTTTTTTTTATAACTAGACAAATAAGTATAGATTAAACAATAATATGTTGGGTTCATTAACAATTTTAGTAATTTTTAAAAATAATTTGAAACTCAAATAATAAACTCATTAATACAAAAAATTTATGGATAAAAATTAGTTTATAATGGTTTTATTATTATTTTTGTACATAATTATATTTTTATAAATTGTTACTATAAAAATAAGGGAGAATTGTGTTTTGGGCCCAGCTGGGCCCAAAAATTAACATTTGGTCCATATGACTTCCATAATTGATGGAAAGGATATGAGATGTTAAGAGACCAATATATCCTTCAAATTTCTGTACATTACTTTTTAAGGATATAAAATAGTGATGGACTAAAATACCTAATGACTTTTCACATAAGTTTTTTTTGTCTTTATTGCACCACTATTCATGCAACCATAATAATTCTATTTTAATAATTTGAATTTTTCATTATTTTAAATTTTTTATTTATAAATAATTGAAAATCGGCATTATTTTCTATTTTAAATTATAAATAAAGAAAAATTATGTTCAAAAACTATTTTAAAAAATACTTTCTAAAAAATAGTAATATGATTTATATTTTTTATATTTTCTTTTTGAAAAAACATTTAATTAAAAAAATGCAAACTATTTTAAAAAATAAAAATTGAAAAACTTATTTAGTACTATTTTTATATGAAAATAATTAAAAGAATTAAATTTCATTCATTGATTATCCATTTTTATTTTTTTTCTATTAATTATTTTAATAATAAAAAAATATAATATGTTTACTATTAAACAAAGAAATTGATCAATTATGTGTTTTTTGTAGGACTATCTTTTATATGAGAAATAATTAAATAACTAAATTATATATATTTATTACTCTTTTTAATTTAATTTTCTTTATTTATTTTTTGTCTAATAGAAAATTTTAATATATCCATAATTAACAAAGTAATAATAAATCAATTGTGCATATTTTAATCTATTAAAATAAATTACTTTATAATTTAATAAATAAAATGAAATAAGTAAATAAATTTGGGGTTATTTCTATTTTTTTAACATATCCTATATCAATATTTTTTATGATTAAATAAATTTTTTATTTTTTATTTCTTTAATTCCAAAAATAAAATGAAATAAATAAATAAATAAATAAATTTGGAATTTTCTAACTGATCTTATATTTATATTTCTTATGGTTAAATAAAATTTTTTATTATTTTTTGTTTATTTCCAAAAATAAAAGGAAATAAATAAATAAATTTGGCTTAAATAATAGTTTTTAAGTAATTTCTTTGTCTTATTTTTAATTACATTTTGCATTGAAAATAAAATAAAATAACGTTTTATTTGAGTCACTGTACAAGGTATTTACACTAGGTGTACATGACAAATATACTAACTGTACAAGGGTGTACAAGACTATTATTTGTGAAGGATTTTAAGTGATTATGAAAAACTTGTTTGTATATTTCCCATAACCGAGGATAAATGACATTCCTTACACACATTAGTTAAGCATACATTCATCTCATACACTTTATCTAACTTGTATATGGTTATTTTAATAGGTACCCCTCTTATGATAATTGTAAAACAAAATTATACAATAATTTTTCTTCTTTTTTAAAACCAAAGCAATGCAAACATGGTTAATCGACCTATTGTCAGATATTCATGAGATTTGAGTTATTGTATAAGGGTATTACACTAACTGTACAAGACAAATTTACTAATTGTACAAGAGTGTACAAGACTACTTTTTGTTAAAAATTTTAAGTGATTTTGAAAAACTTTCCAATTTTTTTTGACTCAAATATTTTTTTCCTCACTCAAATTCTCTCACTCAAGAATTGTTTTGAATTTTATTTTTAAATTTCATCATCAAATTTTTGTAATTGCATATTTTATTTTTGCAGTTTTAGCAATGTTCTTTCTTTCCACTACTTTTATTTTTTTTTTGTGAAATTTTATCCCAATGAATCTATATTTAAAATTATAATAATATTTATCAAATTTTTTACTAAGATTATCTTTAATTTTTTTAATATATTTATACTCATTTATTTAAAAAATGAAAAACTAATTTTTTTGTAAACATGTTCTATTAGATAAGTTTGAAAGTCAATAAAAATAAATAAATACCACTTTCAATAATTTTTAGATAAAATTTTATATAATATATTTTATTTGAAATTTAATTTATAAAGTTTTATTAAAAAATTGTACTGACAATTTTCTTGTTGTGAATCAAAATACTTTGCATTAGTTTATTTAGATAAGAAAAATTATTAATATAATATTAGAACTTCATATCTTATTATTTTTTTCAATAAATTTATCTTTTTAAAAATTTTAAAATAAAAACATTAAAAATTAAAAAGCTAAAAGGATATATATATATATATATATATATAACAGAGTGAAGTGATAGTCAATTTTTTTTTTAAAAATATGGTTAATGTAGAAAATATAAAAAATAATTAAAAATAAGAGAAAAATATAAATGAAAGGGTAATATAAATTTAAAATAAAAAATAAAAAATTAAACTAAAAAATCAATACAAAAAGATAAAAAATATTTGGATGAAAAATCCCAAAATTTTTATCATTACTTATAATAAGAGCAAAAAGATTCAATATATATATATATATATATAATAGAGTGAAGTGATAGTCAATTTTAATTTTTTTTTTTAAAATATGGTTAATGTAGAAAATATAAAAAATAATTAAAAATAAGAGAAAAATATAAATAAAAGGGTAATATAAATTTAAAATAAAAAATAAAACTAAAAGATAAATACAAAAAGATAAAAAAATATTTGGATGAAAAATCCCAAAATTTTTATCATTGCTTATAATAAGAGCAAAAAGATTCAATATCTTTAAAAATGAAAAACAAAAAAACATTATTACTTTTTATTTGACATAAAATAGAAATATAGATTGGAAGAAAAAAAAAGTTAGAAATGAGTAATACTTAATAGGGAATAGAAAAAGGAAAAAAAAACACAAAAAAAATTGAAATTCACATTCACTTGTGCCTAGGTAAGGGTTAAGGGTATTTTAGGAATTAATAAAGGACAATATCCTTCATCTTAATTTTGATACTTTGTTTGGGTCTTGAGCTTAAATATGAATGATATATGGATCAAATGTTAATTTTTGGGCCCAACTGGGCCCAAAACATAATTCTCCCTAAAAATAAACTTCAAATCAAGTGATACTTTGTATTACATTTATTAATGAATTTAACAATTTTTAAAAATAATTTAGAACTAAAAAAATATATTTAATAGTTAAAAAAAATCAAAAATAAAATATTTTCAGTCACGACTGTTTCTCTTATACACACAAATACATTTTTTTGAATTTAAATAAATAAATTATAAATTAAGTAAGACATAATTAATAATTTAAATTTTTTAAAAATAATTTTGAATTCAAAAAATGATCTAATTAATTGAAAATTAAATAAAAACATTCTAGAATAATATATTTGTAATTTAGTATTCAATATGTATATAAAATGTAAAACTTTAACTTATTTGCATGTTAAAAAAGTTAAACTTTATTAATTATTCATTTTAAATAAAATATTGTTAAAAATTATTATTATTATTATTCATTTTTAGCCAAAAAAAATCTACCAAGGTGTTAATATCCTTATGTTTTTAACATAAGCTAAAATAGTATTTTTTAATAAAAAATATAATTTATAATTTCATTATAATATTATTATTCATGTTTTACAAAAAAAAACTATTTATTTTTTAATTTATTTGTAATTAAAAAACTATTTTTATTTTTAATAAGACTTGAATTAAATTTAATTTATATTATATAAATTGAATTTACAGTATTTTTACAAAACCAAAGAAAAAAAAGAAAAAAAGCATTTTTAAAAACAATTCATCCAAACAAGTATTTTTTTTTTTTTTTTGGTTATTTCATCTAAACAAGTTTTTTTGTTTTTTATTTTAAAAACAACTTGCTAAATACCCTTATTTTTATAAAACACTAAAAAACTGTTTTTTTTTTAACTTAAAAACAGGTTTTAAAATAAGTTTTAAAAAACATGGCCAAATGGGCCTAAGATTCCTAAATTTGGATATCAATTCTTAAAGTGCTTAATAGTTTCACATACCACATGGACTAGGGTTGCACTAATCTTTTTTTTCCATTCAGCTCCATCTGAAAAGAATATTTGAAGCAACATCATTGATGAAGTTCTGAAGATAATTCTTTACATGTAACAAAATAGGTTGATATCAAATGCTATAATAATTAAGAAATGCTTGTAGGTCTTTCCTTGCATAAAGTAGAACATTTTTTTTTTCCATGTGTTGTTCTTGCTCTTCTATTCTATTTTCTACGTACTACACTTTCTTAGTTTTATATATATATATAACTAGATATTTTTGTTTGACCTGAAACTGATGGCATATTCGCTGTCTTCTTAATTTATCCTTGAGGAGAGCTTCACTTTAATTATTTGATAGGTGATGGATGCTTTGAATTGCTATATATATATATATAACCATTAATCGATTCTTAAAGCATTTCCGATTGAAGTTTTTTAAGAATCTCTCCTTAACAAAATCTAAATCATGTCAAATTATTGTCATCTCAACCCCAAAATAGGATTCGAAAAACATGCCAAATCATGCCAAATCATGCCCAACCATTCTAAATTAAACATGACTGTAACAATAACAACCAATGAATTGTAGTCGTTATGATATTCTCCATATAATGGATAGGTGCATTCAATAATGTTACATTTTCTTTTAAAGCTAACTTTCATAAGGAAAAGCATCATTTCAATGCCTTAACTAATATCAATTGTACCATGAAAATCCATCCATGTGGACGATCCTAGAGTTACTATACTATGCTACCCTAGTGTATGGTGAAATAGGTTTATAAATTTTGTTGATGACACCCGTTTGGACTAGAATCAAATGACACAGAAGCACTTTGGGACGAATCAGTTTTCCCTTTAAAAATAAATAAAAAATAAATGGTGACTCCAAAACTTTTCTGAAAAGAAATTTTTTCATAAATAAAAAGCGAGTCACACCATTGAGTGGGAACGCATCGTGAAAAGTGTTGGTCTATATAGGGATTTGATTTAATATAATTCTTAGACATCAACTAAAATAGGTTTCTTTTTAGAATTTTAATTTTGTCACACTAAGGAACTAATAATAAAGTTTTCTGATTTAGAAGAAGATATATTTTAGTATAAAATTATTTAATTATAAAAATCTTATTTTATAAAAGGATAAATACAAAATTAAAAAGTAATAAAATTTTAAAATTTACTTTAGATAAAGAAATTTATATAGAACAGCCAGATGGTTTCATAATAAAAGGAAAAGAGGATTATGTGTGTAAGTTTGAATCAGTTATGGGGGAGCAAGGCTACAGAAAAACTACTTCTGACCATTGTGTATTTGTGCAGAAATTCTCTGATGATGATTTTGTTATATTGTTGCTCTATGTTGATGATATCTTGATTGTTGGCAGAAATGTTTCAAGAATTGATAAGCTGAAGAAGCAGTTAAGAAAATCCTTTTCCATGAAGGATTTGGGGCCAGTAAAGAAAATTCTTGGTATTAGAATTGAGCAAGATAGAGCATCCAAGAAGTTGTATATGTCATAGGAGTAATATATTGAAAAGGTGCTTTAAAGATTTAACATGAGCAAAGCTAAAGTGGTTAGTTCTCCTTTAACTAGTCACTTTAAGCTAAGCAGCAGACATAACCCTTCTATAGATAAGGAGAAGGAAGGCATGAGAAGAGTTTCGTATCCTCAGCAATAGGAAGTTTGATGTATGCCATGGTATATACTAGACCAGACAGAGTTTATGCAGTTGGTGTTGTTAGCCGCTTTCTATCTAATCCAGGAAGACTGCATTGGGAGGCAGTCAAGTGGATTATGAGATATTTGCGAGGCACTTCCAAGTTGAAACTCACTTTTGGAAATGGGAAACCAGTACTTGTTAGCTACACTGATTCAGATATGATAGGGGATGTAGATAATAGAAGGTTTACTTCAGGTTATTTGATGACATTCTTAGGAGGTGTTGTGCCTTGGCAATCAAGACTACAAAAATGTGTTGCACTTTCTACAACAGAGGTAGAGTACATTGCAGCAGCAGAAGCATGTAAAGAGTTGTTGTGGATGTAGTGTTTCATACATGAGCTCGGGTTTAATTAGCAGCGCTATGTGGTATACTGTGATAACCAGAGCGCCATTCACCTGAGTAAGAATTCTACCTTTCATGCAAGATCGAAGCACATTGATGTGAGGTATCATTGGATAAGAGATGCTCTCAATGATAATTTGTTTGAACTTGAGAAAATACATACCGATCACAATGGCTCAGATATGTTAACGAAGTCTTTACCAAGGGAGAAGCTTGAAGTTTGCTGTTCAATCGCCGGGATGGCGAGTCCCTCCACATAATCAAAAAGGGGGAGATTTGTTGGGTTTTTCCTCATGTGGAAAGTCCAAATTAAGAGCCCAAAATTTAAGTCCTCTTAGGCCTTTATATAAAAGGGCTAGAAAAAGACTCATTTTTCTTCTTCTTCTTCCAATTTTTCGCAGCCACCAGAGGTAGGAGAAAGAGAGAGAAAGGGCAGAACCACCATTTTTTAAGTTAAAGGGAAAAATTCAGTTTTTTTCTTCACTGCCCAGATTTCATCAAAGGTCTTATTCTGCTTCGTTTGTGGACCGATCGACCTGAAATTTGGAGGAGAGGTTTGTGACTCATTGATCTTCATTCTGAACAGTGAAGATCGGATTTAGAGATCCGGATGGTTGTCTTTGAGTTCGAGAACAGAGCCTCCGTTTTGATGCATTTTCTATCCGGACAGTTTTGATCATGAACTCCGATCAACGTTAATCCGTCGTTCGATTGAGTCGATTTTTGGAAAGCACGTTCAAAACTCATTGGTCTTCATTTTGAACGGTGGAGATTGGATTTGGAGTTCTGAAAAGTTATATTTTAGTCCGAGAACAGTGGTGCGTTTGGTGAGATCACTCCATTGTTTTTATGCAAAGTTGTTGAAATTGCCAAAATCAATTTGTCTTGAGATATGATTGATGTATGCCTCTAGTTTTATGTAGAGAGAATTGTGTAACCCATTAATTATATTAGTGGAGTTTTTAAGTGGCCTAAGGGTCCCGTGGTTTTTACTTCTCATATTGGAGAAGGTTTTCCATGTTAAAATTATTGGTGTTCATATACTTGTTGATTGGGTGAATTCTTGTTGCTCTATTTGATTGATTCCTATTAGGTTATCACAAGAGGGGATAAAACCTGGTTGTACATTCTTTGTGTTTATCCCATCAACATATTGCTAAGATTTTATTTTTTATTTTTTTCAATTGATGCCATTATATTTGATTTTTAGTTTTTGATTGTTTAAGATTATTATTTTTTTAGGAATACATACTATTAGTTTAACATTTACTAATTATTATTTGTGGTTTATTTAATTAGGTTTTTATGATCCTGTAACATTTGAGCATAATTTATTTATTTTTATTTATTGTTGATTGTGTAAGAATCTTTGATGTTCCCATACCGTCAATTTTTGTCTTTGGTAGTTTAAGGTTATTGTTTTTCATGGTCAAATCCTATTAATTCATAATTGTTGTTATAACTCTTGTTTAATCCATGCTATTATCTTAGTTATCAATTTTAGTCTGGTTGATCTTGAATTTTTTTTTTAATGTTTTATAGTTTTAGTTTTTGTTAAATCTATGCCATGTTCTAAAGTTGTTTTTTTTTTTTGTTTTTGTTTTTTTTTATAGTTTTGTTAATTTTAGTCAATTCTCGAGTTTTCCGATTATTTAGTTTTGAATTTAATCCATGCTATTATTTTAGTTTGGTTGATCTCCTGTTTTTTTTTTTTTTTTTTTTTTTAATGTTTTATAGTTTTAATTTTTGTTAAATCCATTCCATGTTCTAAAGAAGTTGTTGTTGTTGTTTTTTTTTTTTAATTATTATTATTTAGCTTTGAATTTAATCCATGTTATTGCCATAGTTATTAATTTTAGCCTGATTGATCTCATGTATTTTTTTTTAGCATCTTATATTCTTATCTTTTATTAAATCCATGTGATGTCCTCAAGCTAGGTAATTTTTTTAGTTTGGTTGTTTTTAATTAATTCTTAAGTTTTCGATTATTTGGTTTTGAATTTAATCCACACTATTGCCTTAGTTATTAATTTTGGCCTGATTGATATCATGAATTTTTTAGCATTTTATGTTCTTAGTTTTTATTAAATCCATGTGACGTCCTCAAGTTAGGTATTTCGTTAGTTAGGTTGTTTCTAATTAGTTATTTAGTTTTAGATTTCTAGTTTAAATTTAATCCATGCTATTGCCTCAGTTATTAATTTTAGCCTGATTGATTTCATGTATTTTTTTAGCATCCTATATTCTTAGTTTTTATTAAATCCATGTGATGTCCTCACGTTAAGTATTTTATTAGTTTGGTTGTTTCTAATTAATTCTTTAGTTTTAGATTTCTACTTTTGAATTTCATTCACGTTATTTCATTAGTTATTAATTTTAGCCTAATTGATCTCATGTTTTTAACATCTTATGTTCTTAGTTTTTTTTATTAAATTCATGCGATGTCCTTAGGTTGATTTTCCTTAGTTTGGTTGATTCTAAATAATTCTTAATTTATAGGTTTTCACTTTTAAATTCGATCCATGCTATTGTCTTAGTTATTAATTTTTAATCTAATTTATCTCATGTATTTTTTTTAGCATCTTATAGTCTTAGTTTTTGTTATATCTTCAAGTTGTTTTTTTTTTTTTTTTTTTTTTTGTAGTTTTGTTAATACAAATTAATTTTTAAGTTTTTAGGAAATTTTAGTTATTATTTTAAGGTGCTATGATGCCTAATTTAGATTTCATTAATTTTGACTTCAATTAGATCCTACCCTAGTTTAATTGTTTTTGGTTTATACACCCTCGAGCTATTTAGTTTAATTTAGTTTATTGTTACATTCATGCTTTTGCAATCCTATGTTTTAGTATTATAAAACCAAATTTTTTAGAAAACTACTATATTTTTAAATGAGTGAGCACCAAAATTTTTGAGAAAGCCACCAAATTTTTGAATGAGAGAGCACTAGAATTTTTGAGAAGCCGCCGGATTTTTTAAATGAGAGGGTTTTTTTTTTTAAAATCCATTCTAGGTTTTTAGGGCAAAGATCTCACTTTCTTTAAATATATATATATATATATATATATATATATATATGCAACTCAATTTTATCCAAGTTGCATTCCTTTTTTTAATTTTCCAAAACTTCATTAATTCTCTTAATGTGGGTTTGAACTTGTGCTCCCGAGCTAATGGGAATACACAAGTTAAACTTATGAATATTAATTGGGGACTTGATGGAACCCCGATATAAAAGAGTCTTTTTAAAACTCATCTTTGCTGCCATCTTTGCTACTTGTTGTAATCATATCTATCTATTTTTTTTTAGGAATTATATACAAGATGTATGTGATAATTGATGATGTCGTATACTTTGATCATTTTTGCTATGCTAATTAGATACCAAGCATGTTATGATTTATTTCTTTAATTATTTATAATCTAACCCCTTATGTCTTGTGGAAGCACATTATAAGTTACCTATGCTATTCAGGTATACTTCTTACCTTCGTATCTTAATTCCATAAATTATGTATTGCTTTATACATGATCATTATGTATTGCTTCGTATGTGATTCTCAACCTATTCAACATATCTTTTTGATTGTTTGTTTAGCTTGCCATGTTTGATTAAGATACTAGGGTAAAATACATGTTGTGTGTTTTATTTTTCAAACTAGCCATTGATGTCTTGTGATAGCACTTAAGAAGCAGTCCAGGTACACACCCTGAATCTTCTTTATGACTGTGATTGGTTTTCTTGTTTGGCATGCTATTTTTGAAATCACCTAGCTTACTTAGGTATCTATAATCAACGAATTAATTGTAACATTTCCTTCAACTTAGTCAGTAAAGATCTTTGTAGAGCTTAGAGGGGTGCTACCTTGTAGAGGTACCTTCCTAATAGGTAATTTGATCCCCGGACCTAAACTCGGGTTTTTCAAAGACACGTTTTTCCAAAAACTATGGAGTCACTTCTTTAGGGTTTTCTTTCTTATTTTATTTTATCTTTTAAAATAAATTAAAACAAGTGGCAACTTCGACTTTTCCAAAACTAATTTTTCATCATGTAAAACCAAGTCTTGTCGACGAGTGGGGATGCATGTGAAGAATGTAGGTCCGCACCAACCCACTTAGATTTACTTTTGCAGTGGATTTGAACTATTACAAATTTCTGACACACCTACTATATCGCAAACTAAATTGTCTATCGCTTATATACAACTATTTACCAATAGCAATTGCAATAACAAATACCTATCGGCAAAAATATTATTATGATAGATTTAAACCATTGCAAATACTGAACTAATATATTTTGTCATAAAAACAATTTACCTCTAAAAAACAAGTGAATTTTCATAAAAAATTTCCAAGAAAATTACTGCCAATTGCTAAAACAATATTATTATAGTGGATAATAATACCACACATAATTTGTTTCAAAAGTAATGGTTGTATTATGAATATGAAATTTTTTTCACCATAGTTATACGATAAATATGATCTAGTTAGTAACAAAACAATTTTCTAGTTTCATAAAAATAATGAAAATTTTGAAGTTGGTTTATTAAAAAAATATATATGATATAATTTGTGATATCCAATAATAGTTAGAATTTAAAAGTACATTTTATAGAAATTTATATAATTTGAATGTATTAAATAACATAAAAGAAATGATGATACATATGTAAGTATTTTTTATTTTAAAATGATGATAAATTTATTTATGAATTTATATTTATATTTTATTTAATTATTATACAAAATACATAAGAATTAAAATTAATTAATTTATATATATATATATAAATTAATTTATGCATGTATAATTTATCATATGTATTTATATATAGATAATATTTATAATATAAATATATAAGTATAAGATATTAACATTTATGAATTTTATATATAGAATATATTATTTATATTACAAATAACGAAATTGGCTTGATGACATAGTTGCTTCTTTTCAAACTTGAAGCCAATATCCAAAACTCTTGTAATAAGGTGCTCTACATGAATGTATATGATTTATATTCGTGACCAGTATCATATTGTAAGCAGCCTTCGCGACTCTTCATGTGTTGTTGTCTTTGTCTTACAAAGCAGGGGTCACGAGGATTAGGATCATATTGCAAGCAACCTTTGTGACTCTTCATGGTGTTGTCTTTGTCATCAAAGCAGGAGAATTAATGTAACATGGTGGGACATCAAATTGTTCCCGAATATGGGCATGCTCTTTTTCTTTTGTTTATAGCATAAAGCATAACCTCGCAACTCACAAGTTACTTTTGTTGATCTTGCCAATCACATGTTGCCTATAAGAAGAAAGAAAAAACTCCTAAACTAAGTAGAACTTTTAGCAAAATTAAAGATTCAAATTTTTAATTTGCCATTCTTTGATATTCTTTTCGCTTTTAATTATAATTTTCTTTTGTGTGTTTTTTATATATATCTGTGTGTGAGAGATTACAACAACAAATCCGGAATCTTAAATGAAGAGATAAATTTGGATTCTTAATTTCTCTCAAAAAGTGTACCATTACAAATATTAAATCTTTATTGATCAACTAGATGACATTAATTCTAATATTTTTCTTCTTAGAAGTGAAATTGATGTCCCGTTAAAGAGATAAAAAAATAAAAAATTAGAATAAGAAAAAACATAACATATAAAATAAATTTATTAACTCACATAAACTTTTTGGAATCAAAAATAGGTTTTAGTGCTATGTTTATGGAAAGAATCAAAAAATAAAAAATAAAAATATTAACGAAGTGATTTATCATATTTGGTGTTATTATGAAAAAAATAAAATAAAAATCAAATATATGTATAGTTGATGAAAATTTTATATAATTTTTAATTATTTAATTTTTATATAGAAGTGTTTAAATAAGTGAAGTAAGTTTGAAATATATATAAAAAAAATTTATTGATTTTATATCTGTTTTTTTTTCCTTTATTTTTTTTTATTTTTTATTTTCAGATTTTACTTTAATTTTTTTGGTAAAAAAGAGTGGAATACTAGTTATAATCATTTTTATTACTTTTTTAAAGTTACAATTGGTGATGGAATGTGAACAAGCATCTGCATTTAATATATATATATATATATATATATATATATAGACACAGCAAAGGCAGTTGAACAAAGGAATAGACTTTTACTTTTCTATTTTCTTTTTCCTTTTGCCTTTGCCGGTAGGTTGTACACGAAGACTAGACTTTTTCTTTTCGACTGGGTAAAAGCTAACAACGTGAGTCACGACAAACTAAAACTAAATTACAAAAGCGGAAGCCTTGATGCATTGTGGGAAACAGAGTGAGCTAATTGAATCACATTTAATATTTAATTAAGAATCTTTAAGATGATCAATTATTTAGCAAGGACTAAATTCATGATTGCTATGCTTTTCTTTTTGTACGATGGAGTCCATACTTATTCTTATCCCAAATCTAGAGCAAGGTATCACTTTTGGAAGAGCATAGCCAGAGAACAGTGGAGGGGGATGGGCTAGCGGGGCTGGTATATTTGTATATATGCGTGTCGTCTATCTGTTTGAAGGTATAGATAGGAGTGGGTGAGGTTCTTACTTGTTACTCTATCATCAGGAGAGGAAGAATGGCGAAAACCAGTCAAAAAGAACTGTTTGACATGGTCATGAAAAAAGAATGGACAGAGGTTGTGAAAATGTACAAGCAAAACTTGGGAATTCACACAGCCAAGATCACTAGTTCTGGGGACACAGCATTGCACATAGCTGTCTCAGAAGGAAGTGTAGATATGGTTGAACAACTTATTAGAGTGCTGGATTCCAAGGGCAGGAAGGATGCTCTAAAAATTCAGAACGAGCATGGCAACACGCCTCTCCATTTGGCTGCGGCCATGGGAAATAGGGCCATGTGCAAATGCATAATTGAAGTGGATGAAAGTCTGGTGGATCAGCGGAATGAAGACGGCCATACACCCCTCTTCTTGACCGCTCTCCACGGGAAAACGGAAGCTTTCGTTTTTCTCCTTAAAATCTGCGAACAACGAGAAATAACGAGATACTATCGAGGAAAGAGTGGTGAAACCATTCTCCACTGCGCCATTAATGGAGAATACTTCGGTAAGCATTTTAAATTTCAGGCGTCCTCGTAGGAGGATAGCATGCATGCACACACACGTCCAAGTGCCCGTACGTGTGTCATGTCATATTGCTTTTATAATATTTCAACACGTTCGATATTTAAATAATCAACATTACTTTTTGTTGTGCTTGACAGAATTGGCAATACGTATATTGGAACAGCATGAAGAGCTTGTGGCCTACATGAACGAAAGAGGAATGTCACCTCTCCATCTCCTGGCCAGTAAGCCTCAAATATTCAGAAGTTGTACTTACTTCACCTGGCTGGAAAGAATTATCTATTCTTGTAAGACAGACTCCCAATCTCATCATTCATTAGACATTACCAATAACCTTCCATATATATATAATGCTTTCACTGGAAACAGATGATTTGCGTGGCCAGGCCTAGTGCATGCATGCGCTTAGACATTCATACCAATTATGTGTTCATATTAAGGACACATAAGAAGCCCATGCATGTAGTATTTGTTTCTTGTCAGGACCTAGCACTACTTTCCAAGGAAGTTATTGCTGTGATGGATTAGATCCAATCCTGTAACTATATATTATACTATATTCACTGCAACAAAATTTTGTTCACATTATTAATATTATTATTTTTGCAAGGTATAACTGTCAAAATGCTGCTGCCAGAACAAGATCAGATCATGAACCAAATAGGTATACATCAATTTTCAACTACCAGTATGCAGCTACAAAATACAAAACACAGCTTTTTCAGTATGTATTGGATATTCCTGGTGGCAGGTGCATGTGTAGCAGGCTGGTACACAACACACACACGCATATACTACTACTGATATTAATTAATTACTATTATTAATTCTTTGTCTTTATCATGATTCGGAAATAAAAACCTAAACCTTACTCCAACTCCTCTCATCCCGTATTCTTATAGTACTTGTTGAAATAATTACTCAAACTCCACACTGGGTAAAGTTTTGGAGTCATATGCTGATTTTAAACCTGCCAGCAGGATCTATCATTATTAATAAAAATTTAAGCAACTCCAACTCCTCTAACCACGTTCGGTATTGCTTGTCGACTTCTTCCTTGCATAATATTTCTCCAATAAAATGGGTCCAGTTTTTCAGATCATCTGCTAATTTAGAACTTGTTAATAGGTTTGAATCATACTATGATTAATTGTTAAGAATTTTCTCATCAATTGTTGAAACCCAAAGCTTATTTATGTTGGTTTTCTTTAATCGACTGAAAAATCCATGAGACTTGCATTTATCATGTACTGAGGTTTCAGCATCTTTATGGCATAGATTAGCACTTCTATTTTCCTTGCATGTTCCGTTATTTTATGCGTTTGGTGCAATGAGGTGCCCAGTTCCAACTTGACTTGTGAAGTTGATCTCATTTTAGTTCAATTTCTGCTCTGGGTTTGTTATTTTTCGTCAGTTCTGATAAGACTGCGTTCCTTCTTATCATGCTTGCTTATTGCAGCATTAAGTTAATTATCATCAAATTACTTCTATTTAAGCCATTGACCACTAAACAGACTGAATTGATCAATTCAGGATTGGTAAGTTATCTTGGTACGAGTCAACAAGAAAATAACCTGGAGAGAGTGGTGCTCTTGACCTTCCAAGATCAGCCACCTAGTTAAACTAAAAATGGTGCTATATGTCTTATCAATTGCATTTCTGCATGCTTGCCACAAGCTAAATTTATACTCCGTTTGAGAAATTTAGCCAACTTTTGTTTTCTGAGTTCGGGCACCCCAGCACATCATATACCAACCCATCCTATGCTAACCACCTAGTGCCAGAGGGCAGGCCGTCCAATTTTGAGCCATTAGTTTACTTACACTTTTTTTGTTCGAAGCATTTATATGATGAATTTGATAGTTGTTCAGTACGTTCAACGATTACAGCATTGATAGGTTCACAATAAACAATTGCGCTAATTGGATTTTTTTAATAGGTCAAGAATCAAGGAATATTGAAGCTCCAAGCGTTCAACAGTTTCCATCAAATTATAGCACATGCTGCGACTTCTTGAATCGTATATATCATGTTCTATTGGTTTTCTATGGATGGGGTAAGCAATGAAAATCCTAGACAATTGTTTCCATCTAATAATAACATATGATTCAATCATCAAGCATATATATAGAGGTATGTGGGCTACTAATACTACTTAGTGGCGTGGTGTTCCTTCTTCGTAATGGTGCCTTTTATTCTTGTAGTGGTACATCTTGTTCTATGCAGTGGTGCTGCTACTGCTGCTTCTTTTTCTTCTGGTAGTGGGACATCTTCCTCTAGGCTGTGGTGCTTCTTCTACATCTTCTCTAGGCAGTGCTTCTTGTTCTACTTCTTCTTCTAGGCTGTGCTTCTTCTTCTTCAATGATAATAATGACAATTATAACAACTTTTAGTGTAGTCATAAGACCTAATCAGAAAATTGCTATCAATATCTAATCACATCTACTAGCCCTTGGCAGGTCCATTATGAATAAAATATAATAATAAATAAAAAAAATTAAAATTTTAACTTATTTATGGATATGAATGCTGTGAACAGGCAAAGCTAGTTTCTGTTGGGTATGCGGAAGCGTCAATGCTAATTTTGGTGGCGTAATGAGGTTGATAAAGAAACATAAAATTATAAAGGAAGATAAAATTTGGGAGAATTAAAAACCTTTTTGTCTTATACCACTCTCTTTTGTTTAAACATCAAATAATCTCCTATTTATAATTACTCACTAAATAAAATAGAAACTTCTAATAATAAGATATAGAAACCTTCTAAGACCTTAACAACTCAAAATAGAAACTAAATATAAACACTTATAATATAATATTCTCTCATGACTTTTTAGAAACTAAATTTAATTCTCATATTTTGGAAGTTGATAAATCAAGTTTAATGTCCAACAGTCTATCATTCAAGAGCTACTGGGGAAAATGCAAAAAACTCTGGCTCAATGAGGGATGCGGAGAACCCTAACGAAGATAATGCAAAAAGACATGGCCAGGCGGGATTGGAGGGGAACACAAAAGAACTGCCTCAAGGTGAAAGCATATGTAGGAACTAGTTTTAAAGTTGGAATTGCCTCAAGGTGAAAGCATATGTAGTAACAACAACTCTAAAGGCTTTGATTTTTCATATGAATGTCATAGCATTTTTCTAAAAGTTGACCCAAACTTGATATATTATTTTTCATGTTAGGCACATAGTAGACATTCTATAAATTGATGTCTTCCATTTCTCAAACGAACTAGGATTTTACCTTTGCCTTTTACCATAATTTTAGATGCATCTCTGAGAGTAACATCGTCACTTTCTGATTCATCAAGCTTTACAAACATGTTTTTGAAACCACACGTCTCCTTTATATACCAACAATACGATAGGTTCTTCTTCATATTTCTTCTCAACATATTTGGGTTGCCACAAGCTAAATTTATACTCCGTTTGAGAAATTTAGCCAACTTTTGTTTTCTGAGTTCGGGCACCCCAGCACATCATATACCAACCCATCCTATGCTAACCACCTAGTGCCAGAGGGCAGGCTGTCCAATTTTGAGCCATTAGTTTACCTATACTTTTTTTGTTCGAAGCATTTATATGATGAATTTGACAGTTGTTCAGTACGTTCAACGATTACAGCATTGATAGGTTCACAATAAACAATTGCGCTAATTGGATTTTTTTAATAGGTCAAGAATCAAGGAATATTGAAGCTCCAAGCGTTCAACAGTTTCCATCAAATTATAGCACATGCCGCGACTTCTTGAATCGTATATATCATGCTCTATTGGTTTTCTATGAATGGGGTAAGCAATGAAAATCCTAGACAATTGTTTCCATCTAATAATAACATATGATTCAATCATCAAGCTTATATATAGAGGTATGTGGGCTACTAATACTACCTAGTGGTGTGGTGTTTCTTCTTCGTAATGGTGCCTTTTATTCTTGTAGTGGTACATCTTGTTCTATGCAGTGGTGCTGCTGCTGCTGTTTCTTTTTCTTCAGGTAGTGGGACATCTTCCTCTAGGCTGTGGTGCTTCTTCTACATCTTCTCTAGGCAGTGCTTCTTCTTCTTCAATGATAATAATGACAATTATAACAACTTTTAGTGTAGTCATAAGACCTAATCAGAAAATTGCTATCAATATCTAATCACATCTACTAGCCCTTGGCAGGTCCATTATGAATAAAATATAATAATAAATAAAAATAAATAAAATTTTAACTTATTTATGGATATGAATGCTGTGAACAGGCAAAGCTAGTTTCTGTTGGGCATGCGGAAGCGTCAATGCTAATTTTGTTGGAGTAATGAGGTTGATAAAGAAACATAAAATTATAAAGGAAGATAAAATTTGGGAGAATTAAAAACCTTTTTGTCTTATACCACTCTCTTTTGTTTAAACATCAAATAATCTCCTATTTATAATTGCTCACTAAACAAAATAGAAACTTCTAATAATAAGATATAGAAACCTTCTAAGACCTTAACAACTCAAAATAGAAACTAAATATAAACACTTATAATATAATATTCTCTCATGACTTTTTAGAAACTAAATTTAATTCTCATATTTTGGAGGTTGATAAATCAAGTTTAATGTCCAACAGTCTCTAATTCAAGAGCTACTGGGGAAAATGCGAAAAACTCTGGCTCAATGAGGGATGCGGAGAACCCTAACGGAGATAATGCAAAAAGACATGGCCAGGCGGGATTGGAGGGGAACACAAAAGAACTGCCTCAAGGTGAAAGCATATGTAGGAACTAGTTTTAAAGTTGGAATTGCCTTAAGGTGAAAGCATATGTAGTCACAACAACTCTAAAGGCTTTGATTTTTCATATGAATGTCATAGCATTTTTCTAAAAGTTGACCCAAACTTAATCTATTCTTTTTCATGTTAGGCACATAATAGACATTCTATAAATTGATGTCTTCAATTTCTCAAACGAACTAGGATTTTACCTTTGCCTTTTACCATAATTTTAGATGCATCTCTGAAACTAACATGCTCACTTTCTGATTCATCAAGCTTTACAAACATGTTTTTGAAACCACACATGTAATTGTTTGCTCCAGTGCTAAGATATTATGTGTTTTTTTCTTTACTTTATCCTTTATATACCAACAATACGATAGGTTCTTCTTCATATTTCTTCTCAACATAGTTGGCTTGTTCTTCCATATTGCTAGTGGAACTTTTACAATCATAAGTATAATAACCATATTTGTTACAATTATAACACTAAATTTAAGATTTATCATACCCCATTTCATTTTTCCTTGAATTGTGCCATCTTCCACATCCTCTTTGAGAGATATGAGTTTTACGTTTTTTCTTCATTATTTGATGAACTGAAAATATCTCTTCCTCTATTGCCTTGGCCACTTCCACAACCACTTCCATGGTCACATCCACATCTATGATTATTTTGATTTCTTTCTTTAAAACTTTTTTCATTCTCTTTTAATGAAAGCTTTGTTTGAAGAACTTATTCTAATTTTTGTTAGCTCTTCCTTTTTAATCTTTCTTCATGGGCTTGCAATAATCCCATAAGTTGATCAATGGTTATAGGATATAAATCTTTAGATTCTTCAATGGCCACAACAATATAATCAAACTTCAAATATAAAGATCAAAGTATTTTTTCAATCATACAAGTATCATTTAAACTCTCACCGTTTCTTTTCAGTAAATTCATAATAGCCAATACTTTAGAAAAATAATCAAAGATTAATTAAGTTTGATTCTTTTATACTCAAACATTCAAATTCTCTTCTAAGAGTTTGAAGATAAACTTTTTATACCTTATCAACTCCCTTGTATGTATTTTCTAGAAAAATAATCAAAGTGCTTTCATCCATTACTTCATAGATGATAGTGAGAACTTTCTTTGTCTCTCTTCCTTATATCTTTCGAAAAATCCCTTTAATTTATATATAGATATATATATATATATATATATATATATATATATATATAAAATAAGTAGTAAAGTAGTAATAGTATAAGAAGTAGTAGTAGTAATGTAATGATGTAGTAATAGTATGGTATAATGATACAGCAGCAGCAGTGATCATAACAACGATAATATAGTAGCAACCATAATAATAAGAAGATAAAGGACAACTTTTACGGTGGTCTTAATGAAGAAATACATATTTGCATTTGACAGATACGATATGAAATATCTGACCAGAAAGTTATAAAAAATGCTGCATTAGGGCACTTCATCTGCACATAGCTTTTCAACTTCCTCACACCCCCTTGACATAGCTTGGACCATGTTTTGAATTTGTCTCTTTATTTATGGACATGAATGCTGTGACCAACCTGCATTTCAGGAGCGGAGAACCCAAAACGAGACCAACATGAAGGTCAGTGTGCCTGCATTTCAGGAGCAGAGGACCCAAAACGAGACCAACATGAAGGTCAGTGTGCCTGCATGTCGGATCCAGTTTTACCTTATGTTCTTCAAGGACAAATACTTTTTATCTATACAAAGTATTTGGTAGTGCAAGTTGTGATGCATAAGCTTGCATCTTATAGCTTACGGTATTAAATATATATATATATAAACAAAATCCTGATTGGAGTTGAACCTAATAACATGCCAACTAGCTATATTAGGATGACCAATTTATTTTTAGACCATTTAATTTTGAATTTCGTTTGTCTATTGAGAAGTCTCTTATTTCTATTTTTCATATATATATATATAGGTGAAGGTCCACAAAAATTCCCACCAAATTATCGAACATGCTTCGAGCTGATGAAGCTTGCATATAAACTAACGCTGGTTATCCTTGGATTGGGTATAGCACCACTTTCCCATCACTATCTTCCTTTCTGCTATTATTTAAAGCAATATATTTTTAAATTGTCTCTCTCTTACGTGGCTCTAAAGGATACAGCGACATACAGAAGATTAAGGACGTAAAAGAGAAGCACGTATGGTCTGTTCATATCCTCGAAAAAATGCTTAAAAGTACTAAGATTTACGAGTATGATGCTGCTGGAAGGTCCGGATCAGAATCCCAAGAAGAAGAAACTTCAGTTACGAAAGCTCTCGAATCTCCAAATGGGGAAACTAACCAAAATACCATAGAGGCCAAAAATAATGGTCTGTACAAAACTGATAAAACAGGTATCTCTCTCCTTGAAATGGTAGTGTAAAGTCTGGGTACCTTCAAAATGACATAAAAAGTAGGAAAAAAAAAAACGATAGGGCTATTATTATTATTATTTTACTCCTAACAGCTAGCTTTTCCAATTTGTTTGATGCACTGATATAAAGAGGATGGTAGGTTGGAGTCTCTAGTTTTTGTAGTTGATGTGAACTAGTGGGTTGTATACATGATGAGTAGTAGGATCAGAGGCAGCTATACTCTAAGAGTTTAACACAATTTTTCCATCTCATGCAACATCTGTGTCAAATTGTCAAAGATCAGTGGAAACTGATGCTTTAACGTCTGTTTTGACGACATAAAATTGTTTTATTTTGGCTTTACTCATGGCTCATGCTAGACCTTTTCTCTTTTAGCTTAGGAATTGAGTATTGTGGTATTGGCAGAGATGAAAATTGATAGAAAAGAGACGCCATTACTAACCGCAGCAAAGAATGGTATCAAAGAAATTGTGGAGAGCATCCTCGAGCATTTTCCAGTTGCCATCCATGACACGAACTCAGAGAAGAAGAACGTTTTGCTGTTGGCAGTGGAGAATAGACAACCCTCTCTGTATGATCTCTTAAAACAGAAATATAATAACGAAAGTGTATTTCATGCAGTGGATATTGAAGGAAACAATATCTTGCATCTTGCTGCAAATTACAATAAGTCTATGAATCCTTGGATTATTCGAGGTGCTGCATTGCAAATGAAATGGGAAATCAAATGGTATGAGGTATGAGACCAAACTATTTTTTCTATATGGCGTTCGTTTTTATTAGGTATATATTTTCTCCAGTTAATTTACTTCTCAACATGCTTGTGTATCCAATTGTCATCGTACAACACAAATGAAGCATGAGGCTTTAATTTTTTTTTTCTACATACACAATGATAGAGCTCCTGGTAAGTGGATTATTAATAAATATCATTAAAATTGTATATCTTGTTTCATGCTTGCAGCATGTGAAGAGTTCCATGCCACCAAACTTGATGTTGTATAACAATGCTGGCAAGACCGCAGTGGAGGTCTTCACAAACACACATGAAGAACTCGTACAACAAGGCGGAAAATGGCTATATAAGACCTCGAATTCATGCTCGGTTGTAGCAGCGCTTATTGCAACTGTTGCCTTTACAACAACAACCAATGTTCCAGGAGGCGTAGACAAAGGGAAACCAGTTCATGGAAAGGAACTAGCATTTCAAGTGTTTTCAATTTCATCACTAATTTCTCTTTGCTTCTCAGTCACCTCCTTGGTAATTTTTCTAGGGATTCTCACCTCTAGATACCGAGAGAATGAATTTAAGAGGGCCTTGCCAATGAAGCTTCTGGGGGGTTTGTCGTTACTTCTGATCTCCATAGCAGCTATATTGGTGTCTTTCTGCGCAGGCCACTTCTTCATTGTGGATGATCAGTTTAGATCTGTGGCAGTTCCAATCTATGCAGTCACCTGCCTGCCAGCTGCAGCAATTTTCGCCCTGGGCCATTTACCTTTATACATGGATCTCATATGTGCCATTCTTACGAAGGTCCCAACCATTTTTTATAATGGAAGGTACTCCGTTGGGGAGTGAAACTTGATTTAAGAAGTTTTTAAAAACTATAATTTTACTTAGTTTTTAAAATTTAATTAAAATATTTTATTTTGAGTGATTGATGTAGTTTCTTATATTTTGGGAGTTTTGTCCTGGAAGGTTTCTATCTTGTTACATCAAAGCATTTATATATATCTGAACAAGAAGGGTGTAAGACAACAATTTTTTTAATTCTTAATCAATTATTTATATTCTGTCCTATCATTATTTTTATTTCTTTCAAACCTATTGGTATTAGGATCATACAAAAAAGATAAAGAATTTGATGTATTTGTTTCAAGTCCCTTAAATTGGTACCAGCTGGGTGATAGAAAAAATATATTACATAACACAGATAAGGTACAAAAAGTAGTGTGCAAAAAGTGTAACAATCATAAGGGAGTTCCATTAATAAATGGGCTGAATAAAAAGTTTTAAATGAGGACAATTCAACCACTAACTAAAGTTTAATGATTTCTCCGTCCTCATTCTTAAATACTATTTCAAGACAAAAATAATTTCTATTATTACTTTGTTAGTTGTTTCAATAATATATACAATGTCATAGCAATAGTTCAGAATTTGAATATGGGGGTCCAATTTTATTTAAATATGTTTATTACTTAGGTATAATACAATATTATATAATGTATGGAAAATGAAAATATGATCACATACCAAACTTTAATTTAATACTAGTACTCCAAAATTTTCCTTTAAATAAATACTTATTAAGTGTACTGTGGTATCTGACATAATAGTGTAAAGATAAGTGTAATGTTAAACGAAAAGCAAGGTCAAAGAATTGCCATACGAATAATTTATGAGCACCCTAAAATACTTTATCTACTCAAGGTCAAAGAATTGCCTCATTATTTATCCTATTATCTATTCACAGTAATTCAATAAATTTGGATGAATGGAAAGTCATTACTTTTCAAATTATCAAGTTAAATTATAAATTAAAATTTTCATATTTTAAAATATATCTTGTGGGACCAAAAATTTTTACCATAAATTTAAGTTTGGCAATAATATGAATATTTCAACTTTGTTCAATATCATGCCCTAAGCCCTAGGTCAAGTTTGAATATTCTACTTTTCATACTGAGTTGATTTTTCTATGTTAGGATCCTTTGTCTTTTATTTAATAAAATGATAAATATTAAAAAAATTAGTACACATAAATTTAATTTTTTTTCTTTATCTCATTTTAATAACTAATAAAAATATGGCATTTTAATAACAATACGTTCAAATGCCTACAAAGGAAAAAAAATAATTACTTGATTTATTATTATTTTATTAGAGAGGTTATAATGTTTTTCTTCTATAAATTATAAAAATATGAGCTAGGAGAATCAATTTAATGATTGACTATTGAAATAAATTATAATATTTGATAATGAAATTTTAAAAATACTACATTTACATAGATATTATTAAATTTTATAATATATATGATTAAAACATATTCTTTTATTTCAAATAAAGCAGAATTTTTTTTAATTTTATTATAAAAAAATAAAGATTGGTTTTTGTTGTCATCCATCATAGCTAGATTTTATTATCAAAAGTCAAATACAAATTAATGACTAACCATCCAAATAAATAACACTAGAAGACCCAAAAAACTTTAAGACTAAAAGAGTGAAAATTGCAACATAATAGAAAAAAAAAAACTTATATATATACCATAAATAGTTCATAGTAAATAAAAATAATGTATTAACTAATTTATCTCCTCTTCATTTTTACTTTTATTTTTTTATGAAAATTATTTGAAGGAATATAATTATAAATTTCAATTTTTCATTAACTCTTTAATGAAAAATAGTTCGATCTCATAAATCAATTAAATAAAATTTATTTTGAATTCCAATTTTATTCTATTAAATACTAAAAATGAGGGTGTAGACCATTTTTGATAGGTAGACACCTGTTTTTTATTACTATTATTTATTGTATTTTTTTTTCTTCTCTCACCACTTTCGTGTCACTTGGGAGTTTTGTCTTTTTTTACATAACAGTGGAGACCTTCTCTACAGTGGAGAGTCGCGACCAAAAAGTAGGAGGGATATTCTGCAATGAGAATTCCTTTTAGGGTTAGTTAGGGAGAGAGAATGTAGGCCATGGAGAGGGGGACACATGGAAAAATTTTTAGCGGGGCCGTTTCTTTAGAGAGAGAGAGTGAGGTGAAAAGGGGGCATCAGTGAGTATTGATGGGGAAAAAGGGAAAAAAAAACATAGGAAAAAGAAAAAAGAAGAGGTGATTTGGAGAAGATTTTTAGAGAGAGAACTCGGGAGAGGAAGGGGGGATTTTCTTTTTTCAGGGAATGGGGATTTTGGGTTGAGTATGGTGAACGAGAGTGAGCTGGGGACAGAAGAAAAGTTTGAGAAAAAGAAACTGAGAGAGAGCTAGAGAGAGAGATATAGAGATATATTCTGGGTTTTACAAAGCAGAGAGGGCTTGCATTTGGGGGCCAAAGAACAGCAGAAGAAAAGCCGAGAAGGATGGTTTAGCTGGCTCACTGATTTTGGAAGAGGACACAAGACGCTTGAAGCCTAGTAGAACCTTACTGGAAATGAGCTCTCCCAGGTAGGAAAGTAATAGATTTATTTGTTCATTTGGATTCTTATTGTTCTTCTACATTTCCTATTGATATCTGAATATTATTGGCTTGCTTGGGAGTGGATAGTAAAGGCCACTCGTTGCTTGTTGAAATCTGATCCTGAATCCATATTTTCTATTGTTAATCTCACTCTGTTTTGTCTCTACTATGAAATGCTTGAGAATCATGTTAATATTTACATTTGACATGGTCTTTTCCACCCAGTCAGCAGGCTCACTGTAACCTATGAAGTGAAGCCTCATTTGATGATATATTTATCCATTTTCTTTTATGTTCTGTTTCCACGGTTTCTTCCTTATGGTGGCTTTCCTTTGTTCTTGGCTCTTATCCAAATGCATGGGCTGTGAGAAAGAAGTCCCGGGTCTGGTTATAAACTCCTACAAGGATACATGTCCTCAAGCTGAAGATGTTATCAAAGAGCATGTCAGGTTTTCTGTGTAAACTCCACGAGAAAACCATTGGGAAATGGTCTGAGAAGGTCTTTCGCAAAGCTGTGAGAAATTGGTCAGAAGAGCCTTCTGACGTTTCAACAACTCCAGGCCTTATCAGTGTTAGTTTTGAAGGTGATTATTATAGTGGGAATGGACTATGGTTTGGTGAGTAGGGTTCTGCTATTCGAGATCAAGAGGGGTTCAACTGATTTAATGGCACGTTTCAGAATTGGCTGCTACACCACTTGTGTGTAGATGAGGTGTCAATTGAGTTCTCTTATTAGATGGCATCATTACAGAATACTTGGCTGCTCGACAGTTTGAATGGTGGCACCCGGATTCCGGCTACACTTATTTTATCCTTAGTTTCTTTAGTTGCTCTTGATCATGCAGGCTAATCATAGCTTTTTCATGGGCCCCGAGACAGTGGCGATGTTGATACTCTTCTTGGCCACAAATTTGGTTCTCATTATTCTGGAGATATGTCTCTAATCGTCGTTGGAATCCTATACTTAAGAATGCTTATGTTAGAGATGTCAGGTTCATAACATGAGGTTGTCTTCTCTCTTCTAATGCAATTTGTTAGAGATTTTTCTAACCGTGGGCTATTCAAAGAGAGACTGAAGGAATTGAAGAAAATCATATATGGGACAAGATGCAGGCAATTTTCTCTTGCTGCAACATTGGTTTAAATTAAGCTTACAGTTTTCACTGGGTGCTTCAATCATTTGGATATTCGGGGATTAATTTTGGTTCAATCTTTGATCAATGATCCTGTTATTGTTATTGGTATTGGAATCATAGGTGGTGGAAGGTACATGTTCATGGCTTATTTAAAAGGGCTCTTGATGTGGTGTTACGATTAGTTCTTGCACACTTGAAAGCCAAGATGATCCCTAAGGCGATCTTCAAGCTCCTCAGCAAGCTTGTGTTCGCTCTGTTCTTACCCTGCCTAATCTTCATTAATCTGGGTCAATCACCTACTGCATTGGATTAGTCAAAGCTGGAGCCTTAGAAGATGAGAAACAGGATTCTGTCAGTTCTGTTGCCGCAAGGTCCCATGTGTATGCAATCCACATGCATGGCTACTTCGGTGTGCATGTGGCTAGTTCTTGCTTGTTCCCAACCATGGTATTCTCAGTACCTGGCAGTCTCCATACAACTCGTCCAGACCCTAACACCCCTAGAAGAAGATATTTCTAATTCCTCTCTTCCAACCATTAAATTCTCCATTCGAAATCCTTCCTTCATCAAATCCAAATCCCAAGCTAAACGACACCATGCCTAACACCTCAGGACAAGCCCACCATATCCACATGCTTCATACCCACCACCTTCAACTTATCTCATCACCATGTTTACTACCATCAGTTTGTCCCTCGTCATCATGCCCACCAATCACCCCTCATGCCTACCCAACCTAGCTCCAACCAATCTAGACCACTTCTCCACTGCCACTAGCACCAACCTATGCGAATGAAAACACAGAAGCATGGCTTCATCCCCGTTTTTGGTAGCTATCAGTTTGGAGGTAATGCATGGTCAACCCATTCACCAAGCTCAGCGTCCAACACCCTTTTCTCAGTCATCGATGTGGGCCACTGTCACATTTACCTGAAGTTGCTCATGCTCACCAATCATCAACCATCCCGTGACGTATGGCTTGCTTACGACCCATCACTCGAAATGTCATTCTAGTGAACACTAGACGCAGGGTGGATTAGCTTACTGACAAGTGGGTTTGCTTGGCATGTGGAGGATCATGACTTGCACAATTTGAATCATTTGCATATGGGAACGGGCAAGACTAGGTATGGGATAGCCAAAGTTGGCAAGCTTCTGGAAAGAGCAAGTGCCATTCACTGAATGGCATCATGTAGATGTTCCAGACGAAATAAGTCTAATGCCTAATTTCGATTGTTCATTTCGGTCCGAGAATAACAGAAGGAATTGAGAACGGGCACATCCCAGAGCAAGTTCAATTAGGAACCCGATTGAGCTTAGTGGAGGGACTTGAAGCATTTGTTTGTGATGATCCAAATTTCCAGGGATGCGAAAATCCTTCCAGTGGTGATATGGTTCATGCAACACCAAATATTGGTCATTCACGAGATTTTATATACAGAGATATACGGAAGTGGTCCAATTGGCTCCGAAGTAATTTTGGTATTGATAGGTGGCGCATTGATTTTGTGAAAGGCCTCTCAGATGCTCATTGACAATGGATAATTGACATGGTTTCCATCATGGGATTCATCTGGGCCCACTTCCCAGACCCAATTGGTTGTTGTTCTTGTTAGTCATTCATGTCTTCTCCATTAACACCAAAACACACATACAGAGTATATTCATCAATCAGTCTTTAGATAGGAACCAACCTGAATCCATTTTGGGGCTTTTGATGAAGAGGTATCGATCTTCTAAGGCTGATGGAGGGCACCACCTTTCTCTGATTCTCTCAGGCAATGGGAGCGAGAGAGAGAGCGGTTCTATTCTTTCAAAAGGATGTGATGTGATGTACCAAAAGACACAAGCGGAAACCCTTTTATGCCCTCCTGCCTTAGGGACCATACCCATTAGTTATTGGGCCTCACGGGCCTTAGGCCCATCATCTAAAGCCCGTGATTGCGTTGGGCTCTACACATAAGGTGGCCCATACTCTTAAAACGAACATTAAATCAAATGTCTATAATTCGAATAGCTTAATCATGAATCATTGATTAAGAATGTGTGAGTCCATATCTTAACAATCTCCCACTTGGACCACACATGTTACCAAACAATGTTCATGATGGTACTTTATCGAGCTCATCTTGCTATTCTATCTTAATATCCTTAAACAATCCGATCTACTAATTAAGTTAACATAAGATTAAAGCAGCCTTCGTTAATTATAATTATAACTAGACCCAACAATGATCACAATATTAACAAAATTAGCAATATGGATCAAGTATGGATGTGTAGCATGGAAATTACATAGAATGTGATATTTAATATGTCTATTTCCAATTGGTTACTTATGACTAAAAATAGTCAAATTCCATTTTCAACACTTGATGCTAAACTGCTTTTGAAAGTCATCATTTTAATTCAGAGAATTCAAATACAATAGTCTTTAAAATCAAGATCTGTACAGATAACACAACATAATATCACATCAAGAAAATAAACACAAAGTCTGAATACAAACTCCCACTATACTGGCACATCATCAATGTGTACAACACCCATATGTGTGACGTGCTCATGATATACTTTGGGTGGCAAACCCTCAGTGAGCGGATCCGCAATCATGGAGTTTGTGCTTATGTGTTCAATCGATACTTGAAGACTCTGAACTCTTTCTTTCACAACCAAGAACTTGATGTCAATGTGTTTGGACTTTGACGAACTTCGGTTGTTCTTAGAATATAATTCTGCGGCCTTATTATCACAGTTGATTCTCAACGGTTTCTCAATCCCATCAACTATTCGTAACTGAGTGACAAAATTCCGCAGCCATATCCCATGGTTTGATGCTTCGTAACAGGCTATGAATTCTGCCTCCATGGTGGAAGAAGCAATAAGTGTTTGTTTAACACTTTTCCATGAAACTACTCCTCCAGCTAACATAAAGATGTAGCCTGAAGTGGATCTCCTACTGTTAAGACATCCTGCGAAATCGGAGTCTGAATATCCCACGATCTCTAAGTGACTTGATCTACGGTATGTGAGCATGTAATCTTTAGTTCTTTGTAAATACCGCATAACCCGTTTTGCCTTTTTCCAATGATCCATACCTGGGTTACTTAAATATCTGCCTAACATTCCAACAATGTACGCAATATCCGGACCGTACAAACTTGTGCATACATGAGACTTCCTACTACCGAGGCATAGGGAAATCTCTCCATATCTTTCTTCTCAAGTTCATTTTTCGGACATTGGTGCAAACTAAACTTATCGCCTTTTGCTACAGGCGTGTCTCCTGGTGCACAATTGCTCATGCCAAATCTACTCAACACCTTATCGATGTAGGCCTTTTGTGATAACCCAAGTATACCTCTTGAACGATCCCTATGGATTTGTATACCCAGCACAAAAGATGCATTACCAAGATCCTTCATGTCAAATTTACTAGACAGAAATCGCTTGGTTTCATGCAAAAGTCCCACATCACTACTTGCAAGTAGAATATCATCAACATATAACACCAAGATAATAAATTTGCTCCCACTGAACTTGAGATATATGCATTGATCAACGGTGTTCTCCTTAAAACCAAATGAAGTAATCACCTGATCAAACTTTCGGTACCATTGTCGGGATGCTTGCTTTAAACCATATATGGACCTTTTTAATCTGCATACAAGTTGCTTTGAATCATTAGACTCAAAGTTCTCCGGTTGCACCATGTATATTGTCTCATCAATGTTGCCATTAAGAAATGCAGTTTTAACGTCCATTTGATGTAGCTCTAAATCATAATGAGCTACAAGTGCCATAATGATTCTAAAGGAGTCCTTTGATGAAACTGGTGAAAAGGTCTCCTTATAATCAATGCCTTCCTTTTGAGTGAAACCTTTTGCAACTAGGCGTGCCTTATACCTAACAATATTGCCTTTTGAATCCCGCTTGGTTTTAAAAATCCATTTACAACCAATCGGTTTTACACATTTAGGCAACTCTACTAGGTCCCAAACACCATTGTCTTTCATTGATTTCATCTCATCCTTCATGGCTTCTATCCACTTTTCAGAATCAGAACTTTGTTTGACTTGACTTACTGAAATTGGATCGTCTTCCAGACCCATGTCAAACTCATGTTCTTGGAGATATACAACATAATCATCTGAAATTGTACTTCTCCTTTCTCTGGTGGATCTCCTTAGTGGCACTTGTACTTGAGGTTCTTGAGTTACCTCTTGATGAACTTGAATCGGTTCCATAACTTGAGCAGGAGGAATCTCAGGTGTGTCTTGAATCCCTGTTATCGATTGTACATTCTGAATAGTGTCATTAAACATAATATGACCATGTCCAGTCGTAATAATAGGAATATTAACAGATTCCTCTTCAAAGACCACCTTTCTTAATGACTCTCTCCCACTTAACTCAACATCCTCAATGAACTTAGCATTGCCCGTTTCAAAGAAGGATCTAGTTGAGGGATCATAAAATTTGAAACCTCTTGACTTTTCAGAATACCCTACAAAGTAGCAGCTCACTGTTCTGGAGTCCAATTTCTTTTCATTTGGCTTGTAAGGCCTAGCTTCAGCTGGACAACCCCAGACATGCAAGTGCCTAATACTAGGTTTCTTGCTAGTCCATAACTCGTATGGGGTTTTGGCTACTGCTTTGCTTGGTACCCTATTCAAAATATAAACTGCAGTTTTAATGGCTTCGCCCCAAAGTGATTCTGGTAAGGTGGAATGACTGATCATACTTCTTACCATATCCTTAAGAGTACGGTTTCGCCTCTCTGCTACACCATTTTGGCTCGGAGTCCCTGGCATGGTGTACTGAGGAACGATACCACACTCCATCAAATATTTGGCGAATGGCCCTGGACGTTGTTCTCCGGATCCGTCATATCTACCATAATATTCACCTCCACGATCAGATCTGACGACTTTTATTTTCTTGCTTAGTTGGTTCTCAACTTCAGCTTTGAAATTCTTGAACACATCCAATGACTGAGACTTTTCATGAATTAAATAAAGATACCCATAACGCGAGTAATCGTCAATGAAAGTGATAAAATATTGTTGTCCATTCCAAGAAGGGGTAGGAAATGGACCACAAATGTCTGTATGTATCAATTCCAAGACGTCACTGCACCTATTGGCATTCTTTTTCTTCATATTTGTTTGTTTTCCTTTAATGCACTCTATACAGACTTGAAAGTCTGAGAAATCAAGTGGATGGAGAATTCCATCTGACACAAGTCTTTGTATTCGTTGATTTGAAATATGACCCAAACGCTTGTGCCATAACATTGATGAATTCTCATTCATTAATTTTCGCTTAATGCCATAATTACTTGAATGCAAGGTTTCATTTCCATTAGTGGCCTTTATGTTCAATTTATATAGTTTGTCTGTTAGACTACCTGTACCAATAATATTTGAATTTAGATAAAGACTAACCATTCCATTTCCAAATGAACAACAATATCCAAATTTGTCCAAACATGAAACAGAAATTAAATTCCGTCTAAACGACGGTACTACAAAAGTCTCTTCCAAATCCAATGTACATCCAGAGTCTAACTGTAATCTGAAAAGACCAATAGCCTTGACTACAACCTTGTTGCCATTTCCCACATAGATGTATCTTTCACCATCAGTTGGCATTCGGCTCCTTAGGCAACCCTGCATAGTGACACTTATGTGAGTAGTTGCACCCGTATCTATCCACCAAGTGTCAGTAGGCACTACAGCTAAATTAATTTCTGAACAAACAAAGTTGAGAAGTGTACCTTTCTTTTCACGCCAAGCAGCGTATTTAGTACATGTCTTCTTCATATGACCAGCCTTTTTGCAAAAGAAACAAGTGATCTCCTTATCTTGTTTCTTTTGCTCTTTTTGCTTTGATGTCCCAGAAACTGCAGTTTGTTTTCCTTTATTATCCCTCTTTCTTTTATTGTTGGTACCAAATCCCTGAGATGTGGAAGCCAAGTGAGCACTTTCTATCTTTTCTTGCTTCAATCTCTCATCCTTTTGCACACATTGAGCAATAAGCTCATTCAAAGTCCATTTTTCCTTTTGTGTATTATAACTGATTTTGAATGGACTGAATTGTGTAGGCAGAGAGATCAAGACCAAGTGCACGAGTATGTCTTCCGACAACTCTAACTTTAGTGCCTTGAGTCTAGTCACAAGATTAGACATTTCCATAATGTACTCCCTGATATTCTCTTTCCCTTTATACCGCATGGAGACAAGCTTACTAAGAATAGTGCTTGTCTCAACCTTTTCGTTTGCAGCGAATCGGTTTGCTATTTGGTCCAAGAATGTCTTGGCTTGGGTTTCCTCAGGTATTGCACCCCTTATTGCTTCTGGAATTGAGTGCTTCATAATCATTAGACTCATGCGATTGGATCGCTCCCATTTTTCCATAGTAGACCTTTGCTCAGCAGTGCTGGCACTAGTAAGATCTGAAGGGCGATCCTCCCTTAATGCAAAGTCTAAATCCATGCACCCGAGCACAATTATAACGTGCTCTTTCCATTTCTTGAAGTTTGTGCCATTAAGCACAGGAATGTTATTCACATTTGCAGATATAGAAGATGCTGAATTCATAATAATAAAACTCACAATCAGTCACATAAGCATCATACATACATGAATAAATAAACATCATGCAAGATACCTAGCACAAACATTAATATTCAGTCTTTGGACAAAAATATTAACTTGTAATTGGTATCCTTATACAAAATTAATTCATAAATATTGACAATAAAATCAAACACAATATGCCTGTCTTTGGACTAACATATCAATGCAAGATAAACATTATATGTCACATATTTATGACTACTTTATCTATTAAAATAATCTTCCTTTGGGTCGATTATTTTAAATAATAATAATAACATGTTTCATACTTCAAAATGAATAAAATTATATAATATAAGTCACTTTGGCAACAAATATATAGATAACCTATTCATTTTGAAACGTTAAACATAAACGTAACAAGAAATAATAAATTCTAAAAAAAAAAAAAATACAGAAATTCATCAAAACCATAAATTTATTATAGTACAAAATTCATAAATAAACATGAGAGTCTCATAGCCTAGTTGGTCAAGCATAAGGTTGACAACCTTGTGGTTGTGGGTTCGAGCCCCATGAGTGGCCTTATTCATTTTTCCATCTTTTTTTTTTTTAAATATCAAAAACGCCATTCATGGCGTTGGCCTCCAACAGCACGACTTCTAAAGTGGCGCCTCAAGCAAGCGCCCCGAACGGCGCCGGAAGTGGCGCCGGAAGAGGCGCCGGCAGTGGCGCCCAAAGGCGCCTTAATGGCGCTGCGGACAGCGCCGGAAGTAGCGCTTGAAGGCGCTAGAGCGGCGTGCTTTAAACGCGCCTGAACTGCACCTCAACGGCGGTGCCTGAGCCGTGCCTCAACGGCGCGGCCTGAAGATCGCGCCACCAGCGCGCACCAGCGCGCCTGAAACGCGCACACTGCAGTGACGCCATAACGGCGCCTAGAGTGTACCTGGAGACGACACTTCCACAACCACCAAACTGGCGCAATGCCACCGGCGTTGCAGCGGATCTGGTGACGCCTCCAACAGTGCTGCAGATGGCGCTTGAACGCTGTAGCAAAGAGTGCCTGAACGGCGCTCCTAATGGCGCCTGAACGGCGTCAAGAATGACGTCGGAGTAGCGTCCTGAACGGAGCCTGCAGCGTGCCTCTAAGGCGCGTGAACAGCGCCTTCAATGTTCAAATTATTATTATTATTTTGTTTAGGATCCACTAAAGGGTCCTGGATCTGTTTGATTCCCGTTTTGAAAACTTGAATATGGTTTTGGGGAAAATGGAACCAGGGCTCTGATACCATTGTTAGTCATTCATGTCTTCTCCATTAACACCAAAGTCGATATCCTCACCAAAGTTGTCTCAAGTCAAGTATTCTCAAAATTTTTTTAGACAAGTTGGGCATGTGTGACATCTATGCACCAACTTGAGGGGGAGTGTTGAGATATTAGGAATGCTTTCCTTATATCATTATTTCCTTATATCATTTAGTGTTTAGATATTAGGAAAGTTAAGATATTATGAATATTGAGATATTAGGAATATTGAGATATTAGGAAAGTTGAGATATTAGGATATTAGTTGTTATTTCCTTATATTATTCTTTCCTTGTATCATCTTTTCCCATTCTTAGAATGGTGATTACCCTCTATATATACTCTGTACATGAACGAAAGAAAGTATGAATGAAAAACTACCATTCATCAATTTGAACAATATATATATGAAGTTTTTAATGTTGATGTATTAGAGTAGGCTAACAGTTTTGTTCAATTATTGCATTGAGTTCAAGGTATCATACTTTTGGCGTCTTATTAATTAGAATTGAGTTCAAGTCATGCTTGTAACTCTATTCATATTTGATGTATGAACACTTTAATATATTAGAGTACGAGAAATGATAATTACATGTGTACTAGGTGTGATTTTGTAGGGAATGTAAAAGATAGAGCCAAAAGCACAATTTGGGGCATAGACCTTCCAACATCACACATGGGATGTTTGTTCGCTCATAGGACTATCCAATGTTCAAATATTCCTCTAGTGTTCCTTAGGACCTTTGAATGCTTGAGCTTTTGATAATGTATTTTTAGCCTATTTTTATATTTTAAAAGGTTTTTTGTAAGTTTAGTTCAAGAAAATCTCTCCAAAATGTTCTCTTAAGGTTTTGATATATATATATATATATATATATAAAGTTTTCTAAGTTAAAAAATTAATACACTTGGAACATAATCATTCTCCATGCCATATTTATCTATTTCCCAACGCTTTCAAGAGAAATATTGAAGGAATTTTCAATAAAAAGGAATGATACAACATGGGTTCAAGCCACTTTATGAGGTTGGAGTCCATCCTTTATTAATTAATTATCTAACCGGATGTATAAATTATCAAATGTGCGAGAGGCGTTCCCTTTCTTGCACCATTGAGCGAAGTTGTGAAACGACTAAGATAATCTAGGTTGGCCCAAAGTTTAGAGAAACTAGGTTGAAATGAAGCAGAAAATTGATAAAACCTATTTTTTTCTTCTTCCACGTGGCAGAGAATGTGAAGGGGGCAGGTATAACCTGTCATTTGTGATTGGTCTCGAGCCCCGGAAATGTATTAAATCACATTTAACGCAATTTCATCTTCCTCCTCTGCTCTTCCTATTCCTCCTCAGGTCTCAGAAGCCCATGACCTCCACCCAGAAGCCACACTTTTTCAGGATCATACACCCGTCGTTTCTTACACATGGATACCCTGTGAGTATTCCTCTTTCTTGCCTTCTGCTAATTTTATTCTTTCGTACTACCACAGTACAACAGTGAATTTGTCAACAAAATTTCACAGGGAATTCCTCAGATTTTTCTAAAAGAATACGGAAACAGTCTCTCAGATTTTGTGTTCCTCCACCTTCCCACTGGCGCTGAATGGCGAGTAGAATTGTTGAAACTCCATGGTGAGGTTTTGTTCGGCAGTGGATGGCAGCGATTTGCTGACTTCTATTCTATAGGATATGGGCATTTCTTACTGTTCAGATACGAAGGCAGTTCCCATTTCCATGTGCTTATATTTGATATGACCGCTTCTGAGATTGAATATCCATACGCTACTACTCCCACTCATGACGACAACCTTCACGAAGTTCCTGTTGGGATTTTGGATGATTTTCCTTCCTCCAAAACAACAAACCATATAGACACGATCGATGTTACCACTAGTGAAGTAGTGTTCCACCCTAATGGAGCAAGCAGCTTGCCAAAAGTTGTCGACATTCAGAGTGATTTTCCAACCACCCACAAAACAAGGATGATAACAAAAAACAATCCTTCTTTTAGACCTCATAATGCTTGTAGTTCCCACCTTTATGATTCCTCAATTCCAAATTTTAGGGGTAAGAAATTTTTGCTTGAGTTTTTATTTTGTATTTGATTGATGCCGCATGCTGCTGTAATCTTATCCATCCATTTCAGATGGAGCTCTAGAAAGAGCTAAAGCTTTCAAATCCGAAAATCCTTTCTTCATTGTTACCATGCGACCATCTTATGTTGGTAGTTGGTACGGTTTGGTAAGCTTTTAAATCACAATAGAGTTTATTTTTGCTCAAGAATTGGCATATCAAATCTCAACATTTTCACAGATCATGATTTTTAAAGAAAATAATCTTTTGTTTACCCATGCAGGGTATACCAGTGAGTTTTGTCAAGAGGCACTTCAAAAGGGATAACAACAAAACAACCCTTTCTGTTTCAGATGGAAGAACTTGGTCTGTCAAATACATTATGAAAAAATCCAATGTAAAATTCTCCTCTGGTTGGACAAAGTTTGCGAGAGATAACTCTTTGGAAGTAGGTGATGTCTGTGCCTTCGAGCTGATCGAATGCACCGGAACTTCACTCAAGGTTGTCATATTTCGGAACAATGAAGATGCAGGTCATGATCACCTGCAGCAGTGAGAGTAGAACTTTTAAATTTTGTATATGGAGGCTCGATTTGGCATGATTTTGGACAAGTGTTCAGATGAATTTTGTGCTGTTTGATTGTCTTTGAACTCTCAAAATGAAATGTGGTTTGACTATGCAATTATTTTGTAGGATGAATGATATAATTTTGTTGGTATATCTCTTTTTTTCTTCATTAGCAATTATTTTTGTATCCATAAATCTGGAGTGGACCTGGAACCTGAGAAGTTGTAGTGAAAAAGAAAAGGGAGAATTATAGTTCAGATGATCCATTAATTTAGCAGAAAGGTTCCTATAAAAGTGCAGAGCTAGCGTTGACTGCCAGCAAACAAGTTGGAGCAACTAAATCTTTTAAATCAGAAAATCTTTCTTCGGATAATTCTCATTAAAACCTCCACAGCCTTTTATGGAAATTGACCTGTTCAACTAGTTACGTTTAACATGCATTTTCCCATTTCCCTTCCTCGTCTGCTTCAGGATTTGAGCTTCACAGACAGAGATTCTGGGTGTAAATCCTGGAAGGGCTCATTATTGTTTATTTCAACTCGTCCGATCTGTAGCAGAAGAGTCTCTGTAGTTGTTTTGTTTAAAGAGGGAGAAAAGGACTTGGTTATATTTTTCTTTGAAAGGTATCTATGCAAAGTTGCAAACCAAACCCAAAAGAGTACATAATTTTATGCTTTTGCATTCAAATTTTTGTACGAACCCTTGCAGTTCTGCATGCGCGCGGCGTGCCAATCCTAAAATGGCCGAGTCTGGTTTCTTGTCCTGAAGGAGGATTGCATCTCCAAGGGATGCACACCCTCCTTGCACTTTGGAAAAAGATGTTGAAACCTTTGGAAAAGATGATGAATGGAACCATTTCACAAGGTTTGAGAGACACTTCAACCAAATCAATTAAATTACTGACATGGGTTAACCCAATGAAAGATTAGAAAGTTAATAGAGACTAGAGAGGCGTGACCAATATTTAATTGGTAAAGTATACTATATTTTTTAAGTTAATTCTTTTTTTACAACCCCTTTCTACACTTGTCCCTTTTTTTTTATTTCATTTAAATAAAAAAATATAATGAAAAATCTTTAAGAAAAAAAAGGGTAGAGATGGTATTTAATAATTTAATAATGACTTCTATTATTAAAAATTGATACATATATAAATGAAAAATGCAAAAAATATAAAAATAAAAAATGTGAAGAGACTCTCCCACACCCAAAAATGATTTAGTTCAAATAATTTTTTTATGCTATTAATTTTCCTCTTTTCTAATTTCTACGTCTCCTTAATTTGATAGTTAGTCTAATTCAGTACATAGCATCTAATAATTTCATCCGATCCTTTTTTTAATGAGATTATGATGTTTTTATGGTACCTACCCTTTCCTTTCATTTATGCTAATGAGCCATTGAATTTATATGGATGCCGAGATACAAGATGAATCATGGTTCGAAATACCCCTTTTTATGTGAATCTTGCTCTTGCTCTTGCTCTTTCATTATCTGTGAGATAATTTGAAATAAACATATAAATATGTGTAAAAGCTGTAATTATAAACCATGATCCAATTCCTAAAACAAATTAGTATGTAAATTCATTTAAATTTTGTTTCACTGTGATTTTAAGAAATACTTTCAATTTTAAAAATATTTTTGAATAAAATTTATGTGTTTGGCAAAATTTTAGAAACACTTAAAAAAAAATCATTTTTAATATTAAAAAATCACTTAGTTTGGTAGTGATTATAGGCAGTGTTTCTAGTATTTTTAATATATGAAATATAAAAATTTTCAAGTGTTGGAAAGATGAGAACTATTTCCTAAAATCACTATCAAACGCACTCTTATAGTGTTATTTGGAAAAACACTTAATAATTGATAAGTGATTATACTTCTACTAAAAACATATAAATAAAAACACTCTCAAATGCACAATAAATTAAACATCTTCTCCTACATCTCAATACATTAGAAAAAAAAATAGGACCAATTAAAAGACAAATCAATCCAAAAGACAAAACTCTTGGCATTTGTACAAAATTTAGATGTAAATTTTAGAAATATACTTTATTATTACAAAAATAATATTTGCATAAGAATTTAATTAAATATTAAAAAAATGTTAACATTCATTTAAAGATAAAAAAAAGAAAGAAATAAATAAATAAAAGGAAAAAAATTCATTACTTCTAATTGAAACATAAATTTTAAACAAATGTTCAAAATAAATTTTAAAAACCGTAAAAGAAAAAAAAAATTATTCTTTAAAATAAAAATACAAAGTGTGCTCTCATCTTTTACTTTGAAGTTGAATCGGAATCAGTGGGACATTTTGATCCCACCCGTATTAATCATCTTCTTACCTACTTACCTCTCCTTTCCATTCTTCCTTCACACCCTCACTATATCACATGAATTTGGAAAAAAAAAAATAGAAAAAGTTCAATTTATTTATTTTTGGGTTGGATAAAAGTATATAAAAATTATAAAAATTTTTAATTGAAACTAAGCAGAAACCTAGCAATGTTTTGGAACAGAATGTGAACGAATGATGGAAGTGCAATGGTCACTGCATATCTGCAAGGACAATGGACCCATCATTTGTATTTGGCCTCGAGCCACATATATGAATTAAGAGTGCGTTTAGTAATGATTCTATGAAGTGTTTCTAACATTTGTAACATTTGAAAATTTTCATCCTTCAAGTATTAAAAATACTAGAAATACTAGAAATACTTTCTATAATCACTATCAAACGTGCTCTAAGAATGTGTTTGGTAGCGATTCTAGAAAGCATTTCTAGTCTTTCTAATACTTAAAAGATAAAAAAATTTCAAGTGTTGGAAAGTATAAAAACACTTCCTAAAATCACTACCAAACGTACTCTAAATCAAATTTGACACAATTTCATTTTCAACCTCTTCTTTTTTTGTTGTAGGTCTTAGAAGCACATGACCTCCACCAAAAAGCCACAGTTTTTCAAGGTTATACACCTTTCCTTCCTTACACATGGATACTTGACATGTATTCCTCTTTCTTAACCTTTTTTTTTTTCCGCTTGTATTCTTTAGTAACACCATAGGACCATAATATGTATTTGTTGACGAATTTCCACGAGGAGTTTCTAATATCTTTCTGAGAGAATATGCAGAGAGTCTCTCAATTTTGTATTCTTCCACCTTCCCACTGGTGTAGTATGGCGTGTGGAATTGTTGAAACTCCATGGTGATGTTTTGTTCAGCAATGGGTGGCAGTCATTTACTGTCTATTATTCTATAATTCTATAGAATATGGGTATTTGTTACCCTTTAGATGTGAAGGCGATTCCCATTTCCATGTGCTTGTATTTAACATGATTGTTTCTATAATTGAATATCCTTATGTTGTTGAGCCAACCCTTGACCATGCCCACCACCAAGTTTCTCTTGAATTTTGGATGGTTTTCTAGCCTCCCAAACAACATACCATGTAGACATGGCTGATATTGCCTCTGGTGAAGTGAGTTCCACCCTAATGGGGCAATTAGTTTGCCAAAATCCAAGGAAATTGAGATTGACTTTCCATTAACCCACAAAAAAAGCAAGACAAGAGGAAAGAATTTTTCTTTGAAACCTCATAACACTTGCAATTCCCATTTATACCATTCCTCCATTCCAGATTGCACAGATGAGAAATTTTTACTCGAATTTTTTGTTTTGTCGTTGATTGATGATGTTGTTTGTGGGAGGCTCCCCTCCATATGTCCTTTTTCCAACCTGGGCACCTTGACTGTCTAGCATAGGTGTGCAACCTATCTGGATCACCACTATATCCATCTGATACCAAGAATAAGAAAGCCCTTCTTTCCCTATAGGGCTAGACAACAAAGGAAGGTCGGATCTCCCAAACAGATAGGACTTTCCAATCAAGCCTTCAAGACCCACTAGGAAGCATGATCATTCACGCCTGATGTGTGGACGCTTGATGGGACCTCCTCTAACCCTCAAGTCCATATCAGTTAATTGTTGCACATAACCTCAAACCATCAATAGGTTGAAGAGACAAGTGACTACACAGTCTAAGATCATGATGCGACAATTGATGGCCCCTGCCAACCTTAAAAAACTGTGATGATTGTCCAGTCGTCTTCAAGACAATCATCATTATAAGAGAAATTCAAAGTGCTTAGTCAGCACTACAATGGCACTCTCTTCAACACTATAAAACCCCTTCAAAAAGCACAAACAGGGTATTTGCACACACATACGCCTATCTTTTCTCTCACTAAGCAACTTGAGCTATTCTTATCTAACTTAAGCTTTGAAAGGGCATGTATGGACCACCCATCTGGACATTCTTTTGTGTAGGATAAGAGTTCATTCAGTCTCATTGTTACTCGGCAGATTCTCTAAGAGGCACAAGAAAATGAGGAAGGTCGTCTAACCTCCATTGAGCTAGACGAATCCAACTCCAGTTGGCTCCGAACTAGTGTTAGCGTTGTTTATAGGAAAAGTAAGAATGTCTACACCCTCTAGAAGCCAGTCATCAACTATAGGTAGCGAAGACAACTTTTTCTAGTGTGAAAGCATGGAGAAACACCAACGCGAAAATGACCGGCAGATGCAGTCTTTGATAAGCCAAACAAGGCGGCTAAAGGAAGAAAATGAAGAGTTGTAGGCCTCTCTCAACGCTGGTAACCTTGAAACTAGCGCATAGCCTCAAAACGTACTGACGAGTTCAATAGGGCCATGACAACTTCTCTAGGCGATGTTGTGTTACCCATTCTGGCTGGCCTGATCACCCTAAATGTGCAATTCTCAGTGGTAGAGAACTTATCCCTTTTCAACGCCATCATGGGATGTGCATGGCTTCATAGTATGAAAGTGTCATTCCCTCTACATACCATCAGAAGGTAAGCTACCTCACTAAGGACGAACAAATTGACCTTCTTGGTAGCCAACTAGTCATGCACCAGTGCTATCAAGTGGTGTTAGACTCCAGACACCCAGTCGACGATGAGGCACACCCTGAATCATCAAGTGCAAAGGAGAAATAACAATTACTAAACCCGACGGAGAAGGATCCACCCATAGCCGATCCACTCCAACCACTGTGCCTTTCACATGGCACAGATCGAGTTACCTATACTAGCTTCCTTCTCTCATCGAATGAATTGGAACTGCTCAAAAGCGTGCTTCAATAGAACAAAGATGTCTTCGCTTGGACTCATTCTGACATGCCAAGTATCCATCCATCAATGACCTCTCATCGACTCAACATCATACCTTTCTTGTGTCCCGTCTGCCAGGAGGTTCAATGTTTACATTCGGATTGGTAGAGGATCATCTATTTGAGATTGATAAGCTGCTGGCAGGCAGATTTATCAGGGAAGTCGAATATCCAAATTGGTTGGCAAATGTGGTGGTCGTTCTAAAGAAGAGTGGGAAATGGCGAGTTCGTGTCGATTACACCAACCTGAATGATGCTTACCCGAAGGATAGTTTTTCTTTACCTCGGATAAATCAAATAGTTGACACCACTTTCGGACACGAAATGCTCGCCTTGATAGACACTTTCTCTAGATACCACCATATCCCCATGTTCCAATCGGATGAAGAAAAGACAACCTTCGTGACACCACATGAGTTGTACTGCTACAAAGTCATGTTGTTCGGGCTCAAGAATGCTGGTGCTACTTATAAAAAATTGATGACAAAGATCTTCAAGCCCTTGATCGACTGAACTGTGGAAGTTTACATTGACGACACTGTTGTGAAAAGCAGAACCTAAGGCGAACACACCTAGCATCTAGAAGAAACATTCCGCCTGATGAGGACATATAACATGAAGCTCAATTATGCTAAGTGCGCTTTTGGTGTCAGCGAGGGAAAGTTTCTAGGATTTATGGTGAGCCAAAGAGGAATCGAAGTTCATCCGGAGTATATAAGATTCATCCTTGAATCACCTGCCCCAAGTAGCAAAAAGGAGTTGCAGCGCCTCACGGGCCATCTAGCTGCATTAGGGCATTTCATAGCCTGATTTACAGACAAATTGAGGCATTTCTTCCTCACGCTCAGGAGAGCAAGCATGATCGGCTAGACAAACGAATGTGAGTAAGCATTTAAGGAAGTCAAAAGCTACCTCACTAAGCCACCCATCCTGAGTAGTCCTCGGTTTGCTGAACAGCTCTATATGTATCTGGTCATGTCTAACTATGCAGTTATCGTTGTTTTGTTTCAGCACATAGGAGTCAAAGAGCAAAGGCTCGTTTACTACGTAAGCAAAGCAATGGTAGACGCAAAGACTTGGTACTCTAGAATGGAACAGACGACCTTAGCCTTGAAAAGTATCGCTTAGATACTCCGCCCATATTTTTAAGTCCACCAAGTGACTGTACTTATGAATCAACCACTCAAAAGGACCTTACACAAGTCGGATCTATCCAGACGAATGTTGAAATGGGTCATTGAGTTGAGTGAGTATGAAATCAAGTACCAACCAAGATTATCATTAAAAAGACAAGTCATGGCTAACTTTATAGTCGAACTCCCCCCAAAACCATCACATTTAGACGAGTCCCCTGGGAAGGGATGGTGGACACTCCATGTGGACGGAACGTCTAAATCTTTTAATTTCAAAGTAGGTATAATCCTACAAGCACAAGCTAGAGAACTGTTGGAGCAAGCTATCTGGCTTAACTTTTCTGCCTCTAAAAATGAAGTTGAATACGAGGCTATCTTGGTTGGGCTGGACTTTTCCCTTACTATGACTATGACCAAGTTGGAGATATGCAATGATTCTCAACTAATTATCGAGCAAATTCAGAAAGAGTATGAGGCAAAGGATGAATGCATGACCCGCTATCTCACCCTATCAGAAGACCACTTGAAAGAGCTAGACGAATGAACGATTATATGGGTGCCCTGGGCTGAGAATTTGAAAGCGAACGCGCTAGCCAAAATAGTTGTCATTCTCCCTATAAGAGATACAGTAATGTTGCCCGTCTACATCTAATCCCAGTCCTCAATCATGATAAAGCTAGTGTGTTGTACTATCGAGCAGACCACAACTAGATGCATGACATTGTGAAATACCTCCAAACGGGAGAACTACCATAGGATAGGAAGCATGCGCACAAGGTCTGTGTACAAGCCGCTTGCTTCACCTTAATCAATGATAACCTTTATAAACGATCTTTTAGAGGACCATACCTAAGATGCTTGAGCGATTTGGAAGCTTAGTACTTCCTAACTGAACTCCATGAAGGTGTGTGCGGTAATCATCTAAGCAGACGAACCCTAGGACATCGCACTCACACGCAAGGTTACTATTGACCCACTATGAAGCAAGATGCTAAAAATTATGTTAAAAAATGTTACTGATGTCAAAGGTACGCTCCCATCCCCTGTATGCCTTCTGAAGTTCTCAATCTGGTCATGAGCCCTTGGTTGTTCACACAATGGGGGATGGATATCGTTGACCTCTTACCCGTTGTAACAACACAAAAGAGGTTTTTACTCGTAGCGACTAACTATTTTAGCAAGTGGGTAGAAGCATACGCTTATGCAAGCATCAAGGACAAGGACGTCTCCAAATTCGTCTGGAAAAAAATTGTATGTCAGTTGAGAGTCCCACGAGCAATTATAACAGACAATGAGCCGTAATTTGACAGTATCATTTTCAAAACATTTTGCTCAAAACTAAAAATTAAGAACCTATATTCTACACCCCCACTATCCTTATAGCAATGGGCAAGCAGAGGCAATGAATAAGACTTTATTGATTGCATTGAAGAAGAAACTGGAAGGGGTCAAAGGAAAATGGGTAGACAAATTGCCCGAACTTCTGTGGACGTACCAAACAACATCTAGACAGTTAACTGGAGCCATCCCTTTTGCCCTTGCCTATGGAATGGAAGCTGTTATACCAACTGAGATAGGCATGTCTACCGCCAAAACGGTCATGTAAGATCAAAGAGATGACAACAAAGAACTTGAGAGACAGTTGGATTGAGCAGACGAGGTAAAATGGAACACGTCTATTCAGATGGCCTCCTATCACCAGAGAGCTATTGCTTATTACAATAAAAAGGCCCGACCACTTGTTTTTCAGGCCGAAACCCTAGTCCTCAAAAAAGTCTTTGAGAACACGGTTGAAATAGGGGCCATAAAGTTTCAGGCTAATTAGGAAGGGCCCTATGTTATGACTAAGGCTGGGAACTTAGGGGCGTACCATCTCCAAACATTGGACGACGTACCCCTACTCTGCCTTTGGAATGTATCCAACCTAAAATAGTACTATCAATGAAATTTGCTTATGAAAGTAGAATATATGTGAAAGAAAAAATAAGAAAGACAAGTATATATACTGAAAATATGTTTGGTCAATGTCTTTACAAATTGTTGTTAGGACTATCCCCGACCAGAAAAAAAAAAAAAATAGAAGAATACATAAAAATTACGCTCGCCCATCAAAGGAACCGACTCAAGCAGCATCACCATCTTCTTGGGCAGGGCTACCTACAGCTCCATTCTTATTGTTCAAATGATGGTTGGGGGTATCCTAGGTAATGCCATGTTTCTTTATGCAGCATCGATAGTTAAAGAAGAACATGTCATTTACCTATTTTTGATACTCACCTCCAATTCCTCATTTTGAATCGTGAACCCCACCCGGAGTTCTTGCATCTCCTGTCTCAACCACTTGTTATCGTCCTTGATCTTCTTGTACCTGGCCTCTATCATTTCCTTCTCCTATGCCATCCGACGAGCTTTAGTTTCGGCCGCCTCCTTCTGCTTTCCTCAGTAGCTCGACCCCTTTATCGGCAATTTTTCGAGTAGTAGCAGCTAGTCCTCTACCTCTTTCAATTTGGCTTGGAGCTTTTCACTATCGTCCATGTTGTGGTCAATATATGCCCTTTTGGTCTAGGCAACCTCCAACCATTTGAAGAGTAGAGCACGCAGTCGTATCAGATTTCTCACATCGGCTATCACTTGAGAAGGTAGCAAGAAAGTTGTTAAGAAGTCAAAAGACTAAGGTGAAGTGAATGCAAGAGGAAAGAGGCTTACCATTTCCATCGTCTCGGCAATTGTGTAGTCTTACATGGGTAGGATGTGGGAAACGGTGATGTTTGAAGTGTCTAAGAGAAGTCAGGCAGTGAAAAAAATGTTGGGATCGCTCTCTAGGTCTATTGAGACTCGTCGGGTAGCAAAAAATAGTGTCCCCATGTTCTGGATAAAGAACTTCCTCAGTTGGGGGATTGATGCTTGTTGCTGCAGCCGATGACACTGGCACAGATGCAATAGCTAGGACAGGCTCTGGGCAAAGAATCACCAAGCAGGGCCTCTTGGAAAGAAGAGGGATGACTGTAATGGATTTGAACAGGTGCTCGCACTACCTCTCCTTGAATCTGGTCCTCAAGTTTGTGGCCATGTCCTCTTCTTCTTCCTCTTCCGAGATAATAGGGGGCACCACTGGCTCAACCCTTACTTCTGGCTCGGTGCTGGTAGCCAACAGGTCAACCTCTGTGTCTGACTCGATGCTGGTAGTAGAAGAAGATGAAGAAGGAGATGAAGTTGAAACATAATGCAAAAGAGACGCAAATGGCGGAGTTGGTGCCCTTTGCATAGGTTGAATGAAAAAAAATTTCTTCTTGACAGGAAGACGAATGGTAGAGTTGGAATTCGAATGGTTGGTGGTCGGAGCTTGCCTTAGCATCCCGTCCTGACGTTTTTTCTCCATTTGCTCTAAGCGGTCCTGACATGCTTTGGAATCCACCGCATAAGCGACCTCATAAAAAGGGAGGTCCTTTAGCACGTGGTGCTCGTCGGGTAATAGGGTATGAGGGGCTAAACAGAGGAGTATGGGGAGGATGAATGACTAGGACTCCTTGACCACCGCCTGCAAGTTCTTATCCGTCAGAAGAACCTGGTGGTTTTGCTCGATAGAAGATATCTTAAAGATCTTATTGAGACGATCAAAAGAGGCCTTCTCTACCCACTCTACATGGCAACCCCTTTTGTTCTTGCTTGCACCACACAAACATGAAGATCAGCAATAGGTTCACAACCAAAAAGAAATAACTACAAATGATAGACAGGGATTATAGAAACGTATCCTATTTGGGATCTCTAGCGAGCATCGTGGGTAAAATTTCCTACCCGGTCCCTCATATAGACCATCCCAAGGGCTAGAGACAAGCATGTGCCCCTTTGTCCTATCCTTGTTCGAATCTGGAAGCCCGGTCACTAGCTGAAGTGAGGGGATGTGAGCAGATAGGCTAAACTTCTCATTCTTGCTCATTTTGACTATGTTGACAAAAAGAATCTCTAGTAAAGAGAGGTCCAAGTGGTAGAGCATATCCAGGACACTGCACCCCATTAGCACCTGGGCAACATTTGGGTGAAGGAAGGCTAGGGGGATCTTGGTAAAATGGAGGAACTCTATGAGAAGAGAAGGAAAAGGAAAGTGGAGCATTGCATTGAATTGCTCCTTGGTGAAGTAGGTAGCATTGTGAGACAGATTTTCAGAGGTCATAGGCTTGCCTTCTGCTAAGAGGATGGAGACGTCATTCAAGATACGAAAGCAATCCCGAAACTCTTGTTCTGATAAAAGATCAACTGGGCACTTTGGCACAAGGCATTCGACTCCCACACCCTTCTGGCCACCTTTCTAGCCCCTACCACCCATGCTAGTGGAAGTGATACCCCATCTCGCTGACATACTGAGAAGTTCTGAGCCTCGTGGGAACCTACGTGGCATAACACAAATTGTTAGAAAATAATCACTCGACTCATCTGCCATTAGGTAGTGCCTCATCTATACAATAAGGAACCTAAGCGAATCTAAGGATCAAGCTTGAGCAGACTGCCTGACAAAACTTGAAGAGCAAGCCTTAGCCCCAAGAAAGGTCTTTCCCATCATGCCATCACAATGGTTACATGACAAAATGCTTGAATGGACCACTTAGGGCACCAATAGTAAATGAACAAAAAATGAAAGATGAAAAGCCCTAGGTCCTACAGAACATTACCGGTCACCTCCTTTAAAAGAGAGTTTTTTTCTCCAAGAAAATTCAAAAGCCTTAGGTTATGGATTCCATGGCGTCCATTTCGCATTCAAAACTCAACAAACCCTAAAAACAAAAAGCAAGCAATAGAGGAGAAATGTGAAAGAAGGTAAGCTTACCAAAGTCAAGAAAGAGTGTCCGTTAGCAAAGAAGACTCCGCCTGATGCAAGCCTGAGTGAGGCTATAAAAACAACGGAGGACAAGCAACGACTTGAGTTGCAGTGGCAAGAATGCAGCGACTGAAAAAAAAGAAAAAAAAAGAGCACCAAAGCAGGAATACTCAAAAAGTAACCCAAAGGATATAGGGACCCCATATTTATAAGGGACCAAAACCCTAAGGATCCTAAAAGAAAGGCTGCCTGGAAATGTACCTCAAAGTGACATGTCGCCTGATAGCCTCGGTGAATGTGACCCATCATTAATTCTCTAAGTGACATGTGTCCCAAAAGTGGTTGGATGACTTGAAGAGTCACGCAACCCGTTCCATCTCTGCCCAACATAGGTAGATGGGTTAAGGGGGCATTGTGGGGGGCTCCCCTCCACATGTCTCTTTTCCAACCAAAGCACCTTGACCGTCTAGCACAAGCATGCAACCCGTCCGAATCACCACCATATACGTCTGATATCAGGCATAAGAAGGCCCTATTTCCTTGCAAGGCCAAACAGCAAGAGGAGGCTGGATCTCCTAAACGGATAAGACTGTCCATTCAAGCCTTCAAGACCCACTAGCACGTGTGATCATTTACACCTGACTTGTGGACGGATGAAGGGACCTCCTCTAACCCTCAAGTCCATGTCAGTTAATTGTTGCATATAACCCCAAACCATCAATAGGTTGAAGAGACAGACAACTACACAGTCTAAAATCATGATGGGACAGTTGATGGCCCTTGCCAACCATCCAAAACTATGATGATTGCCCAGTTGCCTGCAAGACAATCATCATTACAAGAGAAAGTCAAAGTGCTTAGTCAGCACTACAGTGACACTCTCTTCAACACTATAAAAACCCCTCCAAAAAAGCACAATTAGGGTACGTGCGCACACATATGCCTATCTTTTCTCTCACTAAGCAGTTTGAGCTATTTTTATCTGAATTAATATTCAGAGGGGCATACTCGGACCACTCATTCGGACGTCCTTTTGTGCAGGATAGGAGTTCATCCAATCTCATTGTTGTTGGGTGAATTCTCTAAGAGGCATAAGGAAAGGAGGAATGTCGTCTAACCTCCATTGAGATGGACGAATCCGACTCCAATTGGCTCAGAACCAACAATGTTGTAATATTCTCCATTCATTGCCGATTGAGCTCTGGAAAGAGCTAAAGCTTTCAAACCTTAAAATCCTATGTAAAAAGCTAAGGCTTTCAACCCATATATAGATATTTTTTCTTAATATTCGCTTGTTAAAATATTCATACTCAAATTATGCTATTATGGTTTAAAATTTTTATTGTTTGATTTTTAGGATAAAATAAAAAAACAACTTATAAAGATACATTCTATTGTTTTATATGAAGTGTTTCTTTCTGAGTTTTTCACTAAAACGTCTATAAATGTAATTCTTATTGCATTCTTATTGAATTTGTTGGTGATACAAGAGCAATAAGGTAGAAGAGATTAGAAGAAACTAAAGCATCGATGGTTCCATATTAAAAAATTTGTATAGAATTTTTGTTTTAATTTCTCTAATTCTGTAATATTTTTTTCTTCTTATTTATGTGTTTTTTTGTATATATTTTTTTGTTTTAAAAAATAAAACAAAAAATGCCAATAAATTTATGTAAAAAGTAGAAACTTTAAACAAAAATCATGTATTTACCTTTTATCCTTAATAATCATTTTTAACAAATTTTAAAATTTGAAGGAGTAAGGAATTTTTCATACCTCTAAGCTAGCATTTATAGTCCAACGATTAGGAAAATTGCCTTTCAGGCAATAGGCTTGGGATCAACTCCTGACAAACATATGCATGGGCTATAAAATTTAATGATATTATATAATATGTTTTATATATAAATTTTGCTTATTTATATATCTTTTTGTTCCAACATTTGTACTCGACATACAATGACACTAATATTTGGATACTCAAAATACAAGGATATTAATATTTTAATTTGAACTCTTATGTAAATATTTTTTTATATTGGAATTTAAATATTTGGCATTATATTTTATGTTCGAACAATTATACTCAAAATATAATAATTCTTATATGTCATCATTTAATACTTAGAATTATGAATAGTTGAAACTCGAATATGGATATCTAATTGGTGTAGTAGCTGATAATAATTACTCCAAAATTCAATCCTTCCACCAAGTTTATATAGAGTTTGTTCGGTTTATATGGGTCAACAACTTTCATAAAGAGTTTGTCCACTCTGTAAAGCATTCACTCCATATACCATGAAAGATGTGGTACCCAACAGTTTGATATGGAGTCACATTTCCTTAAATTTCATATTTGTTTCTCATAAATTAAAATAAAAAGCTAAAAAGAAAAATTAAGATTCCAATACACATAGATTTTTGTTTATTCAATGGATTGCTTAATTCTCACACTCATGAATAAATTGTAAGGCATATATAGATATTTTTCTTAATATTTGCTTGTTAAAATATTCATACTCAAATTATGCTATTATGGTGTAAAATTTTTATTGTATGATTTTTAGGATAAAATCAAGAAACAACTTATAAAGATACTTTCTATTGTTTTATATGATGTGTTTTTTTCTAAGTTTTTCACTAAAATGTCTACAAATCTAGTTCTTAGTGCATTCTTATTTTATATTGAATTTGTTGGTGATACAAGAGCAATGTAGTAGAAGAGATTAGAATAAACTAAAGCATCAATGGTTCCATAGTATAAAATTTGTATAGAATTTTTATTTTAATTTCTCCAATTCTATAATATTTTTTCTTCTTATTTATGTGTTTTTTAGATATATTTTTTGTTTTAAAAAATAAAACAAAAAATGCTGATAATTTTATGTAAAAAGTAGAAACTTGATACAAAAATAATGTATTTACCTTCTATCCTTAATGATCATTTTAACAAATTTTAAAATTTGAGGGAGTAAGGAATTTTTTCATACCTCTAAGCTAGTGTTTATTGTCCAATGATTAGGATAATTGCCTTCCCGGCAATAGACTTGGGATCAACTCTTGACAAACGCATGCATGCGATATAAAATTTAATGATATTATATTCTATGATTTACATAGAAATTTTGCCTATTTACATATCTTTTTGTTCCAACATTTGTACTCAAAATGCAATGATACTAATATTCGGATACTCAAAATACAAGGATATTAATATTTGAATTTGAACTCATATATAAGTATTTTTTTTATATTGGAATTTAAATATACGGCATTATATTCTCTGAACAATTATAGTCAAAATATAATAATGCTTACATGTCATCATTTAATACTTGGAAATATAAATAGTAGGAACTTGATTATGGATATTTAATTGGTGTAGTAGTTGATAATAAGTCCTTCACAATTCAAATCACTCCGCTAAGTTTATATAGAGTTTGCTCGGTTTATATGGGTCAACAACTTTCATAAAGAATTTGTCCACTCTGTAAAGCAATCACTCCATATACCATGAAAGGTGAGGCGAGGGAGAGAAATATGAAGTCAATTGAAGTAATGGAAAATGTGTTGCCGCACAGTTAGATATGGAGTCACATTTCTTTAAATTTCATATTTTTTTCTCATAAATTAAAATGAAAAGATATAAAGAAAAATTAAGATTCCAATACCTAGATTTTTGTTTATTCAATGGATTACTTAAGACTCGTAATCATGAATGTTGTAAGCTAGATATAGATATTTTTCTTAATATTTGCTTGCTAAAATATTCATACTCAAATCATGCTATTATGGTTTAAAATTTTTATTGTTTAATTTTTAAGATAAAAAAAAAAACTTACAAAGATACATTCTATGGTTTTATATGATGTGCTTCTTTCTAAGTTTTTCACTAAAACATCTATAAATATAGTTCTTAGTGCATTCTTATTTTATATTGAATTTGTTGGTGATATAAGTGCAATGTGGTAGAAGAGATCAAAACAAAGTAAAGCATCATCAATGGTTCCGTAGTATAAAATTTGTATAAAATTTTATTTTAATTTCTTCAATTTAGTAATATGTTTTCTTCTTATTTATGTGTTGTTTGGATATAGTTTTTGTTATAAAGTACTGATAATTTTATATAAAAAGTAGAAACTTTATACAAAAATTATGTATTTACCTTTTATCCTTAACAATTATTTTAACAAATTTTAAAATTTGAGGGAGTAAATAATTTTGTCATACCTCTAAGCAAGTGTTTTTAGTCCAATGGTTAGGATAATTGCCCTCTAAGCAATAGACCCAGGTTCAACTCCTGGCAAACGCATTCATGCAATATAAAATTTAATTATTGAATTTCATGATCTTTTTTATTCTTTTAGCCATATGAACCAATTCATCTTTTGTTGTATTATATGACATTTCAAATTTTTTTCTTCATTCTTAGAAACCTTAAATGCTTCTCCCTAGGCTTTTGAGAATTAGGAAGGCTCATCTCATATGTTTGTATAAAGCTTATAAGTTCATCAATTCTCATCAAAGCAATGTCCTTACTCTTCTCTATGGTAGCAATTTTTTACTTATATCTCTTTGGATGAGATCTCAATATTTTTCTAACTACTTTAGAATTAGGACTAGGTTCGCCAAGGTTAAAAGAATAATTGACAATATCACTTAATTCAGAATAGACGGAAGAAAAGTTATGATTTTCAAGAATCCTAATATTCTCAAATTTAGTGGTAAACATTTTCAATTTAGAGATCTTTATGGCAAACATACCTTCATTGAGTAACTTAGAGTATTTTCCATGCTTTCTTTGCCCATTTACAATTTGCTATACTATGAAACTCATCTGGACAAACTCCATTGAAAATACGAAGTAAAGCTTTAGCATTAGCTTCACTACCTTCATTGTTGGCTTTGTCCTATTCTTGTGCATCAAGGATCAATAAAGGTCCTTATCCATATTCTATTGAATTTCATACCCTTTTACCTTGCATTTTAAGGAAAAGCATCATCTTGGCTTTCCATTGGGAATAGTTACTCCTATTAAAGTAGGATGGGGAGTGAATGGGTGATTTTTAAAATTTAAGCAAAAGATTGATAGTATTATCCCCAATTTTTATCCTAATAGATCCCAGGGATATCTTGTATAACCAAATGAGTTATACTTGAAATCTTTAAATATGAAAATATGATTTTTATTTTTTAAAGATAACTTGCGATATGTTAGGGGTAACAATGATAATCAACCAATTAAAGATATAGTAATGAAATTAATAGATATGCAATGGGCACCATATTTTTACGTGGAAACCTTCCACACTAACTATGAAGATAAAAAAAACCACAAGGCTTAAGACCTACTAATCTAAATAAACTATACAAAATTAAGTTACATAGATTTACTTGGTTGTTTTAGCCTAAAGACTAACTCTCTAGTACCTACAACTTAATTCACATCCGTGACGCAACAACCTTCAATTGCTCTAGTGGATCACTACAGCCTCACTGATGGGCTGAAGGGATGAAGGTCTTCAACCCAAAATTCAAAGATCAAATCCTTGAATGGTGTGACACTTTAGGCTTTCTCTCTAAGATCTCTAAAATATTCTTCTTCTAATCTCTCACCCTTAAAGGGTTATAATGAGGTATTTATAGGAGTAAATCCTGAAGAGATTTGGTTTTATAAGACTTTACCAAATCAAATTTGCATGAAAGAATCTCAATTGGAAATTCATGACCGCACGAGACCACTTTGGTGTCTTGAGTAATAAAGATTCTAAATTTATTTATTTGTGTTTCTTGGCTTCAACTCAAAGTTCATCTGAACTCTTTCAAAAAACATGCAAAATTGAGCCTTCAACTCCTAAATTCAAAAAAAAAAAAATCTACTTTCTATGTTGTAGGTCATTTCCCTCTTCTTTGTTCCTAAATATGACGCCCTTGAGTGAAGTTTTAGTGCATTTTACCAGCTTGAAGGCACACACATCACCTACATGCAAAGAATTATCTTGCACATACTTCCTCCAACCAGTAGAGAAATTTGCACTTGTTGCTCCCATAATGTACTTGACAGACCAAGCTCTTCCATCTAAAACCGAAAGGGTTACTTTGGTGTTCTCGGTTCGAAAGTACCTCTCCAAAAAATGGAATGGTACAGTATACATTTAGCAAACAAAAGATTCTTTTCTTTTGTAAAATCACTAGGATTGGATAAGAAATTTGACATGCATACTCGTTTTCTTTTTTCTAAGAATGTAGAATTCATAAAGCAAACTTTAGCTGTATTTTCTATTCCAAGCTTACCAAATTGTGTTTATTGACATAAGACCATCATATGGTGACAATGAAGAAAGGATTCTAGGGAGATTTTTTTTTTTTTTTCCCTTTTTGTAAAACCACTAGGATTGTATTAGAAATTTGGCATGCATACTCGTTTTTTTTTCTAGGAATGTAGAATTCATAAGCAGGCTTTAGCTATATTTTCCATTCCAAGCTTACCAAATTGTGTTTATTGACATAAGACCATTGCAAGGTGACAATGAATAAAGGATTTTAGGGTTACAATTCATTCATGATTATGAGTATTAAGCAATATCCATTGAATAAACAATATCCATTTTAATTTATGATAAACAAATATGAAATTTAAAGAAATGTGACTCCGTATCAAACTGTGGGGCACGGCACCACATGTTCCATTACTTCAATTGACTTCATATTTCTTTCCATCACCTCACCTTTCATGGTATATGGAGTGACTGCTTTACATAATGGACAAACTCTTTATGAAAGTTGTCGGTTCATATAAACCAAACAAACTCTATATAAACTTGGTGGAAGGATTTGAATTGTGGAGAAATTATTATCAGCTACTACACCAATTAAATAGCCATACTCGAGTTTCAACTATTCATAATTCTAAGTATTAAATGATGACATATAAGCAATATTATATTTTGAGTATAATTGTTTGAAACAAAAAATATAATGCCAAATATTTAAATTCCAATATAAAAAAATATTTACATATGAGTTCAAATTAAAATATTAGTATCATGTATTTTGAGTGTCCAAATATTAGTATTATTGTATTTTGAGTACAAATGTTGAAACAAAAAAAAAAAAAAACAAAATTTCGATATAAATCATAGTGTATAATATCATTAAATTTTATCTCTCATGCATTTGTTTTCCGCAAGTCAAACCCAAGTCTATTTCTTGGAAGGCAATTATCCTAACTGTTGGACTACAAACACTTGCTTAGAGGTATTACAAAATTCCTTTCCCTCTCAAATTTTAAAACTTGTTAAAATAATTGTTAAGAATAAAAGGTAAATACAATTTTTTTTTTTTTTACACTTTCATTGTTAATAAGATTCCAACTAGAAGTGCATAAGTACTATAATGTGCTTCTCCATGGTTGTTTGGTAACCATGTATGTAATGGGATAATTGTTGATTTGACAACAAAAGTAATAATAAAATCCAATATATAATATTATTTCTAATGCCACAGGATACAATTGATTAGCTAATGTTTCAAAATTTAATATTGGTTCATTGGAACCATATAAGTCAATGCCTAGAACCCTTAGTAAGAGAAAAATGGAACCTTTTTTTGTGTACAAAATAAACTTTGTAGCTAAGTACAAATGTTTCTTTCCCTCTCGCCCCCTACACACAAAGATAGAAGTAGATAAACTAGAATTAATTCTAACTCCCACATGATGAAAAAAGTAAAAGGTCTTGAGAAGAAAATGATCCCATTTTATCATTATACATTGCTAACATCATAAAATGGAATAATAAAAAATCTCGAGTAACTAGCCAAGTCGCTAAAATAGCTACAGTGGTGATAAATCTGGTTTATAAAATGGGTCCTATAGATAGCCCATCTATCCTAATCTTTAGTAAAAAGTAAAAAAAAAATAAAAAATTGATCCATTTATAATTGGAAATGACAGTAGAATACATAGGTTGATAGAAGCAGTTCTAACATGCATGTAAATATATTATACCATCTAGTCATCTTATTTCCTCTATGAGGGAGAAAAAACATAAAAAAAAATATATCCAAACAACACTTAAATAAGAAGAAAAAATATTATTGAATTAGAGAAATTAAAATAAAAATTCTATACAAATTTAATAGTTTGGAACCATTGATGCTTTCATTTCTTTTACTCTCTTCTACCACATTGCACTCATATCACTAACAAATTCAATATAAAATAAGAATATACTGAGAACTAGATTTGTAGATGTTTTAGTGAAAAACTCATAAAAAGACATCATATAAAATAATAGAGTGTATCTTTGTAAATTGCTTTTTTATTTTATCTTAAAAATCAAACAATAAAATTTTTAAACCATAATAACATAATTTGAGTATGAATATTTTAACAAGCGAATATTAAGCAAAATATCTATATATGGCTTATATTTCATTTAACCATTCATAATTATGAGTATCAAGTAATCCATCAAATAAACAAAAATCTGTGTATTGGAATCTTAATTTTCCTTTTTATTTTCATATTAATTTATTGAAAACAAATATGACGTTTAACAAAATGGTGCTCCACATCAAACCATGGGGGTGTCCCATTACTTCATATTTCTCTCATTATCTCACCTTTCATGGTATATGGAGTGACTACTCTATAGAGTCAACAAATTCTTTATGAAAGTTGTCAGTTAATATAAACCGAACAAACTCTATATAAACTTGATGGATAATCTACATATGTTAGTTTGTGAGGAATTTGAATTGTGAAGTGTTTATTATCGGCTACCACACCAATTAAATATCAAGATCCAACTATTCATAATTCTAAGTATTAAATGATGGTTTATAAATATTATTATATTTTGAGTAAATTGTTCAAACAAAAAATATAATGCTAAATATTTAAATTCCAATATAAAAAATATATTAACATATGAGTTCAAATTCAAATATTAATATCCTTGTATTTTGAGTATCCAAATATTGGTATATCTTTCTTGGTATATTCAGATAATAGTTAAGAGTATAAATTGAAGCATTCTAGAGCTACAAAGATAGTTATTAAATTGTTAGCTCTGCATAAAAACATTCCTCCTATAGTAGTTGTTAATACAAATAAGAGAAACTTTGTAATACTATATTACACAAGGCCATCTAATTAATCAATTAACCCAATCCAAAGACCTTGTTCCCTATCCCTTGAGCAACCTTGCATAATTACCAAAATGCCCTTATGTACAAGAGTGAACCTAAAGTCAATCCAACTCTTGTAAACTGTGTCATCATGGTATATGAGCTTAGAGCGAGGACTATTGGGACCCACATGAGTTTTGGCTCCCTTATAATTCAATTATGAAGTTCATTTAACATTCCACTATAAAGAATCAATTGCACTTTAGTACCATATATAAATAACAATAAGATGAAGCTTAGGTGCATGACCTATTATCAATTAAATGCAAATTCCAAATCAGTGGTGTCCATAATCTAACAAAATAGTGTTATCACCTATCAAGATTACTTTTCTAATCCTTGAGTTATAAATCTCACTTATTATGTGGTCAATTCATGATTACTACTCAAAAAGTGCTATTTGATAGCTTGTAATTAATCCTTTTAAACACTTTTGAGTAGTAGTTATTGCCTTTTAACCCAATTGACATGTTAAAGACCCTTGCAATCAATTCTAATCAAATTGTGTTAAGTTTTGGTGTTTTGATAGCTTTTTGATCACCAAAGCAATATGAGATTGAAGTGAGTTATTTGGAATCCTTGGCAAAGCAATGGAAAGAGCAGAAGCATGAAGAACCAAAGCTTTAAAGTCCTTTTCCATAAGCAAATCCGGAATGCAAGGAGGGGAAACAAAGAGAAATCTGCCATGAAGCATTCTTGATGACAGTCATGTCAGCCACTTTTGGTGTACTTCCTGAAGTCCAATTTATGCATGCTATATGTCATTTTAAAGCTTAGGAAGTTAACAATCCAATGCTTCAAATGGTGCACAATTCGAAGTTGAAATGAAGGAGTTACAGCCATTGGAAGCCAATCACTCCAGGCTGAAGGAAGAATTTTGCATAGCGTTGCGAAATCACCCTTTTGTTGCGAAATGATTTCGCAGCCTTTTTGCACAGTGCTCTGGAATTCCCCCTGAAGTTTCACAACAAGTTGGAAGACGAACACCGCAAGCTGAAAGACCACTTCGCAGCAGTGCGAAATCAGCCGTTTGCTAAGAAGTAATTTCGCAGCCCTTTTTTTACATCTACGAAATTTCGCAGACCACGTTTTCACCTGCGAAATGGTTCTTAGTGCTTCCCGATATTTGTAACCGAAACTTTGAGATGTTTTTCTTTAGATTTTTGTTGTTTAAATTCCCAAACTCTCCTTGTAAGCCACCAATTATAGGATTCCTTAGCTTTTAAGTTAGGAAAAAGGCTAAATATCCATGTAACAACTATTAATGTAATAGTCATATAAATAGCGCCCGGGGAGCCTGTTCTCAGGGTGATGAACCTTTTGTAAAAGTTGGAAGGAAAGTAAAATACAGAGCTTGAGCTCTGCCTTACTTGCTTGATTTGATTGTATTTTTCATTTATTAGTTACGCACTCTCTGAGGAAGTTTTCCCAGAGAATGAGTAACTAAACCTTTAGTTCCTTGGAGTTAAGGTTGTCGGGAAAGGTTCCAAGTGCAAGAATTAGTAGCTTTGTGGTTTCAGCTATGAATGAAGAGAAAGTGTGTCCCATGAATGGTTTCTATATTTTTAGTTAACTTAAAACGCCTTGGAGTCACCTGGGCCAACACTTGGTAAGGCAAGTGATCTCTATCCAAGGAGATGCACTAGTTTACCCCTTGGGAGCCTTTGGGAGGTGACTTAAAGGTAGGATTTTCTAGAATTGCCAACACTTGGTAAGCTTTTGGACTCTAAGGAGACATCCATTAGTTATCTCTTGCGAGCTTGAGAAAGGAAGTCCAAGGTTAAAGATCACCTTGAATGGTAAAGACTAAGTGAGAGGCTTGAACCATTGCAAGTTGCATCAGTGAGAGAGAATTAGAGCTGAAATCCAATTAAGAGATGCATTTGTACAACACCGGTTAGAGAATTGACTTTATGTTAATTCTCTAATGCGAGGAAATGAACCAACTGACCATAGCTATGTTTTTGCATGAGGAACCTCCCCTGTGAACCTAAATCTCCAAGGAATGTTTTTCTTCATAAGTAATTTCCATTACTTGCTGTGCCGTTAGTCTAAATCTAAACCTTTTTCAACCAAAGTTTGTGTTTTATTTCTTAAGCTAACCTTGAAATGAAACAGCACCAATTCACTTTGAATTGGTATCATTTTCAATTTGAAAACCCTTCCCAGTGAACGATCCTAGAGCCGTTATGCTATAGTAGCTTTTTCTTTGCTACCCTAGTTCATGGTGTAATAGGTTATAAATTTTGTTGATTATTCCTTCCATCAAGGAGCACCAGCTGGACATGAATCAGCTGATACACCAATTGGGCATGAATCAATTCATGACATATTCTAGCTCCAAGGAACATATGTCAAATTTTCACTAAAGGAAATGCTAGGGCCATAGACTTCTAGATCACATGTCCTATGGATTACCCAAAGGGATATCTCAATCCTATGAGGATATCATGGTGCCTCTATTGGGAATACTTATTCCACTAGCCTTTATCAATAGTGACCCAATCCGTAGAGATATGTGACCACCTTAAGGTCTCACCATAGGTCAAAGCCTCCTGTTGATTTTGGCACTGGCTCAATATTCTCTTAAGGTTGAGAGTCCATGTGGTATAGTAGCTTGGTGAATCATGACAATCGATAGTCTTGTGTTATGAAGAACCATATGTACATTTTGTCCAATATGTAACCATACACACTAGTGCACTCACCATTGTAAACGTATCTTCACAATTAAGACAAGTCATCCCTCCAATTAGAAGGTAGTGTACTACAGTCTTTACTAGATTGCTCAAATCCATGAACTAAGTATAGACAACTTATTTACTTAGAAGGAACCTATGACTTGTATCATTTGTGCAACTCCTAATACATCTAAGTCATGTACAATTTAAGATATGGGTGTGAATGCTTAGATATTTAATGAATGCAAATAGGATAAAGGAAAACAAAGAAATAACATGAATAAATAAAATGAATGAATATATCTTAATCTGTTACATTATGCCTTGTTTTCTAAGGCTTAATCCTAACAATGACTACCCAATAGCCTTCTGTCATGAATCACCATAGGTCCTATACAATGTGTAACCATACACACTAGTGCACTCACTATGGGAACCTCATCCCTACAGCGAAAGCCAAACATTCCTCCAATTAGGATGTGGTGAACTACAACCTCAAATGAGTTGCCTAAGTCCATGAACTAGTTGTGAACCAATCATCTATGTACAAGGAACTCATGACTTGGATCTTCTATGCAATTCCTAATACACCAAAGTCATGTAAAATACAAGAGATGCTAGGCCAAAATGCTCATAAAGTATAATGCGTTGAATAAAGATAGATAAAAGTGAAATTGGAATATCATTAAATAAATTACAAATTCCAAATCTATTACATCATGTCATGCTTTTAAAAGCTATATATATCCTAATAGGTTATACCTTAAAATTAGGAATTCTGACCATTTGAAAGCTTGCATGTGACTAGGGGGATAAATTGACACCTCAACGAGGGAGATTACGTACTTAAAAGCATGTTTCAATTGAGCACTTGAATTACACATTCTAACTTGTGTCCCTAAGTACACAATTCAAACAGTCACTCAAGGTGCGCAATTCAGACCATGCTTCCAATGTGTGCATTTGATGTTGCACTTTTTAAGTGTAGAATCTTACCTTCACCAAAGGTGTTCTAAAATATGACATGACTCAAAAATAATAAAAAGAAATGCATACCTTGTTTCTACTAAAGATATAGGTTTTAAGTAATATCGAAAGCTAAAGGACTCTACAAAATAAAATATTAGCTATATATATATAGATAAAAAAAAAACAACAAAAACAAAAACAAAATCATCCTAACGACTATCACCAAAAGCTTTAATTTTGACAAAAATTTCAAGGTAGTTTGTGGATTGATGTGTTGGAGAAGGTAGACAACTAAGGGTTACCAATTTAGATTAGGTCTCCTGGTCATCATACTTTCCTAAAGACATCATCCTAGTAGCTATAATGCTTATAATGCTAGATTGAGTGACTTAGAAAAGGAAAAGAAATGAAGCAACAAAGATAAAACAAGTGTGGCTAAAAGAAAAATAAATGAATGGAGAACATGTGAAATACAATTGTAGAGCTACAAAAACAACAAATGTATACCCTAAAATACCTTTAGCACCGTTAATGCAAAAAGTTCCCCGACAACGACACCAATTTTTTGGTTTCTACAAGGGTGTCTCTAGTTTAACAAAATCTGGAAATAAATTTGGCTATAAAGTTTTACAAGAACAAAATTTTAAACCAAATTAATTGTTGAAACTCTTAACTCTTGAACCAATAAAATAAAATAAAAAACTTCATAGGAAACTTGTGCTTAAATGCACTAAAGGTATGAGCTTTATGGTATGAGTGTTGATTATAAACTCGAGAAAAAAAATTGATTTTCAAACTATAGAGGAATAAGGATCCTAAAAACTAGAAAACTAAAAGACAATGAACTCCAGGGGCATAAATTTATAGAAACTTCTTTTCTCACGCTCATCCCACTAACAAGGCTCTCATTCGATGCTTACAACTTTAGGAACAAGCCATAGGTTTATACCAAAGGGGGTTCCAGTTAGCATGAGTATTAACCACCTAAACAGAAGATCAACTTGATCTAATTAATTCTTTTTGGGTTCTTGCAATTAGATGTTTTAAATGGATTCTTGCTCATATCAAAAGGCTAGTGTTTGGTTTATAAGACTAAAGGAGCTAAGGCCAAGGTTGCTTGACTTGTGGCCTTCACAACCACAATCCTTACTTCCCATAGATACTTTTTTTATCATCATAACTATGAACCTGAGTCATGGTTACTCCTTTTCACTCCTTATAACCACTAATAGGAGTTATGATCCTTTCAACTCGATGAACTATGCTAAGATATGGAGACCTTAGCCCCTTTCACTGATTGGAGCCAAAAACACAAAAAGAGAAAAACAAAAGAAAAACATAGAAATAGAAATGTAAAATAAACTAGGACCCCAAAATAAAAGAATATTTTCAAAACTTATCTTTGCTGCAACTTTTGCTACTTGTTATAATCATAACCATCAATTTTTTAGGAATAATATGCAAGATGTATGTGATAATTGATGAATATATACTCTGATCATTTTTGTTATGCTATTTAGATACTAAGCATGCTAGGATTTATTTCTTTTATTATTTATTACTATAATTTTTATCTAACCTTCCATGTCTTGTGGAAGCACATTATGAGTTATCTATGCTATTTAGGTACTCATCTTACCTTCGCATCTTAATTCCATAAATTATGTATTTTTTTTATATATGATCATTATGTATTGCTTCGTATGTGATTGTCAACATGTTTACATATCTTTTTTATTATTTGTTTGACTTGTCATGTTTGATTAAGAGGCTAGGGTAAAATGCATGATGTGTGTTTTATTTTTTAAACTAACCATTGATGTCTTGTGATAGTGCTTAAGTTGCAGTTTAGATATGCAATACAATCCTTACTTTATGATTGTGTTTTGAATTATTATTTGGCATGCTAGTGATACTAGAATTTCAAAATCGCCTTAACCTATCTAGGTATTCATAATCGACCGATTAATTGTCATATTTCTCTCAACTTAACTAGTAAAGATCATTTTAGGGCTTAGAGGGATATGACATCTTTGAGATACCTTCCTAATAAGTAATTTGATCCCCGGACTTGAACTTTAGTTTTTTACAGACAACTTTTCCAAAAGTCAAGAGTCATTTTAGGGGTTTTGTTCCTACTTGATTTCCTCTTTTAAAAATAAATAAAAGTAAGTGGCAACTCTCCATTCTTTTCATAAAAATCGATTTTTCAATTTAAAAAGTGAGTCTTGCTAGTCGAGTGGGAACACACGTTAAAATGCCAATCCATAGTCTTATCTTAACATTCACATGATTGCATTCTCTCCTACCAAATATTTCCATAACCTTTGTTTCTCATCTTTCATACTCATGCCTTGTACTTCTTAGCTTTTCTTTATTCTCATCATCCTCCACAAATCTCAAACTTGATCGGGGTTAACTTTTTTACTTTGCCTCTTTTTATCTCCTCAAAGATCAACAAAGTTAATAGAGAACAAGCCACATTAGATGATTACTACTCAAAAAGTGTTATTTGATAGCTTGTAATTAACTCCTTTAAACACTTTTGAGTAATAGTTATCACCTTTTAACCCAATTAACATATTAAGGACCCTTGCAATCAATTCTAATCAAATTGTGTTAAGTTTTGGTGTTTTGATATCTTTTTTATCACCAAAGCAATCCGAGATTGAGGAGAGTTCTTTGGAATCCATGACAAAGCAATGGAAAGCTCAGAAACATGACGAACCGAAACTTTTAAGTCCTTTGCCATAAGCAAATCCGGATATCTCATATCCGAAATTCTATCCGGAATGCAAGGAGTGTGGGATCCTTTAGTCTTCCCTGCAAAAGATGTCCGGATAGGGCGTCCGGACACACCATCGGAGGGCGGCGGAACGTGGGCTGTAGCAAGGCTTGCTCACTTTAGTTAATGATCCAGACAACATATCCGGATAGGATATGCTATCGTCCGGGGTGTGATGATCGCTAGTGCCATGTGCATTTTCCCTGAGGGAATCCGGATGGAGTAGAGCCGGATAGCATGGTGGCGCGGTTCCTCTTGGGAAATCCAGATGGAGTTTCTCCAGATAGCAATGCGCGCTCCGTGTCATCAGGGGGAGAGGTCCCTACACTTTACACACGCAGACGGTCCTCCTTTGCGGCGCGAAGGCATAGCTCATTCCACCCGGGTAGGAATTCTGTCCGGCTGATGTTTCATCTTCTCCGGATAATTCGCATCCGGCTCCTGACGCCGGATGGGAGAGGAGGCGTTTCAACTTCTCCGGTCAGACATGTCCGGATCCTCTAATAGCACTTACCCGGAGAGCATCCGCGCCCGACATTTCATGTCCGGATCCTCTAATAGCATTCACCCGGAGAGCATCTGCGGCCGACATTTCAGATTACCCGGATTTTTGCACAGTGCCGCGGTGTTCTCCTGAAGCTTCCCGATATTTGCCACCGACTAAGTTAGATTTTTTCTCTTAAGGTATTTTGTGTAAATTTCTATTTTCTCCTTGTAATCAGTGAAAGATATTATTGGGATATTTCTTAGAAAATATCTTCTCTATATATATCTTTGAACCAATGTAAAGAAAATATATATCATATATATGTAATCAACAAAGAGAGCACTTCCTCTGTTTTTTCATATATATTTTTGTTTTCTCGTTCTTTTTCTTACTAGCCAAACAAGCTCTGAGGAAGTTTTCTTAGAGAATGAGTGGCTAGAATTTTAGTTCCTTGGAGCTAAGGTTGTCGGGAAAGGTTCCAAGTGCAAGAATTTATAGCTTTGTGGTTTCAGCCAGTAATGAAGAGAAAGTGCGATCCTTTAATGATTTCTATGTTTTTAGTTAACTTAAAACGCCTCTAAATCACCTGGGCCAACACTTGGTAAGGCAAGTGGTCTCCGTCCATTGAGATACACTAGTTTATCTCTTGCGAGCCTTTGGGAGGTGGTTTAAAGGTAGAATTTTCTAGAATAGCCAACACTTGGTAAACTTTTGGACTCCAAGGAGACATCCATTAGTTATCTCTTACGATCTTTTGACGGGTAATCCAAGGTTAAGGATCACCTTGAATGGCAAATGCTAGGTGAGAGGCATGAGCCATTGCAAGGTGCATCAGTGAGAGGGATTTAGTGTTTGAACCCATTAAAGGAAAGCATCTGTACAACACCGGTTAGAGAATTGACTATATGTTAATTCTCTAATGCGAGGAAATGAACCAAATGACCGGAGCTCTGTTTTTGCATAAGGAACCTCCCCTGTGAACCCAAACCTCCAAGGAATGTTTTTCTTCATAAGTAATTTCCATTACTTTCTTTTTAGTTAGCTTTAAACAAAACCTCATTTAAACAAAGTTTGTGTTTTATTTCTTAAGCTAACCTTGAAATGAAAAAGCACCAATTTAACTTTGAATTGGTATCAGTTGTGAATTGAAAACCCTTCCCAGTGAACGATCCTAGAGCCACTATGCTATATTAGCTAAAGCTATCCTAATGCATTGTGATATAGGTTATAAATTTTGTTGATTACTCTCTCAATCAAAGAACACCAACTAGACACGAATCAGCTGAGACACCAATTGGGAATGAATCATTAGACAATCTTCAACATTAACCCCTAGGAATTATTTGCACTATCATCCATTGGATTGTGATCAAAATGATCAAATAAGAGGAAAATATTCTTTTTTTATAATTAATTAAAAACATTATCAAATAGGATCGTATCCACATTATTGTAATACAAATAATTTTATTCGTTTATTTTCTTATTTTTTATATATCTTTTTGTGAAAAATCTGAAATTTTTTTATATTACACATGTGAGATAGCCTAAATCATGGTTACGGGAAGAAACCATGGTAGAGATGCCGCTTGCAGCCTTGGGAAAAAACACGGGATGTGATTCATATTCTGCGTGAGCACGACAATTAGGATCATATTCTGAGCCACCTTCGCCACCCTTCATCGTGTTGTCTTTGTCAATCAAAAGAGGAGAATTAATTTAACATGGTGGGACATCATATTGTTCCCCGATATGAGCATGCTCTTTGTCTTTTTCTTTTTCTTTTAGTATAAAGCATAACCTTGCAACTCACAAGTTACTTTTGCTGATCTTGCCAATCACATGTTGCCTATAAGAAGAAAGAAAAAACTCCTATACTAAGTAGAATTTTCAGCAAAAGTTAGTAATTAATAAGGCACTTTTCCTTCTTAAATATCTGTGGGGTGTTCCTCATTTCGGCTTATGAAAAGGGGACGAGAATGAACGACTAACTAAGATTCTTTGGAGAAGATATGTGGCCTTTTATGTATATATATATATATATATATATATATATATATATATAAAACATCAAATCCGGCATCTTAAATTAAGAGAGGGACTTGGATTCTTAACTTCTCTCGGAAAGTGTACAACGACAAATATTAAATCTTTAGTGATCAACTAGATGACATTAATTGTATTTTTTTATTATTAGAAGTAGGATTCATGTATCCCTTCAGAATAAAAAAACATGATCCATAAAATGAATTTATTAACTCACATAAACTTTTAAGGATCTAAAAGTAGGTTTTCGGTTTTAGTGCTATGCTTGATTTGAGGAAAGTGATTATGAAAAATATATAAAAAAATAAAAGTCGTCTTCCTGAGCAAAGCTAGTTATTAGGAATTCTAGTGATTATGAAAAACATATTGAAAAGGAATTCTATTTTCTCTTCCCATTTTGCCCTTGCCGGTTGGTTGTACAGGAAGACCGACTTTTTCTTTTCGACTGGCTAAAAGCTAACAACGTCAGTCGCAAGAAACGAAGACAAAATCACCAAAGTGGGAGTCTTGATGCATTACGGGCAACAGAGTAAGCTAATGGAATCACATTTAATATTTAATCGAGGAAGGATCTTTAAGATGATCAATTATTTAGCAATGACTACATTGATGATTCCCAAGGTTTTATTTTTGTATCGTGGGGTCCATACTTATTCTTATCCCATATGTTGAGCAAGGTATCACTTTTGGAGTAGCATGTCCTGAGAACAGAGGAGGGAAGATGGGCTAGCGGGAGTGGTATACATATATATATATATACATATATATATATATACATACATGTAGTCTATCTGTTTGATGGTATAGAGAGGAGTGGGTGACGTTCTTACTTGTTACTCATCATCAGGAGAGGAAGAATGGTGGAGTTCACTCTGACAAAACTGTTTGACGAGGTCCTGAAAGGGCACTGGGATAACGTTGTCGACATATACGAGCACATCCAAGGAGCTGCCCAACTCAAGATCAATAGTTCTGGGGACACAGCATTGCACAAAGCCGTCTCAGATGGCCGTGAACATATAGTTGAACGACTTGTTAAAGCGCTGCGTGCCGAGGTCAAGAATGCTCTAGAACTTACGAACAACCATGGCAACACTCCTCTCCATTTAGCTGCGGCCATGGGAAATATTCCTATGTGCAAATGCATGACTGGAGAGCATATAGCTCTGCTGGACCAGCGCAATAATAATGGGCATACACCCCTCTTCTTGACCGTTCTCCATGGCAAACTGGACGCTTTCATTTTCCTCTGTGAAATCTGCAAACCAAATGGCATCGAGAGGTACTATCGAGGAGGAAAGTTTGGTGCAACGATTCTCCACACCGCCATTAATGGAGAGCACTTTAGTAAGTATTTTAAATTTCAGGCCTCTTCATAGGAGGATAGCATGCATGCGTACACACGCCCAAGTATCGGTGTCTCATGTCATGCTTTTATATATATATATATATATATATATATATATATACGTGTGTGTATATGTATGTATATTTCAACACGTTGGATATTTAAATGATCAACATTAATCTTTGTTGTTGTGCTTCACAGAATTGGCATTTCATATAATGAACAATCATAAAGAGCTAATGAACTGGATGGACGAAAGAGGATCGACCCCTCTCCATCTTCTGGCCGATAAGCCTTCAGTATTCAGAAGTGGTGCTTACTTCGGCTGGCGGGAAAATATTATTTATTCTTGTAAGTAGAACTCTCTGCCAATCTCATTATTCATTTAGGCACATTACCAATAACCTTTCATATATAAAGCAGATGATTTCCTTGGTCCAGGCCTAGTGCATGCGCACAGGCATTCATATCAATTATATTTTCATATCTATTAAGGACACATAAGAAACCCATGCATGTAGTATCTGCTTCAAGTCAGTACCTAACGCACACTACTTTTCAAGGAAGGTCTTTCTGTGATGGATTGGATTCCAACCTGTAACTATAACACTATATTAACTACTGTACACATTAATAATATTATTACTTTTGCAAGGTATAACCGTCAAAGAGCTGCCAGATCTCATTCTTCCAGACGAGATCAACAACCAAACAGGTATATATCAACTTTCAAGTACCAGTATCCAGTATCCACCTAGCTACAAGATACAAAACACTGTAAACACATAGCGTTTTCTGTATGTATTGGATATTCTTGTTGGCAGGTACATTATTAATATTATTATTTTGATATGGTAAAAATGCCAACAAGCTGCCAAATCCCAATATTCTTCCAGATCATATCAACAAACCAACAGGTATATATCAACTCTCCAGTGTCAGTATCCATCTTCAAAATACATAGCACATAGCTTTTTCAGTATGTATTGAATATTCTTGTTGTCAGGTGCATGTGTAGTAGGCTTGCACAACACAAATATATATATATATTCTCTTCAAATGCTCCTCTGTAGTTGCATGAATATTCAGCGAGGAATTAATGTACCCATGATGACAATGCACATTACATGCTATATACATATAAAAACTGGGTCAAGTTTTGGGTTCATCAGCTGATTTCAAAGCTGCCAGCAGGTTCTATCATTATTAAACAAATATTTAAGCAACTCCAACTCCTCTAACCCCATTCGCTACTGCTTATCGACTTTTTCTTTGGTGCTCTTGACCTTCGTAGATCAGCCACTTAGTCAAACTAAAAATGGTGCAATGTGTCTTATCAATGGGCATTTCTGCACGCTTGCCACAAGCTACATTTATACTCCCTTTGAGAAATTTAGCCAACTTTGGTTTTCTGAGTTCGGGCACCCCAGCACATCATACACCAACCACATCCTATGCTAACCACCTAGTGCCAGAGGGCAGGCTGTCCAATTTTGAGCCATTAGTTTACTCATACTTCTGTTGTTCCAAGTATTTATATGATTCATTTGCTAGTTTGTCAGTACGTTCAACTGTTATGGCATTCACAACTAAACAATTGCGATAATTGGATTTTTTTTTTATAGGTCAACAGTCAAGGAACACTGAATTTCCAAGCGATCGATGGTTTCCACCAAATTATAGAAAATGCTGCTACTTCTTGAATCTCATATATAGTGTTCTATTGGTTATCTTTGGATGGGGTAAGCAATGAAACTCCTACACAATTGTTTCCATCATAGTATGACATATGATTCAATCATCAAGCTTATATATAGAGGTATTGGGCTACTAATACTACTTAGTGGCGTGGTGCTTCTTCTTCGTAATGATGCCTTTTATTCTTGTAGTTCTTCTTCTGTAATGATAATAATGACAATTATAACTACTTTTAGCGTAGTCATAACATCTAATCAGAAAATTGCTATTAGTATGTAACAGGTCCATTATGAATAAAATATAATAATAAATAAAAAAAATTAAATCTTTTAAATTACTTATGGATATGAATGCTGTGACCAGGCAAGCTGGTTTCTAATTCTAGAGCTAATGGAGAAAATTCAAAAAACTCTGGTCAAGTGGGGGATGCCGAGAACCCCAAAGAACTTGAAGATGAGAGTTTATGCATCCCATGCTTTCGGTTTTCTGGAGGTAATGGAGACAATGCAAAAAGACGTGGCCAGACGGGATTGGCGGGGAACGCAAAAGAACTGCCTAAAGGTGAAAGCATATGTAGGAACCAGTTTTACTTAATATATATACAAGTAGTAGTAATGTAAAGAATGTAATATTATTGCCAAGTAGTAATATTATAAGCAGCAGTAGTACTAGTAGTGCAATGATGTAGTAATAGTATAATATAATTATATAATTGATAATATAACAGTAATTTTAATAATAACGATAAGGACAACAACTTTTACGGTTGTCTTATTGAAAAATTACATATCTGCATTTGACAGATAAGATATGAAATATCTAATCAGAAAGTTGTTAAATTGCTGCATTAGGCCACTAGGCAGATCGGTTTGTGGAAAAAAAAAATAAAAAATAAATCAATGCATATGGCTTCTCAAATTCCTGCACCCCCTTGGCATTGCTCATACCATGTTTGGAATCTTAGGTCTTGTTTGGCTATGGTTTTTTTAAAACGGCTTTCTAACAAAAAAAAAAATAGTTGCAGTTCTTAAAAAAATAGTTTTCTATTATTGAAAACAAAAAATAGTTTTTATTGTTAACCACAATTTTTTAGTGTTTTTGGAGAATATATTTTCATTATTTTCACTATTTTCACTTGTTTTTTAAGAGCTATTATAAAACATAATTATATAAATATAAAAATTGATTAAAAATAAATCGATATATGTAAAAGTTATTTTTAAAATATATTTAAAAATATAGAAGATATGTTATAAAATATTTTAGGTTATAAATAGATTTTTATTCTATAAATTATAATAGAACAATTTTTAAAAATTATTTTCTAAAAAATTATTTTAGAGAACTGTCTCCAAAAGCACTTCCTAAACAAAATTTTTGTCCCTTTATTTACTTTATGGACACAGATAAGCTGCATTTCAGGAGCAGAGAATCCAAAAAGAGACAACATGAAGGTATGTAGGATCTAGTTTTACCTTATGTTCTTCCAGGACAAGTACTTTTTATCTATACACGGTATTTGGTTGGGCATGTGGTGATGCACAAGCTTGCATCTTATACCTTACGGTAATAAATAAATTAATTAAAAAAAAAAAAAGTAACCAAAACTCTGTAGTTCAACCTGATAACATTCCAATTAGCTAGGATGATCAAATAACTTTAATTTAAACAATTTATTTTGAATTTTGCTTGTCCATTGAGAAGTTTCTTATACCTATTTTCATATATATACATATACAGGTGAAGATCAACTAAAGTTCCCACCAAATTATCGCACAGGCATCGAGCTGATGAAGCTTGTATTTAAACTAATGCTGATTATCCTTGGATTGGGTATGGCACCAAATTGCTATCACTATCTTTCCTTCTGCTATTATGTAAAGCAATATAGATTTAAATTGTGTTTGTCCGTTATGTGGTTCTAAAGGATACGAAGAAATACAGAAGATTAAGCACATGAAAGAGAAGCACGTATGGTCTGTTCAGATCCTCAAAAAAATGCTTGAAAGTACTAGAATTTATGGGTATGATGCTGGTGGAAGGTCCGGACCATCAACATCAATAACCGGTGAAGGGCATGCTTTAATGGAAGATTTCACAGAATTTCCACCAGTAGAAACTAACGAAAAGGCCAAAGATGCCGATGATAAACACGGTATGTCTCTCCTTGAGATGATAGTATTAAGTCTGGGTACCTTCAAAATGACGTAAAAAGTTGAAACAAATGATAGAGCTATTATTATTATTACCATTACTTTTACTCCAAACTGCTTTTCCAATTTGTATAATGCACTGATATATGGAGGGTGGTAGGGTGGAGTCTCTAGCTTTTATAGTAGATGTGAACTCGTCAGCTGTACACATGATGAGTAGTGGCATCATAGATAAGTATCCTGTACGAGCTTAACATAATTTTTCCATCTTATGCAACATTTGTGTCAAATTGCCACAGAATAAGTGGAAACTGATAATCTAACGTCTATTTTGACTATACAAATGATTTTATTTTGGCTTTACTCATGGCTCACGCTAGACCATTTCTCTATTAGCTTAGGAATTGTCTATTGTGTATATATTGGCAGAGCCGGGACTGGATAGAAGTGAGACACCAATACTAACCGCAGCAAGAACTGGTATCAAAGAAATTGTGGAGCTCATCCTCAAGCATTTTCCAGTTGCCATTCATGACATGAACTCACAGAAGAAGAACATAGTGCTGTTGGCAGCGGAGAATAGACAACCCCATTTGATTGATCTCTTAATACAGAAAAATACCAGTGAAAGTGTATTTCACACGGTGGATATTGAAGGAAACAGTGCCTTGCACCTTGCTGCAAATTACGATCCGTCTCTGAATCCTTGGACTCTTCCAGGTGCTGCATTGCAAATGCAATGGGAAATAAAGTGGTATGAGGTACGAGAACGCAATATTTTTATATATGGTTTTCATTTTTTTTTTTATTCTCTACGGTTAATTTACTTTTCATCATGCTTGTGGCTCCAATTGTCATTGCACAATAGAAATGAAGTACGAGGCTTTAATTTTCTTTTTTCTTTTTTCTACCAAGATACACAATGATAGAGATCCTGGTAAATAGATTATAAATAAATATCTTTAAAATTTTGTATTTTGTTTCACGCTTGCAGTATGTCAAAAGTTCCGTGGGACCAGACTTCCTCATGTTGTACAATAAAGATGGCAAGACCGCAAAGGAGATCTTCACAACCACACATAAAGACCTCGTAAAAGAAGGTGGAAAATGGCTACTAAAGACCTCGGATTCATGCTCGGTTGTAGCAGCGCTTATTGCAACCGTCGCCTTTGCAACCTCAGCCACTATTCCAGGAAGCACCGAACAAGGGAAACCAGTTCTTGGAAAGGAACTAGCATTCCAAGTGTTTGCAATTTCATCATTACTTTCTCTTTGCTTCTCGGTCACTTCCTTGGTGATGTTTCTAGCGATTCTCACATCTAGATACCAAGAGAATGAATTTAGGATAACCTTGCATACGAGGCTTCTGTGGGGTTTATCGTTTCTGCTGATTTCCATAGCAGCCGGATTGGTCTCTTTTTGCGCAGGCCACTTCTTCATTCTGAATGATCACTTGAAATCTGTGGCAGTTCCAATATATGCAGTCACCTGCCTCCCAGCAACACTTTTTGCCCTGGCCCACTTGCCTTTATACTTTGATCTCCTACGTGCCATTTTTACCAAAGTCCCACTGGTTTTGTATAACGGAAGGTTTGCTACGGACACAACTTAAAATTGATTAAAGATGTTTCTAAAAGTTAGAAATTTATTCAGTTTTTAAAAGTTAATTCGAATTTTGAGTGGTTGATTTAGTTTTTATATTTAAGGAGTTTAGTCATGTTTCTATATTTTTATTGTTTGGAGTTTCTATCTTGTTACATGAAAGTATTTATAGATAATAGATTATATAATATTTGAATAAGATTAGTGGAAGACAATAAATATTTTTAATTCTTCTCAATTATTTGTATTTCATTATAAACCATTGTAAGGGTAAAAACATAAAAAGAAAGTATAAATTGATACGTAAGATAGAATAGAGATATGATGTTACTTTGGAGAAGACACTTTCTATAGAGAAACTGTCGGATCCCTTTACCAAGACTTTACTTAGCAGAGTCTTTGATGGATATATATAGAAAAAACGTAGTGTTGGGAACCCTCGATTGCTCTGTTCTTAAATCTTAGATCAATAGGGTGCATCCAATGCTATCCCACTAGATCTAAGCACAATGAAAACATGATATTAAAACCCAGAATCTAATTTTGAAGTTGACTCAACACTTCACTAATAACATAACATAAAAGTCTACAACAATGCAACATAAAAGCCATCAACATCTCATAAGCTTGCAGCATCTCAAATGCCTACATCCTATAAGCATTTTTCCAATGTCATTAAACTTGCATAATCATCACCCAAAATGCTAATGAGGCAAAAATCATATTGCAAAATTTGAATTTTCGAGTGTTGTCCAAAAAAAAGCATATCAACCTAGTACAAGCAAAATCCCATAATAGTGGACTAAAAACTGGGCAAACACCATAACAACCAGATATAAAGAGGGTCACGCCTTTTGCCCTTATTGTCAGAAAGCTCCACCTTGTTTATATCAAAGCTCTTGACACAAAGAAACATCAACCTCACACTAGCGGGTGAGCTAAGAAAATTTGCATCACCATTTGATGCACTTAACTACTAGCTGAAGCAACTTCCAAGTCACTCTAATCATGGTGCCAACCTTGACCTAATCCTCAAACATGGTAAGTTGATCATTAGCAAAGCCCTAACACTTACAAACAAGGAAAAAGATAGTAAAGTCTAATTAACAAACGTCAAATCTATCGCAAGCTCACATCAAATATTGAAGGAATTTTATAATCCTTCAAAATCCTGACCACATCATGGAAAGATCTAAAAAAAAGTTGCATCATCACTAGCTAAGCCTTTGATAGCTACATCGTGTACTTCCCAAACAATTCAACTACAATGTATGGAACCACCACAACATTAACTTAATTCTTTTGGCATCTCCAATTAGATCCATGCTTACCATCAAAGTGAAGCAGAAGATAACCAAGTACAAACCAAAAAATCTTAAAAAGTTCAATGACAAGAGACCACTTCAGAGATAAGATCTAAATAAGCACAAGAAGCAATTACTTTAGGAAGTAGAAACCTAATATGTCATTATTACTAAGTGCAAAAGCACTACTCCTTTCGCCATCATTGGCACACAACCTGGAGTAGCTAAAAGGCCCTGAACTCTTTTAATGAAAAAGAAACCAGGGATGGGGGGCATTGGAGCTACAAAAAATAAGAGCACTAGGAGAGTAGTTTACTTAAAAACCTAGGGGTTCACAAACTCACCTCACCCAAAAATAAGGACCATAAAAAAGGACAACGTCCTCGCAAGTTGACTCGATCGATCAACTTGTGCCTAAAAAGATGAGACTAACTACTTTTGTCCTCATACACCTAAAAGTCAACAAAGTTTGTGACAATCTATAGAAAAATTATATCCCTTCACAAGATTTACTTGCATCTACACTAGAAGAATGCCTATAAAAGAAGCTATAGGCAATAAGAGGAGAGATCTTTCCCCTTTGAAAAAACCTTCTTTGTATTCAAAAAAGAAGAATAATAATTTTCAATTATTCATGAAGATCTTTGAGAATTTTTAAAATCACATTTAATATTTAATCAAGGAATGATCTTTAAGATAATCAAGCAATGACTAAATTGATGATTCCTATGTGTTTATTTTTGTATCATGGGGTCCATACTTGTTCTTTTCCCAAATATTGAGCAAGGTATCATTTTTAGAGTACCATTCTAGAGTCTTTCCTTTTTGCTCTCTTTTTTCCTTTTGTCGTTGTCGGTAGGTTGTATAGGTCCTATAGGAATACTAGACTTTTTCCTTTTGACTAGGTTGAGTCTTGGGAAACTAAAACAAAATTACAAAAGTGGAAGTCTTGATGCATTGCGGGCAACAGAGTGAGCTAATGGGATCACATTTAATATTTAATCAAGGAATGATCTTTACGATGATTAATTATTTAGTAATGACTAAATTAATGATTCCCATGTTTTTATTTTTGTATCGTGGGGTCCATACTTATTCTTATCCCAAATCTTGAGCAAGGTATTACTTTTGGCATAGCATGTCTAGAGAACAGTGGATGGGGGATTGGCTAGTGAGAGTAGTATACATATATATGTTAGGAACCCTGGATTACTTTGTTCCCATTCCCTAGATCTCGTAGGGTGAATGTATCTATTCCTAGGGCTCTCTAGATCTGACGAAACGAAAAATAATGGCTTTAAAAAGCATTGTAGAATAAAGATCTAGAGATTTGAAACTCATACATGTGATCTGGATGTTCCAAGATCAAAATCCATTCATTGAAGAGCATGCTTGGAAAAACTAGAGTCTTTCTCTTCATGCTACTGCCCACATGCGCATCCTGTGCGATTCTTGTGCATGCGATCTGTATGTGTCCCATGTGATTCCCATGCATGCGGTCTATATGTGTCCCATGTGATTCCCGTGCACGTCCCATGCGGTTCTTGTGCACATGGTCTATGCGGGTCTTGTGCGCTATAGCCTTACATCTAAGGAGGTCTAGTACACCTAAGATCTTCCACTCAATGACTCAAACCACCATCTTGCCACTCCAAAGTGTGGGCATTGGAAGGGAGGAGGCTATGCCGCTTTATTTCTTTCTTTCTCTCTTTCTCTAGAGGTGGAAGACAACTCTCACCAAAAGTCATTAGGAAGCCCTAACCCTTAAAGGGGTATTTATGGGATTGCCCATTGAGCTTAAGTGACTTAAGCCCATCAAGGCTTAGGTAACTTAATCTAGCCCAAAATGGGTCCTAATTGATTAATTAACCACATAGGGTCATCTAATTAATCAATTAGCCCAATCCAGAGACCTTATGAAAGCTTTCGTAATTATCAAAATGCCCTTATACACAAAAATGAACTTAAAGCCAATCCAACCCTTATAAACCATGTCATAATGATATATAAGCTCATAATGGGGACCATTAAGACCCATAGGTGTAGTGGCTCCCCCATAATCCAATTCTAAAGTTGATTCAACATTCCACTGAAGAGAATCAATACCCTATGTAAATAACGACACAAAGTTCAGGTCCATGACCTACTATTCATTGTATGCAAACTTCTCATGAACTGTTGTCCATAATCTAACAAAGTAATGTTATCACCTATGAAGATACTTCTCCAATCCTTGAGTTATAGATCCCACTTATTATGTGATCAACTGACATACCCTAGCTCCAAGGATAATATGTCAAATCTACTAAAGGAATTACTATGGCCACAAATTTCATGATCATATGTCCTTTAGATCACTCACAAGGACACACTGTCTCAATCCCATGAGATATCATAGTGTCTCTATTGAGAATACCTATTGCCACCAACCTCCATCAATAGTGACTCAATTCATAGGGCTATATGACCACTTTAGGGTCTCACCCATAGGTCAAAGCCTCCTATTGATTTTGGCATAGGCTCAATATCCTCTCAAGGTTGAGAATCCACACAGTATGGTAGCTTAGTGAATCATGACAATTGATAGCCTTGCATCATGATTTACCGTAGGTCATGTCCAATATGCATCACCTATACTAGTGCACTCACCATGGGAAACCCATCCCGACGGCTAAGATAAATCATCCCTCCAATTAAGAAGTGGTGCACTATAGTCTTTATTAGATTGTCCAAATCTGTGAATCGACTGTGGACAACTTATCTACTTACAAGGAACCTATGACTTGTATCTTCTAAGCAACTTCTAATACACACAAGTCATGACCAATTTAAGAGACATGAGCTAAATGCTCAAATCAATGTCAATACACCAAATGGATACCGAGGGGATAGTTAAGTCTAACTTTGTTACGTTATGTCTTGCTTTTAGGGGCTCAATGATTCGTTCCCAATTGGTATCTCAGCTAATTCATGTCCTCTCAATGGTCCTTGACAGTGGTGCCATTTGATTCGTGTCCAGCTGGTGTTCCTTGATTGTGGTCCTCAGAAGGGAGTAATCAACAAAATTTATAACCTATTACACCATGTACTAGGATAGCCTTAGCTAGCATAGCATAGTGGCTCTAGGGTCGTTCACTGGGATGGGTTTTCACCTCACAATTGATATTAATTCAAAGTTGAAGTGGTGTCTTTTCATTTCAAGGTTAGCTTTAAAAGAAAACATAATCTTTGGTAGAAAAAGGATTGGTTTTAAGCTAACAAAAAATAGTAACTGATTTTAATTACAAAGAAAAGTGTTTCTTGGAGTTTTAGATCACTAGGCTCAGATTCCTTGTACAAAAAGGGAGTTCCGGTCACTTGTTTCTTTTCCTCGCATTAGAAAATTAACATATAATTAATTCTCTAACCGGTGTGGTACAGATGCTTCCCCTTAATGGGTTCAAACACTAATTCCCTCTCACTGATGCATCTTGCAATGGCTTGTGCCTCTCACCTAGCATTTGCCATTCAAGGTGATCTTTAACCTTGGATTACCCATCAAAAGCTCGCAATAGATAACTAATGGATGTCTCCTTAGAGTCCAAAAGCTTACCAAGTGTTGGCTATTCTAGAAAATCCTACCTTTAAACTACCTCCCAAAGGCTTGCAAGAGATAAACTAGTGCATCTCAATGGATGGAGATTACTTGCCTTACCAAGTGTTGGCCCAGGTGATTTAAAGGCGTTTTAAGTTAACTAAAAAGATAAAAACCATTAACGGGTTACACTTTCTCTTCATTAAACACTAAAACAACAAAACTTCCTATTTATGCATGTGGAAACTTACCCGGCTTTCTTCACTCTAAGAGACAAAGAGCCTAGCCACTCATCCTCTGAGAAAACATCCTCAGAGTTTGATTGGCTAGAAATAAAAAGTAAATAATATACAATACAATAAAAAAAAAAGAAGGTAAGGCAGAGTAAAGGCTCTGTATTTTACTTCCTTGCAAAACTGTACAAAGGATGTGTCTGAGAGCAAGCTCCCGACTCCATTCTTTTGTAAAGAAAATTACAATCTATATATAAGAGGTTATTCACCCTTTGTTCTTACTTAAAGACTAAGGAATCCTATGATAGGTGGGTTACAAGGAGAGTTTGGGGATTTAGACATCAAATATCTAAAGCAAAATATCTCAAAATGTCGGTCGCAAATATCAGGAAGCTTCAGGAGAAATTCCGTTGCAAGAGGGCTGCGAAATCTCACAGCAAAAAGGACACCATTTCGTAGCCAAAGGCTGATTTCGCAGCTGTGCGAAATTTGCCTTCAGCTTGGAGTGATTGGCTTCCAATGGCTGTAACTCCTTCATTTCAACTCCGAATCGCGTACCGTTTGAAGCATTGGATTGCTAACTTCCCGAGATTTGAAACGACATATAGTATGCATAAATTGAACTCAAGGAAGTGCTCCAAAAGTGGCTGACAGTGACTGTCATCTAGAATGCTTCATGTTAGATTTCTCTTTGCTTCCCCTCCTTGCATTCCGGATTTGCTTATGGCAAAGGACTTTAAAGCTTCAATGCTTTGGTTCTTTATGTTTCTAAGCTTTCCATTGCTTTGCCACGGATTCCAAAGAACTCTCCTCAATCTCAGATTGCTTTGGTGATCAAATTACTAACAAAAACACCAAAACTTACACACTTTGATTAGAAACGATTGCAAAGGTCCTTAATATGTTAATTGGGTTAAAAGGTAATAACTACTACTCAAAAGTATTTAAAAGAGTTAATTACAAGCTATAAAAAAAGCACTTTTTGAGTAGTAATCACCCAATCCCAACATACTCCTACTAGCCCCAAAAGCAAACTGGGAACAACAAAAAGATTCTACTTCACAGTCATATCACCTCCCTATAATATCACCTCCTTGTACTATCGCACAATAAGGTAACACTTTCTCTTTATGTGTTTCATCTTCTAGTGGTACTTCAGTTTTTTAGACTATGCACTGTCTCATTGTTATCAAATAATAGTATCTTAGACGATATAGCCAAGAGAACTACCCATAAGCCAAAATGTTTCTTTTGTTACTATATAAGTAACAAAAACCGCTTAGAGTGTACACATACTTAGAAGTATAACTGAGAGAGTCCTTATCAAATTAAAAGTCCAATTTCCCAATACGAAAGGAGTACCAACTCATCACAAAGATTCACAAATATTTGACATCGACCCAAAGCTCTAATTAGGAAATAGACTAATATCTACTCATTATTCCTACAACAAAGCAAATATTTGATCTAGCACATAGCATCACATACTTAAAACTATCCCTTGCAAAGGCATAAGATACCGTCTTAGTGCGATCTCTCTCCATAAATATCCAAGGACAGTGATCTTAAGAAAGACAACTCCAAATCTAAAGAGTAACAAACCCTTTTTAGAGTTTTTCATCATGTACTTGACCAAATTCTCATCTATATAGGTGACATGGTGCAATTTTCCTATTTTTACATTCCTAAAGGACCTTAACCCCAAGAATATATTACGTCTTCCTTTAGATTTTCATCTAGAATTGATTAGACTACCAGATCTTGACTAAGACAGTATCCCTACCTCATATCCAATGAGTAGATTGCCATCTACCTGTAAGATCTTAGAACATCACCACACTTTCCTTTGCCTTCTTGTACACACAAGGCCCTCGCTATGAAAATGTTTGGTTGTTAGATATGAGTAAACTAATGGTTTTGAGTATGACCACTGTTGAAAAGGATTTCCATAGCTGAAAGAAAGTTTCAAACTATAACCTTTAGCTACAGTCTTAGCTACATAAAACTCAAGCTTTACATCTACTCTTGTTTTCCTCTTGTAGACCAACTTACAACCATATCCCTTTAGGTGCTTCTATAGGAACCCAAAGTATGTTACAATACAAAGATTCTAACTACTTCTTCATAGCTCCTTGCCTTAAGTGAGCATAAACACTACTTACCACTTCATCATAATCTGCGGGATATAAACCTCCCACTATGATGAGGCACTGGTGTACTAGAAATCATAGGAATGGTGTGCCTTAACCCTCTAGATCCATAGTATCTTATGCAATGTGGGACTATTTTCTAATATATCATTCAATCTATATCACTGTTTACCTTATTCCTAATCATATAGTCTTTATAAATAAATAAATAAATCTGACATTTGTGTCAACCAATATCTTCTAATGGCCTTGACTATAAAGATAATAACCTAAAAATCCTTTTAGATATCCTATAAATTGATATACCTCATAAGAAAGAAATGTATTACACAGTCTATAAGACATATCTCCAAAAGAATATGGGAAAAGATGAGAAACCTATCCACGATCTCACTATGTCTTTCCAAGTTTGATATCTTTTTTTCACCTCTCCATTTTGCAATAGAGACCTTGGTGCACATAATTGGGAACTAATCCCGTACTCCAACGGAAATAATCAAACTTACTAGACATATCACCTTGATTTAATCAAAGTGACTTGGTATGTACACCCAATAGGTTATCCAATTCCCTCTTAAATACAATGAAAGTATCCAAGGCATAGGATTTCTTATGTACATATCCAAACCTAGAGTAATCATCACTAAAAGTGATGAAATACCCATACTCTCCTTATGCCTGGACACTAAAAGTTTCATACATGTTAGTATGCACTAACTCCAAACATTCCTTGGCTTTAGTCTTCTTGGTCATTTTACCATCTATATAGGATTCGCAAATTAGAAGATCTTCTAAAATCAAAGAGTCCACACTTTACCAGTCTTTGGATCCTATTTAGATTAATATGACCTAGGTCTATATTCCAAATGTTTAAATAGTGCTAGGTTTAATCTAGAGATCTGACTATTCTCATCACTTGGCAAAGTGATAACGAAAAACATATAAAAGAAGAATATATTACCTCTAACTAACCTACATAACTAACATTGAATTTGAAGCCAAGATAAGTATAATCCCATCATTTAACTTTCTCATTTATTGAATATCCTATAAGATCTTATAGGCAGTATAGCCTTGGAATCTATCCACCATAAATGGTGAAATCCACCACTAAATATTCAACAATGAGAAAATGATGCATACTTTCCCTTTTCCTTTAGGTAAACTAGGAATTCCTTTTCTAGTATCCTAAAAGGTCACAAAGGAATCACTTGCCCCTGAGCTTGCTCTCTTATTCCTTCTCTTGAACTTTCCTTATTTGGTGTTGTTGTTCTTCTTCTTGATAGAAGAACATTTTACTTTTATATGAACACCCTGTAATCTTTGAGAATCTTCTTAGCCATCTCAAAGGAAAATGGCAAGGTTTTTAAGATCATATGAATGTGTTCATAATAGTCCTAAGTGTAGCTTGTCAAAACTAACCTACCCTTATCACCAAATAACAATTCTAAACTAGAAAGAGAATATCAAAGTCTCTTGTAATAGAGATGTGTTGTTATTGCAACACATTATCCAAAGATCCAAGTATTAGACACTTGGTCTTTTGATCCGTTTAATACCGCCTTGATATATCGCTCTTTTCTTTTGCTATGTTAGTTCATAAAGAATATCTAGCTCTACTTAAACTAGCTTTATGCAATTAGTTACTATATCTAGAATAAAATTAAGTTCAAATGATTAGTTAGGCTTGCTCAAAAGCGAGAAAGAGAGTGATTATAAATAACTAACATGATATTTTTAACAAAGAATATAACCAAACATATGACATAATTGAGCATTCAAGGCAATTGGTAATTAATTTAGCAAAAATGTAGCGCTCTCAAACTACATGTTCTTTTGCAAGGTATCCTAGTATCATAAGAATCAAGCCTATGTGGGGTAGGTCATGACCTTATAACTAGTTAGAGACCCTCTCAGATTGATCTCTTTGCCTTAACCATTTATTTGGCCCATGAACTATGCAAATGGGACCAAGTGGGGCAATTCTACCACTTCATATCCAATGTCAAGTGTATAACCATTGTCCTTATACCATCAATGTCACCAAGTAAAGAACCCTACCATGGGGGTGGTCGCTCCCACTATAGGCATATTTAGTCTCATCCATGTGGAGAGTTTATATCTCTTGATTCTTAGGGCTAACCCACCGTCAGGGCGGTGATGAACCCAAATCAAGATGGGCTCGAAAATGAAGGTTATGGGCTTACCTAAGGCCCTCTCTCACTTAATCTTTTGAGATGTATAAGAGCATTTTAAAACCAAAATATTGAAGAGGTGTGTTCATAGAAACTATGGTCATAGTAGTTCCTTACGTGGAACTTGACATAAGCTCTTTGAGAGCTAAGACATGTTAGTTGAATACACAATAGAAAGATTTGTAACTCAAGGATAATAGAGGTAGTCTTGAAAGGTTAATAGCTTTCACCTTGTTAGACTACAAATATCAATCCATAGGAATAATGAACATAATGGATGGTAGGTCACAAACCTGAGCACATAGTGTCTCGTTGTTATTTACATAGGATACTTGAGTTCAATTGATTTTCTATAGTAGGATGTTGAATCAACTTTAGAATTGGATTTTGAGGGAGCCAGTACTCTTATGGGTCCCAGTGGTCCCTGCTTTAAACTCATATACCTTGTTGGCATAGGTTATGAGGGTTGGATTGGCTTTAGGTTCACTTTTGTGCATAAAGGCATTTTGATAATTATGTAAGGTTGCATAAGAATAAGTAAACAAGGTCTCTAGATTTAACTAATTGATTATTAGTGGGTCATATTGGGTTAATTAATCAATTAGGACCTGATTTGGGTTAGATTAAGTGACCCAAGTCCATGTGGGCTCAAGTCACTTAAGCCTAGTTAAGAATCCTATAAATACCTCTTAGGGGTTAAAGTGTCTATCACTTTTTGTTTTCCATTATCCAGAAAAGAAGAGAGTCATAGCCTCCACCCTTCTTTCTTTCTCACCATAAGTGTGCTAAAAACAAGGTTGAGTCATTGAGTGGAAGATCGTAGATTTACAAGACTTTCAAAAACTTCAAGGTAGTCTTCAACACTTGGTATTTAAGGTTTGGGAACATTCAAACCTAAAGGTTAGTACTTTAACACTAAAAAATCATTTTTTTTTTAAACATTGATATTGTTTCCATTGCTTAGATCTGAGATGCCAACAAAGCATATGTCAAATTCTAGTTAAATAATTACTAAAACCATAGATATCTCGATCACATGTCCTTACGATCACCTAAGGGGACACATTTTCTTAAACCCATGAGATATCATGGTGCTTATATTGAGAATACTTGTTGCCACCAGCATTAATCAATAGTGATCCAATCCATAAGGAATATAGGACCCCCATAAGGCCTCATCCTTACTTCAAAGCCACTAAAGACCTCAAAACTAGCTCAACATTCTCTTAAGGTTGAGAACACATGCAACATACTAGCTTCCTGAATCATGACTATCTGATGGTCAATGCCATGCTTCATTGTAGGTCTTTGATTACTATTCAAAAAGAGTTATTTTCTAGTTTGTAATTAACTCTTTTAAACACTTTTGAGTATTATTTATTACTTTTTAACTCAATTGATATGTTAAGGACCCTTGCAAGCATTTCCAATCAAATTGTGGCAAGTTTTGGTGTTTTTGATAGCTTTTTGATCACCAAAGCAATCCAAGATTGAGTGAGAGCTCTATATAGTCCATGGCAAAGCAAATGGAAGCTCATTTACATGAAGAATCCAAGCTTTGGAGCTTCGTAGTCCTTTGCCAAAGTCAATCAAGAATGCAAGGAGGAAAAGCAGAGAGAGGAATCTAACATGAAGAAATTCAAGAGGAGAGCAGCTGCAGGACATATTTCGAGCACTTCATGGAGTCCATTTTATATATACTATATATCGTTTCGAAGCTTGGGAAGTCAGGAGTCCAACACTTGAAACAGTGTGCAAATCGAAGGTGAAATAAAGAAGTTATGGCCATTGGAAGACAACTGCACCAAGTTGAAAGACAATTTCGCAAGTTGCGAAATCACAAATTCAACTTGCGAAATCAAAGTTCAACTTGCAAAATGGACAATTTCAACTTGTGAAATTTTTGCAAGTCATGTTTCAACTTGCAAAATCCACCTGTGCAATCCTAGATATTTGCGACTGACTCTGTTAGATTTTTTTTTCAGATATTTTTTTGTTTAAATCCCTATTTTCTCTTTGTAATCCACCAATCATAGGATTCCTTAGTTAGGAAGTAAGAAGGAAGGGTGAATAGCCTTTCTATATAATCTATTGTAATTTTCTTTTAAAAGATCTCTCGAGAATTTTTCTCGGAGACCAACTTTTGTATAGTTTTCAAGAAAATAATACACAGAGCTATGCTCTGCCTTAACTACTCATTTTGATTATATTTTTCTCACTAGCCAAACAAACTCTGAAGATGTTTTCCCAGAGGATGAGAGGCTAGGCTTTTTGTTTCTTGGAGTGAAGAAAGCTGGGTAAGGTTCTGAATGCAAAAAATGGAAGTTTTGTTATTTCAGTTTTTAATAAAGAGAAAGTGTGAACCATTAATGGTTTTTATCTTTTTAGCTAACTTAAAATTCCTTAAAATCACCTGGGCCAACACTTGGTAAGGCAAGTGGTCTCCGTCCATTGAGATACACTAGTTTATCTCTTGCGAGCCTTTGGGAGATGGTTTAGAGGTAGGATTTTCTAGAATAGCCAACACTTGGTAAGCTTTTGGACTCCAAGGAGACATCCATTAGTTATCTCTTGTGAGCTTTTGACGAGTAATCCAAGGTTAAGGATCACCTTGAATGGCCAATACTAGGTGAGAGGTATGAACCATTGCAAGATGATTCAGTGACAGGGAATTAGTGTTTGAATCCATTAAGGGGAAGCATCTGTACCACACTGGTTCGGGAAATAACTATATGTTAAATCTCCAATGCGAGGAAAAGATTCAAGTGACCGTAACTCCCTTTTTGTATAAGGAACCTGAGCCCAGTAATCTAAAAACTCCAAGAAGAATTTTTCTTTGTAAGTAATTTTCGTTACTTTATTATTGGTTTCACTTAAAAACCAACCTTTTAAAACACCTTTATGTTTTCTTTTAAAGCTAACCTTGAAAAGAAAAAACACTAATTCAGTTTTTGAACTAATATCAGTTGTAATTTGAAAACTCATCCCAGTGAACGATCCTAGAGCCACTATACTATGCTAGCTAATGCTACCCTAGTACATGGTGAAATAGGTTAAAAAAATTTTGTTGATCCCGTCTGAGGACCGAAATCAAGGCACACTAGTTGATTGAACATCAATCAACAGGACATACACCAGCTGGGCACGAATCAAATGGCGTCGTTGCTGGGGATGGTGCCACCTTTACAGTGATATCACCTTTTCAGAGTACTTGTGATCTTCATCACAAGTTTAGTGATTTTTCTTTTATTTTACTAACTCTTTTTAATTGTTTCTTTTACTTGTTCATATTTTAGCCTATATTTTAATTTAGTTTTTAGTTAATCTTAGTCTTTTTGTAGTTTTGTTTTCTTTTGTTTTCTTTTGTTTCTTTGTTTTTGTTATAGTTGTTATTAGTTGTGTATGCCATATTGGATACGAGACAGTGGAGGAAGACTTGTGAAAATTGAAACACCTCACAAAACAGAGTTGGAATTGTGCTTGAACATCATGGAAGCTACACCTAAAGATCAACATAGTCACCATGGTCACCAGGACAATCCCAATGCATTTAGATCAATGAGGGACCGCATGCATCCACCTCATATGAGTGCACCATCATGTATAGTGCCTTCTACAGAGCAGCTAGTAATCCGACCACATATTGTGCAGCTTCTACCTACTTTCCATGGGATGGAAAGTGAGAATCCCTACGCGCATATCAAGGAATTTGAAGATGTTTGTAATACATTCGAAGAGGGAGGAGCTTCAATCGACTTGATGAGGCTAAAGCTATTTCCTTTTACTTTTGAAGGATAAGGCCAAGATTTGGCTTAATTCTTTAAGGCCAAGGAGTATCCAAACTTGAACTGATTTGCAAGCTGAATTTCTCAAGAAATTTTTCCCTACTCATAGGACAAATGGCTTGAAAATGCAAATTTCAAACTTCTCAGTTAAAGAGAATGAGAAATTTTGTGAGTGTTGGGAGAGATACATGGCTATTGGTGAGTTAATTTTATGACGGTATGTCTTCCTCAATAAAGCAACTTCTCGAGACTATGTGTGGAGGAGATTTCATGAGTAAGAATCCGGAGGAAGCTATGAATTTCTTGAATTATGTTACTGAAGTCTCAAGAGGATGGGATGAACCGAACAAAGGAGAAGTGGGGAAGATGGAGTCTCAACCAAATGCCTTTAATGCTAAGGCTAGGATGCATACCTTGAATGAAGATATTGACATGAAAGCAAAAGTTGCAGCTATGACAAAAAGATTGGAGGAGCTAGAACTGAAAAAAATACGTGAAGTGCAAGCCGCTTCTGAAACACCAGTGCAACTTATGCCTTATTCTATTTTTAAATCTTATGAGCACTTGGTGGAGGAGTGTCCTACAATTCCAGCTGTTAGAGAAATGTTTGGAGATCAAGTGAATGTCATTGGACAATTCAAGCCCAACAATAATGCTTCATATGGAAATACCTACAATTCAAATTGGAGGAACCATCCAAATTTCTCCTGGAAGCCAAGAGCACTTCAGTACACACAACCAGGCCAAGCATCTCAACAAGCTTCAAATCTTGAGCAAGAAATAGTGAATCTAAGCAAGGTCGTGGGAGGTTTTGTTGGAGATCAGCAATCCATCAATGCTCAATTCAGTCAAAGAATCGACAGTGTAGAGCATACACTGAATAAAAGAATGGATGGAATGCAAAATGATCTATCTCAAAAGATAGATAATCTCCAATACTCAATCTCAAGGCTCACTAACCTTAACACAGTGCAAGAGAAGGGGAGATTTCCTTCTCAACCTCACCAAACCCCCAAAGGTATCCATGAAGTGGAAGCTCATGAGGGAGAATCTTCACAAGTGAGGAACGTCAAAGCCTTTATCACTCTAAGGAGTGGTAAAGAGGTTGAGTTGCCAACACCCAAGCCACATGTTGAAAAAGAGGAAGAAGAAGAAGAGACAGAGAAAAGAGAGGAAATCAAAGAAAGAAGAAAGGCAGCAGTGAAAGGAAAAAGGACCATGATTCAACAATGAATGAAAATCCGGAGAAAATAGTTATCAATGGAGATGTGATGAAGAAACACATACCTCCACCTTTTCTTCAAGCTTTGCATGGGAAAAAGGGAATAAAAAATGCATAAGAAATTCTTGAAGTATTGAGACAAGTGAAGGTCAACATCCCATTGCTAGATATAATCAAACAAGTGCCGACTTATGCATAATTCTTGGAGGACTTGTGTATTATCAAAAGAGGGTTGAATGTGAATAAGAAAGCCTTCTTGGTTGAGCAAGTAAGCACCATCATATAGTGCAAGTCTCCGGTGAAGTACAAAGATTTGAGTTGCCCTACCATCTCAGTGATGATTGGAGGAACTATAGTGGAGAAAGCTTTGTTAAACTTGGGGGCAAGTGTGAATTTGCTACCATACTCTGTCTACAAGCAATTGAGACTTGGTGAATTGAAGCCAACATCAATCACTCTATCTCTAGCAGATAGATCAGTGAAAATTCCAAGAGGGATAATTGAGGATGTCTTAGTTCAAGTTGACAATTTCTACTATCCAGTGGATTTTGTTGTTCTTGATACAGACCCAATTTGTTAAGGAAACTAATTATGTTCCTATCATACTTGGAAGACCATTCTTATCTACATCAAACACAATCATAAATTGTAGGAATGGACTCATGCAACTCACGTTTGGCAACATAACATTAGAGCTCAATATCTTCTACATGTCCAAAAAGCCAATCAATCCGAAAGAAGATGAAGGTCCAAAAGAGGTGTGCATTATTGACACTTTAGTGGAGGAGCATTGTAATCAGAAAATGCAAGAGAAGTTGAATGAAAGTCTTGGGATCTTGATGAAGGGTTGCCTGAACCCTCAAATTTAATTGCTACTCTACCAGGTTGGAGGAGGATAGAAGAAATTCTACCTTTATTCAATAAAGAGGAGGCACAAAAAGCTGTTAAAGAGGAGCCTCCAAAGCTTAGTCTGAAGTCCCTGCCCACAGAGTTGAAGTATACATACCTAGAAGAGAATAAGAAGTGCCCTATTGTTATATCTTCATCTCTTACTACTCCTCAGGAGGTGTATTTACTTGAAGTTCTCAGGAGATGTAAGAAAGCAATATGATGGCAAATATCTGACTTGAAAAGCATCAATCCTTTAGTCTGTACACATCATATATACATGGAAGAAGAAGCTAAGCCAATTCGTCAACCTCAAAGAAGATTGAATCCTCATATGCAAGAGGTGGTGCGAGCTGAGGTTCTTAAGCTACTTCAGGCCGGTATTATTTACCCCATATCAGATAGCCCATCGGTGAGTCCTACTTAAGTAGTACCAAAGAAATCAGGAATCAAAGTGGTGCAAAATAAAAATGGAAAAGAAGTTGCTACACGCCTCACTTAAGGTTGGAGGGTGTGAATTGATTATAGAAAATTGAATGTTGTGACAAGGAATGATCATTTTCCATTGCCATTTATTGATCAAGTGTTGGAGAGAGACTCAGGCCATCCTTTCTATTGTTTCTTGGACGGCTACTTCGGGTATTTTCAAATAGAAATCGATGTTGAAGACCAGGAGAAGACCACTTTCACATGTCCATTTGGAACATATGCCTACAGAAGAATGCCTTTTGGTTTATGCAATGCGCTTGCAACATTCCAACGATGTATGCTAAGCATTTTCAATGATATGGTGGAGCGTATCATGGAGGTTTTTATGGATGATATCACCATATATGGAAGTACATTTGAGGAATGCTTAGTCAACTTGGAAGCGGTTCTGAACTGATGCATTGAAAAGGACTTAGTGCTTAACTGGGAAAAAAGCCATTTTATGGTACAGTAAGGAATTGTCCTTAGCCACATCATCTCCGAGAAAGACATTGAAGTTGATAAAGCAAAGATAAAACTTATTATCAAATTGCTATCCCCAACAACTGTAAAAGGAGTAAGGCAATTTCTTGGCCATGTTGGGTTCTATAGGAGGTTTATTAAAGATTTCTCTAAACTTTCAAAGCCTCTTTGTGAACTATTGGGTAAGGATGCTAAATTTGTATGGGATGAGAGATGTCAAAAGAGTTTTAAGCAACTGAGCAATTCTTGACAACTGCTCCAATAGTAAGGGCTCCTAACTGGCAACTACCTTTTGAAGTGATGTGTGATGTTAGTGACTTTGCTATAGGAGTTGTTCTTGGTCAAAGAGAGTATGGAAAGCCCTATGTGATCTACTATGCAAGCAAAACATTGAACGAAGCGCAAAGAAACTACACAACCACAGAGAAAGAATTGTTGGCTATAGTTTTTGCCTTAGACAAATTTCGTGCTTATCTGGTAGGGTTTTTCATTGTGGTTTTTACTGACCATTCAACCTTGAAATATTTATTGAAAAAGCAAGATGCAAAAGCAAGGTTGATTAGATGGATTCTCTTACTACAAGAGTTCAATCTCCAAATCAAAGATAAGAAAGGAGTGAAGAATATGGTAGTTGGCCACCTTTCAAGGTTGGCTATAACACATAATGCCCGTGTTTTACCTATTAATGATGATTTTCCGGAGGAGTCACTCATGTTGTTAGAAGATGCTCCTTGGTATGCTCATATTGCTAACTATCTAGTTACTGGTGAAGTTCCAAGTGAGTGGAAAACACAAGATAGAAAGCACTTCTTTGCAAAAATTCATGCCTACTATTGGAAAGAACCTTTTCTTTTCAAGTATTGTGCAGATCAAATAATAAGGAAGTGTGCCCCTGAACAAGTGCAATAGGAAATTCTCAGTCATTGCCACGAAAGCGCATATGGAGGCCACTTTGCCTCTTAGAAAACAGCCATGAAGGTGTTGCAATCAGGTTTCAATTGGCCATCACTTTTCAAAGATGCTCACACCATGTGTAGGAGTTGTGATAGATGCCAAAGGCTTGGGAAGCAGACACGTAGAAATCAAATGCCTATGAACCCCATTTGAATAGTTGATCTCTTCGATGTTTGGGGCATTGACTTAATGGGACCTTTCCCAATGTCTTTTGGTAACTCTTACATTTTGATGGGGGTAGACTATGTTTCTAAATGGGTTGAGGCAATCCCGTGTAAACACAATGATCACAGAGTTGTTCTCAAGTTTCTCAAAGAGAACATCTTCTCAAGATTTGGGGTTCCCAAGGCTATAATCAGTGATGGGGGTACTCATTTTTGTAACAAGCCTTTTGAAACTCTTTTAGCCAAGTATGGGGTGAAACACAAGGTAGCTACACCTTACCACCCTCAGACTTCAGAGCAAGTTGAGTTAGTAAACAAGGAAATCAAGAATATATTGATGAAGGTGGTGAACACGAGCAGAAGAGATTGGTCTGTTAAGCTCCATGATTCACTATGGGCATATAGAACAACTTACAAGACTATTCTTAGCATGTCTCCTTATCGCCTAGTCTATGGCAAAGCATGCCATCTCCCTGTGGAAGTTGAATACAAGGCTTGGTGGGCAATTAAGAAGGTAAACATGGACTTGAATAGAGTCGGGATGAAGAGGTGCTTAGACCTTAATGAGATGGAGGAATTGAGAAATGATGCCTACATCAATTCTAAAATTGCAAAACAGAGGATGAAGAGGTGGCATGATCAGTTAATCTGCAACAAAGAATTTCGAAAGGGACAAAGAGTCTTACTCTATGACTCTAGGCTCCATATCTTTCCAGGAAAGCTAAATTCTAGGTGGATAGGCCCTTTCATTATTTACCAAGTGCATCTTAATGGAATAGTGGAACTACTCAATTCCAACAGCACGGACACTTTCAAAGTCAATGGTCACAGTCTCAAACCATTCATGAAGTCATTCAATCAAGACAAGGAGGAAGTTAGTCTCCTTGAGCCACATAAATCTTAACCAAAAAGGGGGGTAGATGGACTTAGTTTTTTTGAAGACTAATCAAAGTCCATGTTTTTGTTTTAATTTTGTTGATTTAAAAGCTTTATTAATTGTTTTAATTTTAACTTTAGCTTTGATTTATTTTATTTTGATATAACTTAGACTTTTTGAATGATCAAAATCAAGAGGAATTTCAAAGGAATTGGAGGGAAGCCATAAAAAACCAAAGAAGGAGAAAAACAGAGCAATATTTCAACTTGCGAAAATAAGGGTCAACTTGCGAAATCCTCAAAGCCAAATTTGGCAAGTTCACTAGCCAACTTACAAAAATTTTCGCAGCTGCGAAACACCTCCTAGGCACACGTGTGCCATTTCGCAAGTTCAAAATCCCATTTCACAGTTGCGAACCAACTTGCGAAATCCTCAAAGCCAAATTTCACAAGTTCACTATTCAACTTACGAAAATTTTCACAGTTACGAAACACCTCCTAGGAACATGTGTGCAATTTCGCAACTTCAAAGTCCAATTTCGCAGCTGCGAATCAAGTTGCGAACTAACTTGCGAAAATGGACCAACTTGCGAACCAAGTTGTGAAATCACCTCCAACTTGCGAAAATACCAACCGTCGTTTAAATTTCTATTTAAACCTCTGATTCTCTCATTTTTCATTTCGCACAGCACTCCAACTTGCGAAAAAACCCTCCAAGTTGCGAAGCCCAAAAATTTCAGAAGATCCCCTCCAAAGAAAGCCCAGAAGTCATGCGTCTGAAGAGGACTACTTCGCTCACCTCCGCGTACCCTATGGAATACGAGCCTCTCCATTTCAGCCATGGCCAAGACGGGAGGAGCCCAAACCCCGTCTCCATCAGCTTGCAACACCAGACCGAGAGCTTCACCTGTGTATGATTCCATGTTTGAGGCTCCACAAGCCTTTGTCATTCCACCTTCTGAGGTTGGAGTGCCACCTAATCCTCCTCCGTGCGGGTACGAGACAAGGAGACCACCCACTGCACCTGGGCAAGCAATTCGTGTCCCAAGAAATCAATTTGTCGTCCTCTTGCAAAGAAAGCCAGAGTTTCAGGCCTAAGAGAGTCATCAGCACCTCCACAGACTCAGCCACCTACTACAGAGTCTCAGATTCCTTCTAGGATGACTCAGGAAGGGATTATCAAGCGACTTATGGTTACACAACCACCTATAGAGGGAAATTTGGATTACCGAGCTAAGCCATTCCATTCCGAGCTATGCTTTGATAGAGAAACTTTCAGACACCAGTCGGAGCTCAGAGATTCATTCCACCTACTGCAGAGATACCATTTGGAGCACTTGATGACTCTAAGGGATTTCTTCTATCCCCGAGTAGCATTAGACTTTTATCAGTCTATGACTACACATCGTGTCCGGGATCCTACTGTCATCCACTTCACTATTGATGGACGCCATGGTATCTTAGGAGCCAGACACATTGTAGAGGCCTGATTACTACTCAAAAAGTGCTATTTGATAGCTTTTAATTAATCCTTTTAAACACTTTTGAGTAGTAGTTAGTGCCTTTTAACCCAATTAGCATGTTAAGGCCCCTTTCAATCAATTCTAATCAAATTATGTAAGTTTTGGTGTTTTTGTTAGTATTTTGATCACCAAAGCATTATGAGATTGAGGAGAGTTTTATGGAATCCTTGGAAAAGAATGGGAAGCTTAGAGGCATAAAGAATCAAAGCTTTGAAGCACTTTTGCCATAAACAAGTCTGGAATGCAAGGGGAAGCAAAGAGAATCCATCCATGAAGCATTCTTGATGACAGTCACTGCAGCCACTTTTGGAGCACTTCCTGAAGTCCAAATTATGCATGCTATTGTCATTTGAAAGCTTAGGAAGTCAACAATCCAATGCTTCAAACCGTGTGCAATTTGGAGCTGAAATGAGGAAGTTACAGCCTTTTAAAGGCAACTGCTCCAAGCTGAAGGAAGGATTCAGAAAAGTGCTGCGGAATCAGCCTTTTGTTGCGAGATATTTCGCAACACTTTTGCACAGTGCTATGGATTTCCCCTGAAGCTTCACGCCGCGATGGAAGCCAAACACCACAAGATGGAAGTCAACTTCGCAAAGGTGTTGAATCAGCCTTTTGCTGCAAAGAAATTTCGCAGCCCTTCTTGTGCACCTGCGAAATTTCGCAGACCTCACTTTTCACCTGCGAAGTGGTCCTTAGTGCTTCCCGATATTTGTAACCGACACTTGGAGATATTTTTCATTAGATTTTTGTTGCCTAAATGCCCAAATTCTCCTTGTAAGTCACCAATGATAGGATTCCTTAGTTTTTAAGTTAGGAATTTGGCAAAAATATCTATGTAATAGCTGTAAATGTAATTTTGGTATAAAGAGAGCCCGAGGAGCCTGTTCTGAGGGTGATGAACCTTTTGTAAAAGTTTCAAAGGAAGAAATACATTGAGCTTGAGCTCTGCTTTACCTTCTCACTTTGATTGTGTTTTTTTACTTATTTACTAAGTTATGCACTCTCTGAGGAGTTTTCCCCAGAGAATGAGTAGCTAAACTTTTTAGTTCCTTGGAGTTAAGGTTGCCGGGAAAGGTTCCAATTGCATGAATCAGAAGCTTTGTGGTTTCAGCTATGAATGAAGAGAAAGTGTGTCCCGTGAATGGTTTCTAATGTTTTTAGTTAACTTAAAACACCTTGGAGTCACCTGGGCCAACACTTGGTAAGGCAAGTGATCTCTAATCATGGAGATGCACTAGTTTACCCCTTGCGAGCCTCTGGTAGGTGACTTGAAGGTAGGATTTTCTAGAATAGCCAACACTTGGTAAGCTTTTGGACTCTAAGGAGACATCCATTAGTTATCTCTTGCGAGCTTTTGATGGGTAATCCAAGGTTAAAGATCACCTTGAATGGTAAAGGTTAAGTGAGAGGCTCAAACCATTGCAAGTTGCATCAGTGAGAGAATTAGAGCTGAAATCCAATTAAGGGATGCATTTGTGCAGCACCTGTTAGAGAAGTGACTTTATGTTAATTCTCTAATGTGAGGAATTGAACCAACTGACCGGAGCTATGCTTTTGCATGAGGAACCTCCCCTGTAAACCTGAATCTCCAAGGAATGCTTTTCCTCTTAAGTAATTTTCATCACTTGTTGTGTTGTTAACCTAAGCTAATCTTGAAATGAAACAGTGCCAATTCACTTTGAATTGGTATCATTTTCAACTTGAGTACCCTTCCCAGTGGAACGATCCTAGAGCCACTATGCTATAGTAGCTTTTTATTTGCTACCCTAGTTCATGGTGTTATAGGTTAAAAATTTTGTTGATTAATCCCTCAATCAAGGAGCACCAGTTGGACACGAATCAGCTGAGACACCAATTAGGCATGAATCAAATGGCGCCGTTGCCGGGGAAGGTGTCAAGAATCAGTGATACTATTTCAGAGTACTTGTGATTTTCATCACAAGTTTGGTAATGTTTCTTTTGATTTATTAATTCTTTTTCTTTCTTTTCTACTTACTCATAATCTAAAGTTAGCTTTTAAATTCAGCTTAGTGTTATATTGTTTTTGTAGCCCTGTTTTCTTTTGTTGTCCTGTATTTTCATTTTAGTTTCAGTTAGATACTAGTTGTGTATGCCAAAGTGGATACGAGGCAGTGGAGGAAGGCTTGTTAGAAGTGATTCACCTCATACTAAGGAATTGGAATTGAGCTTGAATATCATGGAAACTACTCCTGAAGATCAGCATAGTCACCAAGTTTGTCAAGACAATCTCAATGAATTTAGATCAATGAGGGACCGTATGCATCCACCTCGTATGAGTGCACCATCATGTATAATACCTCCTACAGAGCAGCTAGTGATCAGACCATATATTGTTCCACTTCTACCAACTTTCCATGGAATGGAAAGTGAGAATCCCTATGCACATATCAAGGAATTTGAAGATGTTTGTAATACATTCCAAGATGGAGGAGCTTCAATTGATTTAATGAGGCTTAAGTTATTTCCTTTTACTTTAAAGGACAAAGCCAAAATTTGGCTTAATTCTTTAAGGCCAAAGAGTATCCGTACTTGGACTGACTTACAAGCTGAATTCCTTAAGAAATTTTTTCCCACTCATAGAACAAATGGCTTGAAAAGGCAAATTTCAAACTTCTCAGCTAAAGAGAATGAGAAATTCTATGAGTGTTGGGAAAGATATATGGAAGCTATAAATGCATGTCCTCACCATGGCTTTGATACTTGGCTATTGGTGAGCTATTTTTATGGTGGGATGTCATCCTCAATGAAGCAACTCCTGGAGACAATGTGTGGAGGAGATTTCATGAGCAAAAATCCGGAGGAAGCTATGGATTTCTTAAATTATGTAGTTGAAGTTTCAAGGGGATGGGATGAACCGACTAAAGGAGAAGTGGGAAAAATGAAGTCTCAACTGAATGCTTTTAATGCTAAAGCTGGGATGTATACTTTGAAGGAAGAGGATGATACTAAAGCAAAGTTTGCAGCTGTGACAAGAAGATTGGAGGAGCTGGAACTGAAAAAAATGCATGAAGTGCAAGCTGTTGCTGAAGCACCAATGCAAGTGAAGCTTTGTCCTAAGTGTCAATCCTATGAACATTTGGTGGAGGAATGCCCTACAGTTTCAGCTGAAAGGGAAATGTTTGGAGATCAAGCAAATGTTGTTGGACAATTCAAGCCCGATAACAATGCACCCTATGGAAATACTTACAACTCAAGTTGGAGGAATCATCCAAATTTTTCATGGAAGCCTAGAGCACCTCAGTACCAACAGCCGGATCAACCATCTTAGCAATCTTCAAGTCTTGAACAAGCCATTTTGAATCTCAGCAAGGTAGTGGGAGATTTTGTTGGAGAACAAAAAGCCATCAATACTCAACTTAATCAAAGAATTGACAGAGTAGAGAATACTCTGAATAAAAGGATGGATGGAATGCAAAATGATATAACCCAAATGATTGATAATCTCCAGTACTCAATATCAAGGCTCACAAATTTGAATACAGTGCAAGAAAAGGGAAGATTTCCTTCTCAACCCCACCAAAATCCCAAGGGTGTCCAAGAAGTGGAAAGCCATGAGAGGGAATCATCACAGATGAAAGATGTTAAAGCCTTGATCACTCTAAGGAGTGGTAAGAAAATTGAGCAGCCACCACCTAAGCCACCGGTTGAAGAAGAAGAGACAAAGAAGGAGGAGGAAATGAAAGACAAAGAAGGAGAGATCAGTGATAAGAAAGAGGACTCTGAGTCAACAATGAATGCAAATCCAGAGAAGGAACTTCTGAAGGAAGAAAGGCTAAAGAAATCAACTTCTCCACCTTTTCCTCAAGCATTGCATGGGAAGAAAGGGATTAGAAATGCAGCTGAAATTCTTGAAATATTGAGACAAGTTAAAGTCAATATCCCACTGTTGGATATGATTAAACAAGTTCCAACATATGCAAAATTCCTAAAGGACTTGTGTACTATCAAAAGAGGGTTGACTGTAAATAAGAAAGCCTTCTTGACTAAGCAAGTAAGTGCAATCTTACAGTGTAAATCTCCTTTGAAATACAAAGATCCGGGAAGTCCTACCATTTCAGTCATGATTGGAGGAAAGGTAGTAGAGAAAGCTTTATTAGACTTGGGAGCTAGTGTGAATTTGCTTCCATATACTGTCTATAAGCAATTAGGGCTTGGTGAGTTGAAGCCAACAGCAATCACTCTATCTCTAGCAGATAGATCAGTAAAAATTCCCAGAGGAGTAATTGAGGATGTCTTGGTTCAAGTTGATAATTTCTACTATCCAGTGGATTTTATTGTTCTTGACACGGATCCTACTGTTAAGGAAGCTAATTTAGTTCCTATCATCCTGGGAAGGCCATTCCTAGCTACCTCAAATGCAATCATCAACTGTAGGAATGGGCTCATGCAACTCACTTTTGGCAATATGACACTTGATCTTAATATCTTTTATATGTCTAAAAAGCAAATCATTCCGGTAGAAGAAGAGGGTCCAGAAGAAGTGTGTATTATTGACACTCTAGTAGAGGAGCACTGCAATCAGAATGTGCAAGACAAGCTGAATGAAAGTTTTGTGGATTGTGAGGAAGGTTTGTCTGAACCTCCTAATGAGCTTGCTATTTTACAAAGTTGGAGGAAGATAGAAGAGATTCTACCTTTGTTCAATAAAGAAGAGGGAGCAGATGTTGAAAAAGAGATCCCAAAACTCAATTTGAAGCCTCTACCTATGGAGCTAAAATACACGTACCTTGAAGAAAACAATCAATGTCCTGTTGTAATATCTTCATCTCTGACCAATCATCAAGAGAAGTGTTTATTGGAAGTTCTCAAGAGGTGTAAGAAAGCAATAGGATGGCAAATATCTGATTTGAAAGGCATTAGTCCTTTAGTTTGCACGCATCATATATATATGGAGGAGGAAGCTAAGCCAATTCGTCAATTTCAAAGAAGATTGAATCCTCATTTACAAGAGGTTGTGCGAGCTGATGTGCTGAAGCTACTTCAAGCAGGTATTATCTACCCTATATCTGACAGCTCTTGGGTGAGTCCTACTCAAGTGGTACCAAAGAAGTCAGGGATCACTGTAGTTCAGAATGAAGAAGGGGAAGAAATCACTACACGTCTCACTTCAGGGTGGAGGGTGTGTATTGATTATAGAAAGTTAAATGCAGTGACCAGGAAAGATCATTTTCCATTGCCATTTATCGATCAAGTGTTGGAGAGAGTCTCTGGCCATCCGTTCTACTGTTTTTTTGGACAGGTATTCAGGGTATTTTCAGATTGAGATTGCTGTGGAAGATCAGGAAAAGACCACTTTTACATGTCCATTTGGAACATATGCTTATAGGAGAATGCCTTTTGGTTTATGTAATGCACCTACAACTTTCCAAAGGTGTATGTTAAGTATCTTCAGTGATATGGTGGAGTGAATTATGGAGGTTTTCATGGATGACATCACCGTATATGGAGGTACATTTGAGGAATGCTTAGTCAATTTGGAAGCAGTTCTTCACAGATGCATTGAAAAAGATTTGGTGCTCAATTGGGAAAAATGCCATTTTATGGTACGTCAAGGAATTGTCCTTGGTCATATCATCTCTGAAAAGGGCATTGAAGTTGATAAAGCAAAGGTGGAGCTTATTTCCAAATTGCCATCCCCAACAACTGTAAAAAGAGTAAGGCAGTTCCTTGGCCATGCTGGCTTCTATAGGGGGTTCATAAAAGACTTTTCAAAGCTTTCAAAACCTCTTTGTGAGCTGTTAGCTAAGGATGCTAAGTTTGTATGGGATGAAAGATGTCAAGATAGCTTTGATCAACTGAAGAAATTTTTAACAACAACTCCAATAGTGAGGGCCCCTAACTGGAATTAATGTGTGATGCCAGTGACTTTGCTATAGGAGTTGTGCTTGGTCAAAGAGAAGATGGGAAGCCCTATGTGATCTACTATGCAAGCAAAACATTGAATGAAGCCCAAAGGAATTGCACTACTACAGAGAAAGAATTGTTAGCTGTGGTATTTGCCTTGGACAAATTTCGTGCTTATTTGGTAGGGTCTTTCATTATTGTTTTTACTGACCATTCAGCCTTGAAGTATTTATTGACAAAGCAAGGTTGATAAGATGGATTCTTTTGTTACAAGAATTCGATCTTCAAATCAGAGATAAGAAAGGAGTGGAGAATGTGGTAGCTGACCACCTCTCAAGGTTAGCTATAGCACATAATTCTCATGCCTTGCCTATTAATGATGATTTTCCTGAGGAATCACTTATGTTCCTAGTCAAAACTCCTTGGTATGCTCATATTGCTAATTATTTAGTCACTAGTGAAATTCCAAGTGAGTGGAATGCACAGGACAGGAAGCACTTCTTTGCAAAAATTCATGCTTATTATTGGGAAGAGCCTTTCCTTTTTAAATATTGTGCAGATCAGATTATAAGGAAGTGTGTGCCTGAGGAAGAGCAACAAGGAATTCTAACCCATTGTCATGAGAATGCATGTGGAGGCCACTTTGCCTCTTAGAAAACAGCTATGAAGGTGTTGCAATCAGGGTTTACTTGGCCATCTTTGTTCAAAGATGCCCACATCATGTGTAGAAATTGTGATAGATGCCAAAGGCTTGGCAAGCTGACAAAGAGAAATCAAATGCCCATGAACCCTATACTAATAGTTGAACTATTTGATGTATGGGGCATTGACTTCATGGGACCTTTTCCTATGTCTTTTGGTAATTCTTACATCTTGGTGGGGGTAGATTATGTTTCTAAATGGGTTGAGGCAGTGCCCTGTAAGCAAAATGATCATAGAGTGGTTCTCAAGTTTCTGAAAGAGAACATTTTTGCAAGATTTGGGGTGCCCAAAGCTATAATCAGTGATGGAGGTTCTCATTTTTGCAATAAGCCTTTTGAAAGTTTGTTAGCCAAGTATGGAGTGAAGCATAAGGTAGCTACACCTTATCATCCACAGACTTCCGGGCAAGTTGAGCTAGCAAACAGGGAGATAAAGAACATACTGATGAAAGTGGTGAGTACAAGTGATTCGCATGGAAAACCCAGTCGGGTCATTTAATCAAAAACATTTATAAAACCTATGACCTCATAATAGTGTAGCAAAGCTACTATAGTATAGTGGCTCTAGGGTCGAACTCTGGGATGGGTTTTCATTCTACCAGTGATATACTCATGATTAGAAATCAAAATTTAATGATTTCCTTTGTCAAAAACTTAAAGCTTAAAAAGAAAATAAAATTTGTTTTGAAAGTATTTGAACCTAAATTAACATAAACTAATTAAAAATGGAAGAAAGAAAGTTTCTCGGAGCTAAGGATTGCTAGGGTCAAGTTTAGAATGCAAAGTGGAAAATTCCGGATTTTTCTCCTCGCATTGGGGATTTAACCTATAGTTATTTCCCGAACCGGTGTAGGTTTAACAATGAAGATTTAATCCATAAAAATCAATAGAAATGGTAGTCAAGGTCCATTAATGGCTTTAGACACTATATAGGTCTTCACCTTGAACCACTTTCCAATGGCTCGTACATGATAACTAATGGACTAATATGGATTTAGCAATAAGCATCCATAAAGACCTGAAGCTTACCATGTATTGGCCATTCAAAGTGATTCTAAGGGATTTAAAGCAAAACTTTAGATTAAAAAGCCATTTATGAACTTCAACTACCTGAATTTAATGCACGAGCATTTTCCAACTTTTCATCTGGACTTTTCACCTAGCTTCCTTTACTCCAAGAAACCAAAAGTTTAGCCTCTCATCCTCTGAGAAAACATCCTCAGAGGTTGTTTGGCTTCCAAGAAAGAGAAAATAGTAACGAGAAAGTAGAAAATAAGAGTGCTCTGTATATTGCTAAGTGTTCAGCTTAACACTCGGGTTACATGTCTTCAAGAGGTGATTTCCACCCCTTATATAGTTTTTACAAAAGCAAAGCTTTTCATTGGCTTGCTACAAGGAGAAGAAAGGAAATTACATCAAAAGAAACTTAAGAAAATATCTAAAGTGGAGTCGGCAAAAACAGAGGAGATTTCGCACAGGTGTGCGAAATTCGCACACCATTCAGAGGAGATTTCGCACAGGTGTGCGAAATTCGCACACCATTCAGAAGGTGTGCGAAATTTTTGCACACCTGGAGCAGTTCTCTTCCGAAGGTAATAACTTCCTCGTTTCAGCTCCAAATCATGCACGGTTTGAAGCGTTGGATTCTTGACTTCTTGAGCTTTGAAACGGTATATAGCATGTAAAAAATGGACTTCGAGAAGTGCTCCAAAAGTGCCAAAGAACACTGCAGCTGCTGACTTCAGATTTCCTCCTTGCTTCTCTTTTGATTTTCTTTGCTTCTCTTTGCTTTTCTTCTTTGGTTGGCTTGTCTTAATGATCCAAAAAGATGTCAAAACACTAAAACTAGCCACAAATATGATTAGAAGTCATTGCTAGGTCCTTAACATGCCAATTGGAATAAAGGTGAAGAATTACTACACAAAAGTGCTTAAAACATAATGACTTAAAGGTGTAAAATGGCACTTTTGGGTAGTAATCACTCCCCCCAACTGACACATTGCTCGTCCCTGAGCAATGAAGGAGAGAAAAAGAAAGAAAAATAGATAATAATAATTCACAAAGTCATGCTGATCACTCCAAAAAATAATCAAGTAGCATGATTGGATCAAACTCTCACATGGCAAGTCAAAGATATAAAACTCAATCATCAACAAGAGTTATCAAATAACTTACCAATCACAACTTGCAAAGAGTGGGCATTATGCAAATTTGAGTATCAAAATAATTTCCACTCCCAAAGGATCAATACTTAATCTTCCACAAAAATCTAAGTGTTAAGGTGCTTAGCTTCCAGTTATAGTATGTCAAACTATATTCTCCCCCCAACTAAGGTTTTTCTCTAACTTTAGCAACACTACTCATATATAAAAGGCTAAGAACGCACCCCTTTTCTTTTTTTTTTTTTTTTTTTTTTTTTTATATATATATATATATATTTTTTTATACTTCACCCATCCACCCATGTAACGAGCATTGAGGTCGGTGAACTCCCAACCAGTAAAGGCTTAGGGCACCAGGCTTTAAAGATTTTCACCATATACCCCTCGGACCTTGCTCGGGTTTCAAAACAAGTGAAGCAAAGATTATTTTCATAAGACACATTGGTCTTTTATAAAGTGTCCCAACACTAATAGAATGAAGTCAATGGCACCAAGTCGAAAATTTCCTAAGTTTAGGGAGTGAAAAATTTTTCCATCTTATAACTGGAATCTAATGTGTTCAGTGTGTGAAAAGATTAGAGTGGAAGACTTAAGATTGAAAACAAAAGGAGCTTCAACAATTTATCAACTTTAATAATCATAATACAAACTTTGAGACTATGGCAATAAGATAAGAATTTAATTTCTCCCATTTACTTTTGAGAATTTATCTTTGAGAAAACAAAGAGAGTTTGCAAAAAATTTTGTTAGCAAAATAATTTAACCAACAATTCAACAACTTACTTCCTCAATTCTCCCCCCAACTAGGACGAACATTGTCCCCAATGTTCCAAAAACAAACGATAAAATAAGGGAGGAAGTGATACCTCCTGATAGTAAGGGACTCTGAATGAACAGGAGAAACCACATGCTTCATAAGAAAAGAAAAATCATAAGTGTACTGAATAGAGGAAATAAAATGGAAGCTAAAATACACAAAAAGAGAAGATGTCTATATAAACTGAGAGAGTACAATATACAAAATAAACATGGAGTACATCCAATCCCAATATAACAGTGGTCCAAAATATATAAGACATCTAAACACGTAGCATATAGATACAAAAAAGGAGAGGAGTGATCGTATGATCAAGTGGTAGGCTCCTCTGGTGGATAGGAGGGGTCCTCCGCTGCAACTGTGGAAGGAACCTCTACAGGTGGAACTGGTGGTGAAAGACCGAGATGCTGCTGAATCTCTCGGAGAATGAGAGTCTGCTAGTCCTGCTGAAGTTGGAAGTGGTCCATGCGCTCCATAATGGCTGTCTGAGTAGTGGTCAAAGTCTGGAAAGAAGCGAGCAAAGCACGATACTCGGCACCAGGGATAGTAATGAACGGCTCTAATGTAGGAGGAACAGCAGGTGGGGCATCAGATAATGCGGCCTCTGGTACTGGCTGTGGAGGCTCTGAAGTGGATGGAGCAGGAGGAACTTCCCTTGGCTCGGGAAGTTCTGGCAACTGGCGATGGAGCCATATCTGAGTCCATTGGTCAAGAGAGAAGGTCTCTCGACAATGGCGGTGAGGCTCAAAATGAGGGTCTGCAAGAAAACCCATATGCGCCAAAACATGGCATAGCAGCCGAGGGAAAAGTAAAGGAATGGAGTCTGCCCTCGCAAGATGCCGCCTATGCACCTTTTCCTCAAAATGGAGGAGAGCGGCCATAATCAAATGATGAGGGGCAAAGTAGTAGCCCTCATAGATACGAAATAATGCCTCCAAAATGGCCCCTCGCCTCTGCACTCTATGCTGGAGAGAAAAAAGATTGGCGCGAAGCACCACATCGACTAAGAGCATCTCTGGTGGGAGCTCTCTCCTCAAAATGGTTCTCTGGGAAGATGTCCCTCGATATAGGCTACGAACCATGTCCCACTCAGAAAGTGGGGCCCAGCGTCTAAATGCAGCGGGATGTGCCGGTGCATAAGGGATATGGAAAGCATCGGCAATCTGAGCAGCCCCCAGAATACCCTGGTGTCCATCAATGGCAAAAAGGATCGAGGCTGGTATCGGGACGCCACGAGTAGTCATAGACTGGTAAAAGTCTAATGCTACTCGAGGATAAAAGAACTGGGGCGGAGTCATAAAGGGTACAAGATGGTACCTCTCAAGTAGACGATATGAATCTCGTAACTCATGCCGCTGTCGCATCAGAGAATGATCGAAATAGGTCTCGACATGAAAGTCTCTCAATCGGCAATCGGAGTTGCCCTCAATGGGCGAGCGGGGTCTAGGGCGCCTGGCAGAAGAAGGCTGAGGTGCTCTGGATGACTCTCCTGGCTCTGTAGTCTTCGCTTTCTTTAAAGGAGGACTCCGAGGTGGAATTTGTGTAGGGGCCACAGACGTGGCGGATGCTCTCCTCGTATAGTATCTGCTCTGAGGTGCCGAATCAAGTAAAAGTGAGGGCGCATCAAGTGGGGCCCGCACAGGGGCGGCTCTCTGACTGCTCTGGGAAGCTGAAGTAGATCCTCTTCGGGTCTTGGGCATGATGAAATGATGAAAGGAGGCTCAGAAGCTTGGATTTATGGAAGGTAAGGGTGGAGAAGCTAAAATTTTCGCACGGGGGGGGGGGGGGGGGGGGGGGGGGGGGGGGGGGGGGGGGGGGGGGTGTGCGAATTTCGCACACCTCAAAAGGGGGTGTGCGAAATTTGCACAGGGCACTATTCACCACGCGGCTAAAGAGTGATGGCTATTTTGAAATGGTGAGAATTTATGGCTTTTGAGGATGGGAATTGGTGGCTTAGGTAAGGAAAGGATTTGTCATGGTGAATGGGCTTGGAATTTGGAGCTTTTCAAGTGGAAAATTGGAGAATTGGAGCTCCCATGGCCGGCGGCAATGAATTTCTTTTGAAGAAATTAAGGCTTGGATGCTTATGGTTTGGGCTTTGGATTAGCATGAACAAGGTTTGGATTGGATTATGGAAGTTTTTAGAGTGTTGGGTGATGAATTGGAAGGATTTTGATGGTGGAGGAGGATGGAATTGCCGAATTTGGAAGATGATGAATAGTGATTGCCGCGGGAATGGAGTGGAATATTGGAGATGGGCTGCTATGGTGGTGTTGATGGTGATGATTGATGAAGAAAAGGGGTTTTATGGATGGGAATGGGTGATCGGAAGAGAGGGTTTGAGAGAATTGAAGAAGGGGCTTGAAGTTTGAAGTGGAGAATCAAAGCTTTTAAAGGGGAAAATGAGTTTCGCATACCTGTAATTCTCCAAGACAGAGAGCATGCTTTTGAAAATTGGCGCAAAAACAAATTCGCACCGGGTTCGCACCAGGTTCGCATACCTGTGAAATTCGCACAGGGGGACAGAGAGTATGCAATTTTGAAAAGTGGAGCAAAAATGAATTCGCACCGGGTAGGGGAGGTGTGCGAAATTCGCACACCTCAAAAGGGGGTGTGCGAAATTTGCTGAAACTTGATTTTTCCTCCCCTGTTTTCCCCTATTTCCACCAAGACTCCATTCTTCAAGCCTTCCTACCTACATGTTAACACAAAAAACACAATTCAAACCATATTAGAATGAATTTAACATCAAAAATAGAAATCAAAACATGCATAAATACAATAAAACACTAAGTTAAACTAAAATCAACTTAAAAGAAAACAAAAAGAGGATGAACTTTTTAGTCTTTGGAGAGACTAAGTTCACCCATGAACCAAGTGTTCTCATGTTAGAGGTGGATCAAGGAGGATGAATTCCTCCTTGTCTCGGGAAAAAGATTCGATATAAGGCTTGAGACGATGCCCATTCACTTTGAAAGTTCGAGTGCTATTGAAGTTGAATAGTTCCACTACTCCGTTTGGTTGCACTTCATGAATTGTGAAAGGACCCGTCCATCTTGATTTCAATTTTCCCGGAAAAAGATGAAGCTTAGAGTCATAAAGCAAGACTCTTTGCCCCTTGGCAAAATTCTTTTGATTTACCAATTGATCATGCCATTTCTTCAACCTCTCCTTTGCAATTTTTGAATTGAGGTAAGCATCATTCCTCATTTCCTCTAACTCATTCAAATCCAAACATCTTTTCAACCCGGCTCTTGTTAAATCCATGTTGAGCTTCTTGATTGCCCACCATGCTTTATATTCAATCTCCACTGGAAGATGGCACGCTTTGCCATAAACAAGGCGATAAGGAGACATTCCAAGGATGGTCTTATAAGCGGTCCTATACGCCCATAAGGAATCTAGGAGCTTAATAGACCAATCCTTCCTATTAACATTCACCACCTTCATCAATATATTCTTGATCTCCCGGTTGGCTAACTCAACTTGGCCACTTGTTTGGGGGTGATAGGGTGTAGCGACCTTGTGCTTAACCCCATATTTGGCTAGAAGAGCCTCAAAAGGTTTATTACAAAAGTGGGTTCCTCCATCACTTATAATGGCCTTAGGGACTCCAAATCTTGCAAAGATGTTGTCCTTGAGGAATTTAAGAACCACCTTGTGATCATTGCTCCTACATGGGATTGCTTCCACCCACTTAGAGACATAATCCACTCCCACCAAAATGTAGGAATGTCCAAATGACATTGGAAATGGTCCCATGAAATCAATCCCCCAAACATCAAAGACATCCACTATCAAGATGGGATTCAAGGGCATCATATTTCGGCGTGTAAGCTTACCAAGCCTTTGACACCGATCACATCCCTTGCACATAGAGTGGGCATCCTTGAAAAGAGAGGGCCACCAAAACCCTGATTGGATCACTTTCATGGCTGTCTTTTGGGAGGCAAAATGACCTCCACATGCACTATCATGGCAATGGGAAAGAATTCCCGGTTGCTCTTGTTCAGGAACACATTTCCTTATGATTTGATCCGCACAATATTTGAAGAGAAAAGGCTCCTCCCAATAGTAAGCATGGATCTTAGCAAAGAAATGCCTCTTGTCTTGGGCACTCCACTCGCTTGGAACTTCCCCAGTAACCAAGTAATTCGCAATGTGAGAATACCATGGGGCTACATCTATTGACATGAGAGACTCCTCAGGGAAGTCATCATTGATAGGCAGACCATGTGAGTCATGTGCTATCACAAGTCTTGACAACTGGTCAGCTACCACATTTTCTACTCCCTTTTTATCTCGGATTTGGAGATTAAATTCTTGGAGCAAAAGGATCCATCTTATCAATCTTGCCTTGGCATCTTGCTTGGTTAGCAAGTACTTCAAAGCAGAATGGTCAGTGAACACCACTATAGAGGACCCTACCAAATAGGCACGAAACTTATCCAAGGCAAAAACTACTCCCAACAACTCCTTCTCAGTAGTTGTGTAGTTCCTTTGAGCCTCGTTCAAAGTCTTGCTCGCGTAATAAATCACATAGGGCTTTCCATCCTCTCTTTGCCCTAAAACAGCCCCCATAGCAAGATCACTTGCATCACACATTACCTCAAAAGGTAATTTCCAATTTGGGGCTCTCACTATTGGTGCGGTTGTGAGGAATTGCTTAAGTTCCTCAAAACTCTTCTGACACTTCTCATCCCACACAAATTTGGCATCCTTTACTAAAAGTTCACAAAGAGGCTTTGAGATTTTTGAAAAATCCTTAATGAACCTCCTATAGAACCCGGCATGTCCTAGGAATTGCCTAATTCCCTTAACATTTGTGGGAGGTGGTAACTTAACAATTAGCTCCACCTTTGCCTTATCTACCTCAATGCCATTTTTGGAGATTACATGTCCTAAGACAATGCCTTGTTGTACCATAAAATGGCACTTCTCCCAATTTAGCACTAGGTCTTTCTCAATACATCTATGGAGAACTGCTTCTAAGTGTAACAAACACTCCTCAAAAGAACTTCCATAAACAGTGATGTCATCTATGAAGACTTCCATGATGCGTTCTACCATATCACTGAAGATGCTTAGCATACATCTTTGGAAAGTTGCAGGAGTATTACATAAACCAAATGGCATTCTCCTATACGCAAAAGTACCAAAGGGGCATGTAAAGGTTGTCTTTTCTTGATCTTCCAAATCAATCTCTATTTGGAAGTACCCTGAGTACCCATCTAAAAAACAGTAGAAAGGATGTCCTGAGACTCTCTCAAGGACTTGGTCCATGAAAGGCAATGGGAAATGGTCCTTCCTAGTCACTGAATTCAACCTCCTATAGTCTATACACACCCTCCATCCTGAGGTAGGACGTGTAGAGACTTCCTCCCCTTTTTCATTCTGGATCACAGTGATACCAGATTTCTTTGGAACTACTTGGGTGGGGCTCACCCACAAGCTATCAGAAATGGGATATATGATCCCTGCTTGTAGTAGCTTCAGAACTTCACCCCTCACCACCTCTTGCATGTGAGGGTTCAACCTCCTCTGGGGCTGTCTCACTGGTTTTGCATCTTCCTCCATGTAAATATGGTGGGTGCACACCAGAGGACTAATCCCCTTCAGATCAGAAATTTGCCATCCAATGGCTTTCTTGCATTTTCTGAGGACTCCCAAAAGACTATCCTCTTGATCACTTGTGAGATTTGAAGAGACCACCACTGGACATTTCTCATCTTCCTCTAAATATGCATACTTCAAATTAACAGGAAGTGGCTTCAAAACAAGCTTTGGAGGGTCCTCCATAGCTGCTCCTTGTGAGTCCTCCTTGAACAGTGGTAAGATCTCTTCCCGTCTCCTCTATGGAGACATGGTAGCTAGCACATCAGAGGGTTCAGATAACCCTTCTTCAAGCTCTTCAAGGCTTTCATTCAAGGTCTCTTCTAAGCTCTTGTCACAATGCTCTTCAACCAAGGTGTTGATCAGGCACACCTCTTCCAATCCTTCATCCTCGTCTGGGTGAAGATGCCTCTTGCAAAGGTGGAATATGTTTAACTCCAAAGTCATGTTTCCAAATGTGAGCTGCATCACCCCATTTCTACAATTGATGACGGCATTGGAGGTAGCCAGAAAAGGTCTCCCAAGGATGATTGGCACGTAATTGGCTTCCATAACAGTGGGATCGGTATCAAGCACAACAAAATCCACGGGATAGTAGAATTTGTCCACTTGCACTAGAACATCCTCTATCACTCCCCTTGGGATTTTGACAGATCTATCAGCTAAGGAGAGAGTGATGGCTGTGGGCTTCAATCCTCCAAGTCCCAGTTGCTTATACACAGAGTATGGGAGCAAATTCACACTTGCCCCCAAGTCTAGTAAAGCTTTCTCTACCAGTGTTCCTCCAATGTTGACTGCAATGGTGGGGCAACCCGGATCTTTATACTTAACTGGAGACTTACTCTGAATGATAGCACTTACTTGCTCAGTGAGAAATGCATTCTTTGTCACATGTAACCCTCTCTTGACCATGCACAAGTCCTTCAGAAACTTTGCATATGTGGGGACTTGCTTGATCATATCAAGTAAGGGTATATTCACCTTCACTTGTCTCAAGACTTCAAGAATTTCTGGTGAATTCTTGATGTCCTTCTTTCCATGTAAAGCTTGAGGAAAAGGGGGAGGCATATGTTTCTTCATCATATCTTCTTTAATCACTATCCTCGGCTCTTCTTCAATGCTTGATTTGGATGCACTTTTCTTCCCACTCTTCTCTTCTTGGTTATTGCTCTCTTTAACCAAGGTTTTCTTTGACAAAGGTTCTTCATCTTGCCTCACCTCAGGCAAGGGTTGATCAACCTCCTTTCCACTCCTCAATGTGATCACGGCTTTGACCTCCCTCAACTTTGAAGAATCCCCCTCTTGGGTTTCAACTTCATGAACACCCTTTGGATTTTGGCTTGGTTGAGAGGGGAACTTTCCTTTCTCATTCACTGTGTTGAGGTTAGTAAGCCTAGAGATGGAGTATTGGATATTATCTATTTTCTGATATAGATCATTTTGCATCCCATCCATTCTCTTATTTAGAGAACTCTCAACATTCTCAATCTTTTGATGCAGTTGGGAGTTGATTGCCCTTTGTTCACCCACAAAGTCACTCATGACTTTGCTTAGGTTTGCCATGGCTTGCTCCACTGAAGAGGTTTGTTGAGGTGCTTGAGTTTGGGCTTGTGGTTGGTATGGAGGTGGTCTTGGTCTCCAAGAAAAATTTGGATGGTTTCTCCAGCTTGAATTATAGGTGTTTCCATAAGGTGCATTGTTGTTAGGCCTAAATTGCCCCACAACATTGGCTTGATCACCTAACATCTCCCTCACAGCTGGCATGGTTGGGCACTCATCTACCACATGGTCACATGATTGGCAAATGGTGCATGGCATGGCATGGGCTTGAGTCTCGGAAATGGCTTGGACTTCATGCATCTTTTTCAACTCAAGTTCTTCCAACCTCCTTGCTATTGTTGCCACCTTAGCTTTCATGTCCATGTCTTCACTTAACATGTACATTCCACCCTTTGGATTCATAGGAGCTTTCATCCTTCCCAATTCCTTTGAGTTGGGCTCATCCCATCCTCTTGTTAGCTCAGATACATAACTTAAAAAATCCATGGCTTCTTCCGGATTCTTACTCATAAAATCTCCCCCACACATGGTTTCAAGAATTTGCTTCATGGAGGAAGACATTCCATCATAGAAATAGCTCACCAAGAGCCATGTATCAAAGCCATGATGAGGACAAGCATTGATAGCTTCCATATACCTCTCCCAACATTCATGGAATTTCTCATTTTCTTTAGCAGAAAAGTTTGAGATTTGCCTCTTCAACCCATTGGTTCTATGGGTGGGGAAAAATTTCTTCAAAAACTCGGCCTGAAGATCAACCCAATTCCTTATGCTCCTTGGCCTTAAAGAATTAAGCCATATTTTTGCTTTGTCCTTCAAAGTGAAAGGGAATAGCTTGAGTCTCATCAAGTCTATTGAAGCTCCTCCCTCTCTAAAGGTATTGCACACCTCCTCAAACTCCTTGATGTGGGCATATGGATTCTCACTCTCCATTCCATGGAAATTTGGTAGAAGGGGCACAATATGGGGCCTTATAATCAGCTGCTCAAGAGGAGGTATTATGCATGAGGGTGCACTCATCCTTGGTGGGTGCATTCTATCCCTCATGGATAGATATGCATTTGGATTACCCCCCCCCCCCCCTTGACTTTGTTGAGAATTCTGATCCTCTTGTGGAGGGTCCATGATGTTTACACAGATATTCAACTCTGTGTCTTGAGGATTCTCAATCCTTACTAATCTTCCCTCTTGGTCCCGAATCCAATAGGGCATGCACAAATCTCTACTTACCTAAAAAAAAAACAAAGACAACAAAAACAAAAGAAAACTAGAAGAAAGTTAAGGTTAGAAAGAAAACAAAAGATTATCCATCAAGTACTTAACCATGGGGTAGTGGAATTATTGAATTCCAATGGCAAGGACACTTTTAAAGTCAATGGATATCGTCTCAAGCCATTTATGGAGCCGTTCAAACCAGACAAGGAGGAGATCAACCTCCTTGAGCCTCAAAAAGCCTAAGCAAATAAGGGTTTGCTAGACTTGGTTTTACCAAAGTCCAAAATTTTTGTAATTTTTGTAAATTTTAAAGTTTTGTTTCCACTTTTGATCTTAGTTTTTGATCTTAAATTGTGTGTTTTTATGTAATTTCATCTTTTTAAATGATGTCAGGTGGGAGAAAATGCAAAGGAAGAAATCGGGAAGAAATCGGAGCGAAAACAGAGCAAAAACAGGGGAGGAAAAGAGCTCTGCGAGATTTCGCAGCCAAAGAGGATTTCTCTGCGAAAATGGCTTTTTGTTGCGAAATCAGTTCGCAACACTTTTGGGTCCTCTGTGAAAGATTTCGCAACTGCGAATCCAAGTTTGGCACACGAGTGCCACTCCGCAGCACATGAGCCCCCATTTCGCAGCTGCGAAGTGCTCTGCGAACCACTAAGGCGTAAAAACCCCCAATTCCGCAGGGTTTTCTCCATTGCGAAGGGTGTTTCGCAATTGCAAAACCGATTTTTGGCACACGAACGTCATTCCGCAGCATAGTAACTCCAATTTCGCAGCTGCGAAGTGAGCTGCGAAAGCGATTTTCGCTTGCGAAAAGCCCAATTTTGCTGCGAAAGCGGTTTTCTTCTACGAAACCCCAAATGACCATTCATATTCTGGTATCCGTTATAAATACCGGTCATTTGGGCTGCGAAACCATTTCAGAAAAGGGGAAAAGTCGCAGCAGCAGTCCGTTCGTCTCCTCTCCATAGCCCGACGCCGCTAGCACCTCCGGTCGTCCCTTCCAATCATCACCGCCGTCCTAACCCTCGTCAGGTCGTCATGGCACGAACTAGAGGCGCGAAGTCTTCCTCTCCGTCCGCCCGAAAGCCAGCGCCACGCGAGGCACCTGTGCAAGCTTCAACCTCTGAGCCGCCGCGGCCAAAAGCCATTCCGCCTCCGGCTAAGCCCACGCAAAAGCGAGCTAGAGTGGAAAGCTCGGAGCCCATTGATTTAACAGGGCAATCCCCTGTTCTATCCCTTGTTCCTTCTCCAATTCCATCTCCGGTGCCATCTCCGGCACCGCCTGCGAAGCCTCAAACAAGCCAGCCGCCGCCTTCTGAGCCCCAAATTCCATCTGAAACAGCTCCTGAAGAGATTCTCAGGCGTCCAATGCTCACTCAGCCTCCAATTGAAGGCAATTTGGATTGCCGAACTAGGCCATTCCATTCTGAGCTATGTTTTGACACAGTCGCCTTCCAGTTGCGCCAAGAGCTTGAAGGATCATTCCAATTGCTGCGCAGATATCGAATGGAGCAGCTTCTGAACCCGCGAGACTTCTTTTACCCCAGAATAGCAATGGATTTCTATCAATCCATGACTACTCAACAGGTCAGGGATCCTACCTTAATTCATTTCGCTATTGATGGTAGACATGGCATCCTAGGAGCTTGGCATATAGCTGAGGCTTTGCATATTCCATATGAGCCCAGCCATTTTGATGATTTCCGAGCTTGGGCCAATCCATCTCAGCTGGAGATGGTGCATATCCTGTCTGGAGGAGCTTCCAGAAATCCGTATCTGTTGAGGGGGGAACTTCCTCCAAGGATGTTCCTCATTGATGCCCTTTTGCGGCATAATATTTATCCCCTCCAGTATTGGACCTAGAGAAGAGGAATTATGTTGGAGACTTTGTTCAGAATGTCAGAGGGATACTTTTTTGGCCCTCACCACTTGATCCTGGCTGCCCTTCTCTATTTTGAAGAGAAGGTGCATAAGAAAAAGTTGCCCAGAGCTGATGCCATCCCTCTTCTCTTCCCGAGGCTACTATGCCAAATTCTTGAGCATCTGGGATATCCAGCAGAGCCTCAGCAGGAGCGAAAGAGGATTTGTAGAGATGTGTTTACTTTCGAAAAATGGAGCAACATGACAGCTTATAGGATGGAGCAGCCAGAGCTTCCACAGCCAGCTCAGGCTCCAGCTGCTAGGAGAGCATCCCCACGTCTTATACCTGAGGGTATACCTGCTGCCTCTCCCTCCATAGCCAGAGCCTCTCCAGTTCCTCCAGTTGCTCCAGCTTCAGCACAGCCTTCCACATCAGCCGAGCCTAGGATGGCCATCCCTATTTCTGAGTATAGGGATTTATGCCAGGCATTGGAGACCTTGACAGCCTCTCAGAGCAGTCTTGCTCAGGAGATGGCATCCTTGAGAGCTCGCCAGGAGCAAATGATGACTACTCAAGCTCAGCATACTATTATTTTGAGGCAGCTTCAGCAGCATCTTGGCCTCCCAGCAGCTGATGAGCATGTCACTCCTACCACCACAGAGCCTCAGGCCCCTCATGAGTCAGCTACCCCAGAGGCAGAGCCATCTCCTTAGGCCATCAGCTCTAGCACTACCCTCCTATCTGAACATATATATGTCTTTTTTTTTTTTTATATTGCTTTTATGTATTTCCTTTTGGTTAGTCTTATATGAAATCTCCCACATTTTGATAGCATATGGAGATTCTTTGGATTACTTATATTACTTCTTTTCCAACTGTACTCAAATGATTAAAGTAATGCAAAGTCTAGTTTTTTGTTAACTCTTAGCATTAATTTACTCTTATTTCCTTTGCTCACACCTTTTATTCTTTTTGAAACATGTGGTTTCTCCAATCAGTATTCGAAATTGATATCACTCAGGAGGTACCACTTTCTCCCTTTAATTTTCGATTACCCATATCACATTGAGGACAATGCTCAGCTCGGTTGGGGGGAGAGAGAAATGAGGAAGGAAGTAGGCTAAGTGAAGGAAGTATGCTAAGTTATTTTGATATTTTAGCCTTGTCTAGTAATTTAGTTGTAGTTTTTTTTTTGCTTGTTACTATAATCTCCATGGATTTTGAGGAAAAATTTTCGAATTAAAATAGGAGAAGCTGAACTGTTGCTTTTCATCTAACTTAGAGTTTGGATTATGCTTGCTAAAGTGGTTCAATTGTTGAAACTTCTATTGAAATCAAATTTAGTCCTTCCACTTTAAGCTATCCACACACTGTGCACAATAGATTCCGATTATAATATGAAAAACTATTTCCCCCTTGACTTAGGAAATTTTGGGACTTGGTACCTTTGACCTCATTTTAATAATATTGAGACACCATATGAAAGGCCAATGAGCCTTTGAAAAAAAAAAAAAAAAGCAAAGTGTTTGCTTGCCTTGAAACCCGAGCAAGGTCTAAAGGGTATATGGTGAAAACCTTTGAAACCTGGTGCCCTAAGCCTTCAATGGTTGGGAGTCACTGGCCTCAATGCTCGTTATAAGGGTGGATAGGTGGAGTTAGCATATGGTAGGCAAAAAGGGTATATGAAAAAGTCCGGAGTAAAATCCGAGGAGTTAGTGGTTGAAAGATCCTTAAAGCTTGATGCCCTAAACCTTAATTGGTTGGGAGTCATCGATGGACCCCCATTATAGGGACAATTCAGAAATGAATGCCCCTTAGGCTTTATCTTAAAAAAAAAAAAAAAAAAAAAAAAAAAAAAAAAAAAAAGTGTGTTCTCTGTCTATTGAGTTTGGTCAGTTTGCTAAGTGTTGAAAAGAGATAGGTTGGGGGGAGAGATTAGTTTAGCATGCTATTTTCGGAAGCTATCATCTTACACTTAGATTTTTGTGGAAGAATAAAGTTTGGTTCTTTGGAAGTGAAAATGGTTTTAAAACTTCAATTTGCATAATGCATTCCCTTGATCAATGGTATTTAGCAAAGTTTTTGATATCTCTTGTTGAAATTTGAAGTTATAGTTCTTTAATGTTCCATGTGAGAGTTTTTCAGTCATGCCACTTAAATATTTTTTGGAAGTGATTAGCATGATGTTGTAAATTATGGTAATTTTGTTCTATTTTTCTCTCTTTTATTGCTAAGGGACTAGCAATAGGTCGGTTGGGGGGAGTGATTACTACTCAAAAAGTGCTATTTGATAGCTTTTAATTAATCCTTTTAAACACTTTTGAGTAGTAGTTAGTGCCTTTTAACCCAATTAGCATGTTAAGACCCCTTTCAATCAATTCTAATCAAATTGTGTAAGTTTTGGTGTTTTTGTTAGTATTTTGATCACCAAAGCATTATGAGATTGAGGAGAGTTTTATGGAATCCTTGGAAAAGAATGGGAAGCTTAGAGGCATAAAGAATCAAAGCTTTGAAGCACTTTTGCCATAAACAAGTCTGGAATGCAAGGGGAAGCAAAGAGAATCCAGCCATGAAGCATTCTTGATGATAGTCACTGCAGCCACTTTTGGAGCACTTCCTGAAGTCCAAATTATGCATTCTATATGTCATTTGAAAGCTTAGGAAGTCAAAAATCCAATGCTTCAAACCGTGTGCAATTTGGAGCTGAAATGAGGAAGTTACAACCTTTTAAAGGCAACTGCTCCAAGCTGAAGGAAGGATTCAGAAAAGTGCTGCGGAATCAGCCTTTTGTTGCGAGATATTTCGCAACACTTTTGCACAGTGCTATGGATTTCCCCTGAAGCTTCATGCCGCGATGGAATCCAAACACCACAAGATGGAAGTCAACTTCGCAAAGGTGTTGAATCAGCCTTTTGCTGCAAAGAAATTTCGCAGCCCTTCTTGTGCACCTGCGAAATTTCGCAGACCTCACTTTTCACCTGCGAAGTGGTCCTTAGTGCTTCCCGATATTTGTAACCGACACTTGAAAATATTTTTCATTAGATTTTTGTTGCCTAAATGCCCAAATTCTCCTTGTAAGTCACCAATGATAGGATTCCTTAGTTTTTAAGTTAGGAATTTGGCAAAAATATCTATGTAATAGTTGTAAACGTAATTTTGGTATAAAGAGAGCCCGAGGAGCCTGTTCTGAGGGTGATGAACCTTTTGTAAAAGTTTCAAAGGAAGAAATACACAGAGCTTGAGCTCTGCTTTACCTTCTCACTTTGATTATGTTTTTTTACTTATTTACTAAGTTATGCACTCTCTGAGGAGTTTTCCCCAGAGAATGAGTAGCTAAACTTTTTAGTTCCTTGGAGTTAAGGTTGCCGGGAAAGGTTCTAATTGCATGAATCAGAAGCTTTGTGGTTTTAGCTATGAATGAAGAGAAAGTGTGTCCCGTGAATGGTTTCTAATGTTTTTAGTTAACTTAAAACACCTTGGAGTCACCTGGGCCAACACTTGGTAAGGCAAGTGATCTCTAACCATGGAGATGCACTAGTTTACCCCTTGCGAGCCTCTGGTAGGTGACTTGAAGGTAGGATTTTCTAGAATAGCCAACACTTGGTAAACTTTTGGACTCTAAGGAGACATCCATTAGTTATCTCTTGCGAGCTTTTGACGGGTAATCAAAGGTTAAAGATCACCTTGAATGGTAAAGGTTAAGTGAGAGGCTCAAACCATTGCAAGTTGCATCAGTGAGAGAATTAGAGCTGAAATCCAATTAAGGGATGCATTTGTGCAGCACCTGTTAGAGAAGTGACTTTATGTTAATTCTCTAATGTGAGGAATTGAACCAACTGACCGGAGCTATGCTTTTGCATGAGGAACCTCCCCTGTAAACCTGAATCTCCAAGGAATGCTTTTCTTCTTAAGTAATTTTCATCACTTGTTGTGTTGTTAACCTAAGCTAATCTTGAAATGAAACAGCACCAATTCACTTTGAATTGGTATCATTTTCAACTTGAGTACCCTTCCCAGTGGAACGATCCTAGAGCCACTATGCTATAGTAGCTTTTTATTTGCTACCCTAGTTCATGGTGTTATAGGTTAAAAATTTTGTTGATTAATCCCTCAATCAAGGAGCACCAGCTGGACACGAATCAGCTGAGACACCAATTAGGCATGAATCAAGGCCCTGCACATTCCATATGAGCCTGTGAGTCCAACATATTACAAATAGTGGGCTCATTTTTCTTAGAGGGACATGGTCTGTATATTGTCCAAGGGGACATCTACACCCTCATTTCTTTTTAGGAAGGAGCTTCCGCCTAGGATGTTTTTTTTGGATGTGGTGCTGTGCTCCAACATATTTCCACTTCAACATATGGTGCAAAGGAAATGAGCTATACTAGAGGCCTTATTCAGGATATCAGAGGGTTTTTACTTTGGCCCTTATCATTTGATTATGACCTCTCTTCTTTACTTTGAAGAGAAGGTCCATAGGAAAGACTACCACAGCCGAGCCATCGTCTCCACATGATTCTCCCGCCACTACCTGATCATCTATCTATTTTTTTGTATTTACTTATTATGATAGAACTCTTAATCCCATGTTTTTGATGTTTTATATACTGGGATTGGATGGATTACTTGTTCATAGTTCATATTGTACTTTCTTAAAGTAATACATATCCAGCATTTTTTAGTATACTTGGCATGCTATTATTTTGTTTCCTCTACTCATATTTTTTGTTGTTTTTGAATCATGTTGTTTCTCCTAGATGACTCAAACTCCATGTCACTCAGGAGGCACCACTTCCTCCCTGTATTTTCAATCGCTCTTGCCACATTGAGGGCAATGTTTAGCTTGGTTGGGGGAAAGAGAGTTGAGGAAGGAAGTTTTTCTATAAATGCTAAGTTATTTGATAATTTAGTTTCTTTTTGCTTAATTTTTAAAAAAATTTAAAGTTTTTATTCTACTCTCCATGGTTATTAAGGAAAAATTCTCAAAATGAAATGGGAGAAATTGAATTTTTGTCTTTTTACTTGACTTAGAATTTGTATTATGCTTATTAAAGTTGATGAATTGTTGAAACTTTTATTGAATTCAACCTTATTTCTTCCACTTTAAGATATTCACACACTGTGCACTAGGTTCCGATTATAAGATGAAGAACTATTTCACCCCCTTGACTTAGGAAAATTTAGACTTGATACTTTTGACCTCATTTTAATAGTGTTGGGACACCTTATAAAAGGCCAATGAGCCTTTGAAAAAAAAATGTTTTACTTGCCTTGAAACCCGAACAAGATCTGAGGGGTATATGGTGAAAATCTTTAAAACCTGATGCCCTAAGCCTTCATTGGTTGGGAGTCACCGACCTCAATGCTCATTATAAGGGTGAATAGGTGGAGTTTAACATATTGCAGGTGTTTAGGTATTAAAATTCATTCTCAAAAGTCTGGGGTAAAATCCGAGGAGTTAGTGTTTGAAAGATCCTTAAAGCTTGATGCCCTAAACCTTAATTGGTTGGGAGTCATCAATGGACCCCCGTTACATGGACAATTTAGAAAAGAATACCTTTAAGCTTTGTACTCCTACAAGAAAAAAATGTGTGAAATAAATGAGGTGCGTTCTTAACCTATTAAAGGTTGTCAGTTTGCTAAGGTTTGAAAAATAACTAGGTTAGGGGGAGAGATTAGTTCAACATACTATATTCGTAAACTAATAAGTAACACATAGATTTTTGTGGAAGAGTTAGGATTGGACCTTTGGGAGTAGAAATTATTTTGAAGCTTAAATTTACATAATGCCTTCTTTTTATGAATTGTGATTAGACAATTTATTTGATAACTCTTGTTGAAGTTTGAGTTTTATATCTTTAATGTTCCATGAGAGAGTTTGATCATCATGCCACTTGAAATTTTTTGAAGTGATCAGCATGATGTTGTAAATTATAGTACTATTTATTTTTCTTTTTCTCTCCTTCATTGCTAAGGGACTAGAAATATGTCGGTTGGAGGGAGTGATTACTACTCAAAAGGTGCTATTTTATAGTTTGTAATTAACTCTTTTAAACACTTTTGAGTAGTAGTTATTACCTTTTAACTCAATTGACATGTTAAGGACCCTTACAAGTGTTTCTAATCAAATTGTGGCAAGTTTTGGTGTTTTTGATAGCTTTTTGATCACCAAAGCAATCCAAAATTGAGGGAGAGCTGTATATAGTCCATGGCAAAGCAAATGGAAGCTCATTTACATGAAGAATCCAAGCTTTAGAGCTTCGTAGTCCTTTGCCAAAGTCAATCAAGAATGCAAGGAGGAAAAATAGAGAGAGGAATCTAACATGAAGAAATTCAAGAGGAGAGCAGCTGTAGGACACATTTTGAGAACTTCCCAGAGTCTATTTTATACATACTATATATCGTTTCAAAGCTTGGGAAGTCAGGAGTCCAACGCTTGAAACGGAATGCAAATCGGAGCTGAAATGAAGAAGTTATGGCCATTGGAAAACAATTGCACCAAGCTGAAAGACAATTTCGCAAGTTGCGAAATCACAAATTCAACTTGCGAAATCAAAGTTCAACTTGCGAAATGGACAATTTCAACTTGCGAAATTTTTGAAAGTCATATTTCAACTTGCAAAATCCACCTATGTAATCCCAGATATTTGCGTCCGACTCTGTTAGATTTTTTCTTTAGATATTTTTTTGTTTAAATCCCTATTTTCTCCTTGTAATCCACCAATCATAAGATTCCTTAGTTAGGAAGTAAGAAGGAAGGGTGAATAGCCTTTCTATATAATCTATTGTAATTTTCTTTTAAAAGATCTCTCGAGAATTTTTCTCGGAGACCAACTTTTGTATAGTTTTCAAGAAAGTAATACACAGAGCTTTGTTCTGCCTTACCTACTCATTTTGATTGTATTTTTCTCACTAGCCAAACAAACTCTGAGGATGTTTTCCTAGAGGATGAGTGGCTAGACATTTTGTTTCTTGGAGTGAAGGAAACTGGGTAAGGTTCCGAATGCAAAAAATGGAAGTTTTGTTGTTTCAGTTTTTAATGAAGAGAAAGTGTGAACCATTAATGGTTTTTATCTTTTTAGTTAACTTAAAATTCCTTAAAATCACCTAGGCCAACACTTGGTAAGGCAAGTGGTCTCTGTCCATTGAGATACACTAGTTTATCTCTTGCGAGCCTTTGGGAGGTGGTTTAGATGTAGGATTTTCTAGAATAGCCAACACTTGGTAAGCTTTTAGACTCCAAGGAGACATCCATTAGTTATCTCTTACGAGCTTTTGATGGGTAATCCAAGGTTAAGGATCACCTTGAATGGCCAATACTAGGTGAGAGGTATGAACCATTGCAAGATGATTCAGTAACAAGGAATTAGTGTTTGAATCCATTAAAGGAAAGCATCTGTACCACATCGGTTCGAGAAATAACTATATGTTAAATCCCCAATGCGAGGAAAAGATTCAAGTGACCGTAACTTCCTTTTTGTATAAGGAACTGATTCATGCCTAATTGGTGTCTCAACTGATTCGTGTCCAGCTAGTGCTCCTTGATTGAGGGATTAATCAACAAAATTTATAACCTATTACACCATATACTAGGGTAGCAAAGACAAAGCTACTATAGCATAGTGGCTCTAGGATCGTTCACTGGGATGGGTTTTCACTTCACAAATGATATTAATTCAAAGATGAATTGGTGCCTTTTCATTTCAAGGTTAGCTTTAAAAGAAAACATAAAGATGTTTGAATGAAAAAGATTCGGTTTTAAACTAACCAAAAATAGTAACTGATTTTACTTACAAAGAAAAGTGTTTATTGGAGTTTCAGATCACTAGGCTCAGATTCCTCATACAAAAAGGGAGTTTCGGTCACTTGTTTCTTTTCCTCGCATTAGAGAATTAACATATAGTTCCTTCTCCAACCGGTGTTGTACAGATGCTTCCCATTAATGGGTTCAAACACTAAATCCCTCTCACTGATGCAACTTGCAATGGCTCGTGCCTTTCACCTAGCACTTGCCATTCAAGGTGATCTTTAACCTTGGATTTCCCTTCACAAGCTCGCAAGAGATAACTAATGGATGTCTCCTTAGAGTCCAAAAGCTTACCAAGTGTTGGCAATTCTAGAAAATCCTACCTTCAAGTCACCTCCTAGAGGCTCGTAAGGGGTAAACTAGTGCATCTCCATGGACGGAAATCACTTGCCTTACCAAGTGTTGGCCCAGGTGACTCTAAGGCGTTTTAAGTTAACTAAAAAGATAAAAACCATTAACGGGTCACACTTTCTCTTCATTAAAAACTAAAACAACAAAACTTCCAATTTATGCATGTGGAAACTTACCCGGCTTTCCTCACTCCAAGAGACAAAGAGCCTAGCCTCTCATCCTCTAAGGAAAAATCCTCAGAGTTTGATTGGCTAGAAAGAAAAAGAATGAGAAAACAAAAATATGAAGAAAAAACAGAGCAAGTGCTCTGTTCGTTGCTTACATATATGATATATATCTATGATGGATCTCCTGGAACAACCTCCTTTGAGAGTCCCCCTGAGAGTTTATATAGGAAGGTAATTTACCCTTCCTTAGATACTTCCTAGCTAAGGAATTACATGAGTGGCTGAATACAAGGAGAAAATGGAAATTTAGACACAAAAATATCAGAAGAAAAAATCTAAAAGAGTCGGTGCACAACTATCGGGAAGCTTCAGGACCGTTGCACTGTGCAAAATGAGGTCTGCGAGATTTCGCAAATGCATAAGAAGGGCTGCGAAATTTCTTTGCAGCAAAAGGCTGATTCAACACCTTTATGAAGCTGGCTTACATCTTGTGGTGTTTGGCTTCCATCGCTGCGTGAAACTTCAGGGGAAATCCATAGCACTGTGCAAAAGTGTTGCGAAATCATTCCGCAACAAAAGGTTGATTTCGCAACACTTTGCTGAATCCTTCCTTCAGCTTGGAGTGATCGGCTTCCAAAGGCTGTAACTTCCTCATTTCAGCTCCAAATCGTACACGGTTTGAAGCATTGGATTTTTGACTTCCTGAGCTTTGAAATGGTATATAGAATGTAGAAAATGGACTTCGAGAAGTGCTCCAAAAGTGCAAAGGAAGACTGCAGCTGCTGTCCTCTGTTTTCTTCACTCTGTTTTCCTCTTTGCTTTTCTCCTCTTTGCTTCTCTCCTTGCATTCTGGATTTGCTTATGGAAAAGGACTTCAAAGCTTTGGTTCTTCATGTTTCTGAGCTCTTCATTGCTTTGCCATGGATTCCAAATAACTCTCCTCAATCTCATATTGCTTTGGTGATAAAAAAGCTATCAAAACACCAAAACTTAACACAATTTGATTAGAATTGATTGCAAGGGTTCTTAACATGTTAATTGGGTTAAAAGGCAATAACTACTACTCAAAAGTGTTTAAAAGGATTAATTACAAGCTACAAAATAACACTTTTTGAGTAGTAATCAGGAACCTAAGCCCAATGATCTAAAAACTCCAAGAAACACTTTTCTTTGTAAGTAATTTCCGTTACTTTATTATTGGTTTCACTTAAAAACCATCCTTTTCAAACATCTTTATGTTTTCTTTTAAAGCTAACCTTGAAAAGAAAAAACACCAATTCAGTTTTTGAACTAATATCAGTTGTAATTTGAAAACCCATCCCAGTGAACGATCTTAGAGCCACTATACTATGCTAGCTAATGCTACCCTAGTACATGGTGAAATAGGTTTATAAATTTTGTTGATTACTCCTGTCTGAGGACCGAAATCAAGGCACACCAGTTGATTGAACATCAATCAACAGGACATACACTAGTTGGGCACAAATCAGTCTTATCCAATGTTTAACCATCCAGACTAGTGAATTCACTATGGAAACCCTATCTTGATTACCAATATAAGTCATCCCTCCACTTAGGAGGTAGTGCACTATAGTCTTAGATGGATTGCCTAAGTTTATGAATCGACTATGAACTACTCATCAGCTTGTAAAGAACCTATGACTTAAATCTTCTGTGCAACTTCTAATACACCTAAATCCTGTATAATCTAAGTGATGCAGGTTTAAATGCTCATCATAGGTAATTCATGAATGGGATAGTGAAGGAGAAACCATAATCATAATATAAATATTGATGAAATCCTTTTATTGTTACATTATGTTATGATTTTAAGGGCTTTATCCCAATAGTCTTGACCTAAAGACCAAGTATTTTCCAAATAATGTGTTACTCCATCTTTTAACATATACAGAGAAAGTCTTGAAGTTCTTTTATATGGACAAGTCACACCCACTTAACTCCTCTATAGTTGTTTGTTCACTTGAAATGAACAAAGATATGTGTAGACCCTCAATTTTGTCCCTTTAGCACATGTCTTTAAAATTCGTTTTCAATGCCCCACAATAGTTCCTTGGTGGCCCATGGCTACTCATACCACTTACCTTTTTCTGAGTCACCTCGGAGATTTTGGTTGAGGGATTATTTGATCCCTTATTGTGACCCTTGGCAGCCCTAACTTAGACTTAGGTTTTTTTTGTTTTTTTTTTAGGATAGCTTTTAGATACACTTGGCCCATTAGGCATCACCCTAGGCCCACTTAGTCTCATCATAGGCCGTTTAGGCACACTTAGCCCATTTGGACATTTTTAGTGTGACTTGTATGACTTGCATGGTTACATGGCTTTTGGGCTCGGCTTTTGTTTACTGGTTTATTTTTATTTTATTTTATTTTATTTTATTTTATTTTTAGTTTTAGTTTTATGATTATCATTCACTTTTTATTGGTTATCTTCCTCTTTATATTATTTTCCTTAACTTATTTATTTATTTATTACTTATTTTTGTTTATTTATTTATTTATTTTTTACCGTTTCCTAATTTATTTACTTGCTTATCTATTCATTCAATTTATTTAACTTCAAGAATTTCATGTTTTTGCAAGGAAACTTACCATTGGAGTTTAAGGAAGGTGGGACTCTCCTTGGAAGGTTTTGGAGGGGAATTTGAAATTGAGAAGATTGCTTTTGATTGGAAGATTTAAAAAAAGAAGAGAAGAAGAAAGGAAAGAGGAGAATTTTCCTTTTTGGAAACAAATTTAGGTCTTGAGGGGTGATATATATAGGTGAGAAAAAGAGACCTTCAGGGGATGCGCATTGGAGAAAGGAGAGGGAGAAAGGAGTATTCTTTTGGGGGGATTCCGGGATTGTCTTGAGGAGAAGCACAAAGGGAGAGAGAAAGACTGGCAGCACGAGTGCTGATCTCATTGGAAGCCGAGCAATTCTTCTCGAAGATTGGTTCTTTCAGGCGATAAATTTTGGGATGTCTTGGAAAGGAAAGAGGGGCTTTTGATTATACGGAGGTTCAAGGAGGATTAGGCGAGGGGTGCTAACAAGGTTCTTTGATCTGCATATTCTATGTGATCGGAAAGAGAGATTTACAAGCCCTATGATTATGTCATCAAAACAGTGCAGACGGGACCGATAACCTGTGGGAAGCCAAAATTGAAGTATTCCATTCCTGTTCTCTGTACCGTCCACTTACAAAAGACTCATAAATATCTCCACAGTCGCATGAAGGAGTGGACGCACAATTCTAATTTTCTAAGGACACGCGCACAGGTCAGATCGAGAGAGCTGCACTCACAACAGGTCGGAGACATTAGGAATCAGATTTTTGAGGTAGGGGGTTGGAACTCAGCTGCACTATTCTGGGAAGGAGGGGAGATCTCCATCGAAGCGGGTAAGAATTTCATCCCCTTTACGCATGTTGACACCTTGATTTAATGAAGAAGATTCTATACACATTCAGCCGTGTTGATGCCTTGGTTAAATGGAAAGGCTTTCATTCACTTTTAGCCATGTTAACACTTTGATTATGATGGAGAATGGGCAGCCACTTTGTGAATATTAATTACTTGATTCCAATCAGGTTTCAATGGCCTTGCATATAAAATCTCCATGGATGACTTTTATAACGGCTTAATGGAGATAATGGCCTTGAATTTATAAATCTCCATGGATGAATTTTATAATAGCTTAATGGAGATAATGGCCTTGAATTTATAAATTTCCATGGATGAATCACGGAATATATGGTTGCATATGGAGAATTCCTTTGAAGGTAGTTTCATGCAAAAGGAGAATTCTTGAAAACTGAATTTTGTGGTGGACACGTGAGAATTGTGGCTGTGAATAGAAGTTTTTTTTTTTTCATGGCTGGAAATTCACAATGAAATGTGTTGGAAATTTGATGAAAGACTCTCACTCATGGTGCATGCGATTATTCGATTAAGTTTGTTCGAATTGAGGCACTGAAGAACATATGGCAGTACGTGGTTAGGAAGATCACTCTCTAAGAGGAATTTCTCTCCAATATAGATGGTTCAGTGAGATTGGAGCAGCAGCACACACTCCCATTGAAAATAGGAACATGCACCAGATGGAGAAGCATCACGACAGTCGCATAAAGAAAGCACAACATGCACAATTTTATTTTTTTAGGAAAAAGGTAGCACACATCACCAGATTTTAGAGGAACCACGGCTGCACCTTGAAACAGACAACACCGACACATCACCAGATTCTTGACCACCCACCAGAAGATGGAAGGTAAGCTTTGGGGTTTTGGGTTTTCTATTAATCATCTTGATTTTCTTCTTATTGATTATAATTTTTTATTATCTGTACTAGTTTAAAATTTTCTTGAAGTCTTTAATTTTTTATTCTTGATGATCATTTAAAAGATTGAATTTTTGTTCTTAATTAGATGCTTATTTCTCTTAGTTCTTGATGACAAATTGAGAGTTAGATTTTTTGAAATACTAGTTCGTAATTCTTGATGATAGATTAAAAGTTAAAATTTTTTCTAATGTTAGTTTATGATTCTTAATGATAAGTTTAAAAGATAGAAACTTGCTTTTAGATACTTGTTTTCCATAGTTCTTAGCAATAGATTGAAAGTTAGACTTTTTTTTAATGTTAGCTTGTAATTCTTGGTGATAAATTGAAAGTTAGATTTGTTAAAATGTTGGTTAGCTTGATCTAAAAATCTCTGGTTGGTTGCTATAATGATTTTATCTTCAATTTTTAATTTTCAGAGGTCATTGGAAAATCATGAAGATTGGCCTCTACCCTCTCCTTTATTAGTCTTGTTGATTACTGAGAAAATTTTACTTTGTAATTTTGTTTTATTTTGGGTCATCTATATTTGATCTTTGCGAATTGTTTGTTTGTGAATAATGTCTTTCCTTTTAAAATAAAATAATTTTCTCAAAATGTTCCTTAAAAACCCCTATTTTAAAAATTCATTTAGAGTCCTTAGAATCAAAAACCCCATTTTCTTAAAATAATATGCAACCATTTTTTTATCGGTTTGCATCTTTCTCGGTTTTTAACGAAAATTTTGGTTTGAAATCAGACACGAATCAAAGCTTGTGGTCCCAAATAAATGGGATAATTCTAAGCTAAATTCGTGTATATCGATTGGGGAATTGGTGAAACCCCTATATAAGAAAATCTTTTCAAAATTTATTTTTGTTGCCACATTTGACACTTGTTGAAATCATGTCTATCTATTTTTTTAGGAATTATATACAAGACGTATGTGATAATTGATGATTCTGTATACTTTGATCACTTTTGCTATGCTAATTAGATAACGAGCATGCTAGGATTTCTATATTTTATTATTTATTATCTAACCCCTTCCAACTTGAGGAAGTACGTTACAAATTATCTATGCTATCCAGGTATGTCCTCTATCACCTACTTTCTGAATTCTGTGAATATGCTTGTCATTGTGAAATAATGCTTATGTCTAATAATGCTTGAGTGTTCTAATATACATGTTTCATTGTTTGATTATTTCTAATAAAACACATGTTGGATGATATATTGTTTAAATTAACCATCGATGTTTTATGATAGCGCTTGAGAAGCAGTCCAGGTACGCATCCTAACCTTCCTTTATTATGATTTGATCTTGTTTGGTATGCTATTTTTTTTTTTTTTGAACCACCTAGCCTACTTAGGTATCCATAATTAACCAATTAATTGCCACATTCCCCTTAACTTAGTTAGTAGAGACCTTTATAGGGCTTAGAGGGGTGCTACCTTTTAAAGGTACCTTCCCAATAGGTAACCTGATCCCCGGACCTAGACTCGGGTTTTTCAAAGACATGCTTTTTTCCAAAAATTATGGAGTCACATTTTAGGGTTTTTCTTTCTTGTTTTATTTTCCCTTTAAAATAAAAATAAAATAAGTGGCGGCTCCAACTTTTCTAAAATTAATTTTTCACAAATAAAAAGCGAGTCTCGCCGATTGAGTGGGGACGCACGTGAAAAATGCGGGTCCATAATATGTTTCATCTCAAAGAATTAAGAAAATGAAGAAATGCTTACTCTAGAAGCACCATATCTCAGTGTAATTGGTATATTAATGTATCTTGCACATTGCACATGATTGATTTTCTAGCAAGACATAATTTTACCCCAACTTGAAGTCATTAAAGCAAGGTCAAACATGTACGATGATATTTTCATGGAATGCTTGAAATGAAATTATTCAAAAGAATCAGAATCATGGATGCTTGGATATACATATACTAATTATATTTCATACCCTCTTAAAGCTTAATCTCATACTGGTCATATATTTACATGGAAATGTTATTATATCATGGAGATCGTTCAAGCAACCAATGGTAGCCACTTCATCAAATCATTTAGCAATCTTCATGAAGCAGGTTATGAAAGTGTATGGTTAAGATTTATAATCCAATATATTGAAGTGTTATATCCAATAGTATTACATAAAGATAATGTTATATAAACTACACAAATAAAAGGAAGATATATTAAAGGTCATCAAATGAAACCTATTTCATCAAATTCTTTTACACTTATGAGCTTTGGAAAAGCAATGAAATTAACATTCAATAATTAAGATCAAGTGGCAATTTAACAAACATATTCACAAAATCATTGCCACTACAACATTTAAGAAGCTCATATATAACATTGGAGTGTGACAACTGAAAGAACTTCATGCTGAGCTAATAGAGAAAGTATATTCATGTCAACATAGGGGGGATCATATTAACAAGGATGTTAGTGCATTGTATTTGTTTTCCCTTTGTTCAGGTTTTGTCCCATTAGGTTTTACTGGTAATGTTTTTAACATGACAACCATAGTAGTTCAAGAACATTAAAAGAATATTATATTATTTTTCCTTCACTAGGGTTTTTCCCATGGATTTTTTCTAACAAGGTTTTAATGAGACATATTCTAAACTGGTTTATATCTAAAGAGGAGTGTTATAATATATTCATAATTTTATGGACATCATCATCCCCAATAATAAAACTAACTGTTATCTATGTATCCTTCACAATTATATATATATATATATATATTACCAAAAATAATAACTTCAAAATTCACCTTCTTTGAATTTTTTCTCTCAATTATTCACTTTATTTTCTTTACTTTTACCATATAAAGAAAAGTATTCTCTTCTATTTGAAGATAAGGAAAATGAGATAGAAAAAAACAATGTATTATGAAAATTTTTAAAATATTTTCCTCAAAAAAAAAAAAAGGAGAAAATTTTGGCTAATGTATTTATTAACCATTTAAACTTATTTTTCTCAAATTTTTCGTACATAATCAACTAAAAGAAGTTTTATTTACCATTTCCATTTCCAATAACTAAATATAGCATTTTTCTAAAGTAATATATAATAAGAAAATCAATGAAAAAAATTATAGAGTGAAATTTGCAACATAATAGGAAAAAGAAATCTTATGTATATATTCCATAAATAGTTTGTAGTAAATAAAAATAATGTATTAACTAATTTATCTCACCTTCATTTTTATTTTTATTTTTTTATGAAAATTACAAAGGAATATAATTATAAATTTCATTGTTTTTCATTAACTCTTTAATGAAAAAAAGTTCGATCTCATAAATCAATTAAGTAGCCTTTATTTTAAATTCCAATTTTATTCTATTAAATGCTAAAAATGAGGGATTTGATTTAATATAATTCTTAGACATCAACTAAAATGGTTTTTTTTTTTAGAATTTTAACTTTATCACATGAAGGAACTAATAATAAAATTTGTGATTTAGAAGAAGATATATTTTAGTATAAAAATCTTATTTTATAAAAGGATAAATATGAAATTAAAAAGTTATAAAATTTACTTTAGTTACTTTTATTAAACAAATTTAATGGTTTCTTTTTTTAATAGTGTTTTGTATTAAATGGTTTAAAATTTATATCTTCAAGCACACATAAAAAAGGGATTCATTATTCTTTTTACTTATATGTGATTTGCTCTTTTATCAAATACCTCCATCTTAAATTCAACCTCTAAAATATAAATTAGCATTTAACTCTTAAATTTATCTGAAAAAAATAATTTTACATGGCCTGATATTTTTCATGACAACCTTTTTATTGTTAGAGGATTAGCAATGAGAATATAATAAACAGAAATTATAGTAATATGAAAGACTTGTATAAAAAGCAATAGAAAATAAAAGAGATGCGATATACATGAAGTTTTTAATGTTGATGTATTAGAGTAGGCTGATAGTTTTGTTCAATTATTGCATTGAGTTTGAGGTATCATACTTCTGGCATGTTATTAATTAGAATTGAGTTCAAGTCATCCTTCTAACTCTATTCATATTTAATGTATGGACACTTTAATATGTTAGAGTATGAGAAATGATAATTACATGTGTTCTAGGTGAGATTTTGTAGGGAATATATAAAAGATAGAGCGAAAAGCACAATTCGGAGCATAGACCTTCCAATGTCACACATGGGATGTTTGAACACTCATAGGACAATCGAATGTTCAAATGTTACTCTAGTGTTCCTTAGGACCTTTGAATGCCCAAGCTTTTGCTTATGTATTTTTAGCCTATTTTCATATTTTTGAAGGTTTTTTGTAATTTTAGTTCAAGAAAATCTCTTCAAAATGTTCTCATATATATATATATATATAGAGAGAGAGAGAGAGAGAGTTTTCTAAGTTGAAAAATACACTCAGAACATAATCATTCTCCATGCTACATTTTTCTATTTCTCAAAACATTCGAGAGTAATATTAAAGGAATTTTCAATAAATAAATAAAATAAAATAAAAAGATACAACATTCCACTAACCTCAACATGAGTTTGAGGTATTTGTTGAGGAGTATGAAGCGTTGCATCAAGGATGTAAAGAGTTATATAGGTATTGACCAATGTTAGACTTCTAAGAGCAGGTGCAATGAGATCATGTAAAACTATATACAAGTTCTTTGATATTTAGTGGATTTAATTATGGTAGTTCAACTTATAATTTTTTTAATCTATTGCATTTTTGTAGGCGGTTTTTTCATGTATATCCAATATTTTTGTATGTGATTGATGGTTTCTATTTTTATTAGTACAAAATATGGATAAATTTAAAATTTAGACTCAATTGCTTAGACTAACTATTAACCATCAATTCGCCATATGTAAAGTGAATATAATAAAAAAAAACTTAAAATAATAATTACCATAGCAAATTCTTTTTTTAATCATTATATAAGTCTACCATCAGTTATAAAATACCAAAGAAATAACTCAAGAGACTTGATGGAATTCTATAATCCACTCAAAAATTTTAAAAAAAATTACACTATACCAATTTTTTTAAAAATTGTAACGGATGAAATAGATAACAGAAAAGAGAGAGTGATAAAAAAAATGCACATCTTCGAAAGAAAAATATAGAAAAATAATAGTAATATTTAAAAATAGGAAATTGTCACATAATTTACTTTAATGAAATAGAAATCTATGAGATTTCACCATTTTTTTTAAAAGGAGCTCCCTTTAATAGTATGTTTTCAATCATCCGGGAGACGTGGAAGATGAAAGTGGGCCTATAGATCATAAGTCAAAATTTAAGTTCTTTTATCTTATGATGGTCAACCTAATAGTTTTGCAGTTGTTTTGTTTTGCTGGTCTGGATCGAGATATCATTTTTATTTTTATAATGTTAAAGAAGCATGATAAGTATATCGAGCTTAAATTTTATAAATTTAAATTTTTAAGAAAATCAATAATTCTAATATAATATCAAAACTTTGTTTGACGACATGGGTTCAAGCCACTTTATGAGGTTGGAGTCCATCCTTTGTTAATTAATTATCTAATCGGATGTATAAATTATCAAATGTGCGAGAGGCGTTCCCTTTCTTGCACCGTTGAGCGAAGTTGTGAAACGACTAAGATAATCTAGGTTGGCCCAAAGTTTAGAGAAACTAGGTTGAAATGAAGCAGAAAATTGATAAAACATAATTTTTTTATTCCACGTGGCAGAGAATGTGAAGGGGGCAGGTATAACCTGTCATTTGTGATTGGTCTCGAGCCCCGGAAATGTATTAAATCACATTTAACGCAATTTCATCTTCCTCCTCTGCTCTTCCTATTCCTCCTCAGGTCTCAGAAGCCCATGACCTCCACCCAGAAGCCACACTTTTTCAGGATCATACACCCGTCGTTTCTTACACATGGATACCCTGTGAGTATTCCTCTTTCTTGCCTTCTGCTAATTTTATTCTTTCGTACTACCACAGTACAACAGTGAATTTGTCAACAAAATTTCACAGGGAATTCCTCAGATTTTTGTAAAAGAATACGGAACAGTCTCTCAAATTTTGTATTCCTCCACCTTCCCACTGGCGCTGAATGGCGAGTAGAATTGTTGAAACTCCATGGTGAGGTTTTGTTCAGCACTGGATGGCAGCGATTTGCTGACTTTTATTCTATAGGATATGGGCATTTCTTACTATTCAGATACGAAGGTAGTTCCCATTTCCATGTGCTTATATTTGATATGACCGCTTCTGAGATTGAATATCCATACGCTACTGCTCCCAATCACTACCACAACCATCATAAAGTTTCTGTTGAGAGTTTGGATGATTTCCCATCCTCCAAAACAGCAAACTATATGGGCATGATCGATATTACCTCTAGTGAAGCAGTGTTCTACCCTAATGGAGCAAGCAGCTTGCCAAAAGTTGAGGACATTCAGGGTGATTTTCCAACCACCCACAAAACAAGGGAGATAACAAGAAACAATCCTTCTTTTAAACCTCATAACGCTTGCAGTTCCCACCACTATCATTCCTCCATCCCAATTTCTAGGGGTAAGAAATGTTTGCCGGAGTTTTTACTTTGTCTTTGATTGATGCTGCATGCTGTTGTAATCTTATCCATCCATTTCAGGTGGAGCTCTTGGAAGAGCTAAAGCTTTCAAATTCGAAAATCCTTTCTTCATTGTCACCATGCGACCATCTTATGTTGGTAGTTGGTACGGTTTGGTAAGCTTTTAAATCACAATAGAGTTTATTTTTGCTCAAGAATTGGCACATCAAATCTCAACATTTTCACAGATCATGATTTTTAAAGAAAATAATCTTTTGTTTACCCATGCAGAGTATACCATTGAGTTTTGTCAAGAGGCACTTCAAAACGGATAACAACAAAACAACCCTTTCTGTTTCAGATGGAAGAACTTGGTCTGTCAAATACATTATTATGAAAAAATCCAAAGTAAAATTCTCCTCTGGTTGGACAAAGTTTGCACGAGATAACTCTTTGGAAGTAGGTGATGTCTGTGCCTTCGAGCTGATCAAATGCACCGGAACTTCACTCAAGGTTGTCATATTTCGGAACAATGAAGATGCAGGTCATGATCACCTGCAACAGTGAGAGTAGAACTTTTAAATTTTGTATATGTAGGCTCGATTTGGCATGATTTTGGACAAGTGTTAAGATGAATTTTGTGCTGTTCAACTAGTTAGATTTAACATGCATTTTCCCATTTCCCTTCTTCGTCTGCTTCAGGATTTGAGCTTCAGAGACAGAGAGATTCTGGGTGCAAATCCTGGAAGGGCTCATTATTGTTTATTTCAACTCTTCCTCTGTAGCACTAGAGTCTCTGTAGTTGTTTTGTTTGAAGAGGGAGAAAAGGACTTGGTTATATTTTTCTTTGAAAGGTATCTATGCAAAGTTGCAAACCAAACCCAAAAGTGTACATAATATAAAATGGGTCCTATAGATAGCCCATCTATTCCTAATCTTTAGTAAAAAAAAAAAAAAAAATTGATCCATTTATAATTGGAAATGATAGTAGAATAAATAGGTTGATAGAAGTAATTCTAACATACAGATAAAATATATTATACCATCTAGTTATCTTATTTCCTCTATGAGGGAGAAAAAACATAAAAAATATATCCAAACAACACATACATAAGAAGAAAAAATATTATTGAATTAGAGAAATTAAAATTAAAATTCTACACAAATTTAATAGTTTGGAACCATTGACGCTTTCGTTTCTTCTACTCTCTTCTACCACATTGCACTAATATCACTAACAAATTCAATATAAAATAAGAATGTACTAAGAACTAGATTTGTAGATGTTTTAGTGAAAAAACTCATAAAAAGACATCATAAAAAATAATAGTGTATCTTTGTAAGTTGCTTTTTTATTTTATCTTAAAAATCAAACAATAAAATTTTTAAACCATAATAACATAATTTGAGTATGAATATTTTAACGAGCGAATATTAAGTAAAATATCTATATATGTGTGGACCCGCATTTTTCATGTGCGTCCCTACTCGATTGGCGAGACTCGTTTTTTATTTGTGAAAAATTAATTTTTAGAAAGAAAAGTCAGAGTCGCCACTTATTTTTATTTTTATTTTAAAGGGAAAATAAAACAAAAAATAAAACCCTAAAAAAATGACTCCATAATTTTTGGAAAAGCGTGTCTTTGAAAAATCCGAGTCTAGGTCCGGAGATCAAATTACTTATTGGAAAGGCACCTCTAGAAGGTAGCACCTCTCTAAACCCTAAAGAGGTCTCTATTGACTAAATTGGAGGAAATGTGGCAATTAATTGATTAATTGAGGATACCTAGATAGACTAAAGTGATTTAAAAAAATAACATGCCAAATAGGATCTAATTACAATAAAGAAGAGTTAGGATGCATACCTGGATTGCTTCTTAAGCGCCATCAAAAGACATCAATGATTACTTTGGAAAATAAAACACACAACATATATTTTATTCTAATCTCTTAATCAAACATGGCAAGCTAAACAAACAATCAAAAGGATATGCTGAACGGGTTGAGAATCACATACGAAGCAATACATAACGATCATATATAAAGCAATACATAATTTATGGGATTAAGATACGAAGGTAAGAAGCATACCTGAATAGCATGGGTAACTCGTAATGTGCTTCCACAAGACATGAGGGATTAGATAAAAAATAATAAGATAAATCCTAGCATGATTGTTATCTAATTAGCATAGCAAAAATTATCAGAGTATACTAATTCATCAATTATCACATACGTCTTGTATGTAATTCCTAAAAAAATAGATATGATTGTAACAACCAACAAAGGTGGTAGCAAAAATAAGTTTTGAAATTTTTTTTTTTTTTTTTTATGTAGGGGTTTCACCAATTCCCTAATTGATATACACAAATCTAACATGGAATTATCCCATTTATGTGGGACCACAAGCTTGGATTCGTGTCTGATTTAAAACCAAAATTTTCATTAAAAAAACCGAGAAAGATGCAAACCGATAAAAAAAATGGTTGCATATTATTTTAAGAAAATGAGGTTTTTGATTCTAAGGACTCTAAATGAATTTTTAAAATAGATTTTTGTAAGGAACATTTTCAAAGAAGTATTTTATTTTAAAGGGAAAGACATTATTCACAAACAAACAATTCGTAAAGATCAAGTATAGACAACCCAAAATAAAACAAAATCACAAAGTAAAAATTTTCTCAGTAATCAACAAGACTAATAAAGGTGAGGGTAGAGGTCAATATTCATGATTTTCCAATGACCTCTAAAAATTAAACTTCACAAAAAAAAAAAAAAAAAAAAAAAAAAAAAAAAAAAAGCTATCAAAGCAATAAACTAAATGACTTTATATCAAATAAAATTAGAAGATATTAATCAAGAATTAAAAATGGGGAATCGAACATAGAAGAATAATCAAAAACTAACATAAGATCAATTAAGCTGATTAACTAAAATTTTAGAGAAACATATGAACTAAATTATGATCAATCCAAGAATGAAAATTTATATATTTAAGATAGAAATAATACAACTTAAGATCAATTAAACAAGTAATCTAAAGCTTTGAAGAACATACAAACTAAAAGTGGATCAACCAAGAAATAAAATTAACAAGTTCAAATTATGAAAATGACATGGAACCAATCAACTTAAACAACTCAAGTCCTAAAAACTCATGTACTAAAAAGATGAATAAAAAATAAGATTAATATTTAAAAACATGAATTCAATCGCATAGGATTAATTAAATTAATAAACTAGAATTATAAAACCACTTAAACTAGATAACATGAATCAAAACAAGGATAAACAATTTTAAAAGACATGAGATTAATTACATGGATCAACCAAATTGATAAACTAAAATTCTAAAAAAAAAACCTAACTAAATAGATAAATTAAAACTAAACTAAAACAAGGTTAAAAACATGAACTTTATCAATAGAATTGATTAAATTAATGAACTAAGATTATATATATAAAAAAAAAACATGCAAACCAAACAAATAAATTGCAATTAAACTAAAACAAGATCAGAAGCATAAATTTTATCAATAAAATTAATTAATCTAATAAACTAAATTAAGATTATAAAAATACATCAACTAAAAAGATGGGACAAAACAAAATCAAAACTCGTTTAAAAACATAAACTTTATCTAATAAAATTATTTAACTAATGAATTAAAATTACTAATACATTCAAACTAAAACATAAACTAAAACTAAACTAATGCGGAATTAAAAATATAAACTCTATCTCACAAGATTATTTAAACTAGTAAATTAAAGTCACTAACACATTCAAATTAAATCATAAACTAAAATTAAGTTAATCCGGAATTTAAAAAAATAAACTTTACTTCACAAATTACTTAAACTAAGGAATAAAAGTCACAAACACATTCAAATTAAATCCTAAGCTAAAATTAAGTTAATCCGGAATTAAAAAAATAAACTTTACTTCACAAATTACTTAAACCAAGGAATAAAAGTCACTAACACATTCAAATTAAATTATAAACTAAAATTAAGTTAATCCGAAATTTTAAAAAAATGAACTTTACTTCACAAATTACTTAAACTAAGGAATAAAAGTAATTAACACATTCAAATTAAATCATAAACTAAAATTAAGTTAATCCGGAATTTAAAAAAAAAAAAACTTTACTTCACAAATTACTTAAACTAAGGAATAAAAATCATTAACACATTCAAATTAAATCATAAACTGATTCTGAATAAAAAAAAAAAAAAACTTATCTCTCGAATTATTTAAACTAAGGAATAAAAATCATTAACACATTCAAATTAAATCATAAACTAAAACTAAAAGGTGGATTAGGATTAAACTAATTGAGGATTTAAAAACAAAATAAACTTTAACACAAAGAATTAATCGAAAAATGAAATTTGTTTAAAAAATTTAGACTAAATAAAAATATTATATGGAAAACTAACCTGTGAAGTGAAAGAGAAAATCCTCTCTTGGTGACTAAGGTGATAGCCCGGTCTCTGCCTGAAGTCCCTTGCTCTCCTCCAAAGTTCCGCGTGAAAATTCTTTCCTCCTATTCCCCTCTGAAGAATTCCGCTTTATGCTTGGATCCTCTAAAAAAAATCCTCTGCCTATCCATCTGAAAGAAATCTACCTTTAAGAAAATCTCCCCTTGTTTTTTATATGGCAGCCCCGCTCCTTATAGAATATTTTATTTCTTTTTTGGAGATACCTTTATAACCTTAAAGGAGGTCCCACTTTCTAAACATCTCATGGCACTTTTTATTTCAATTGACTTAATAAAAGAAACCTGTTAACCCAATGAACGTTGTCTGGTGGGTTCCTTGGTCATATTCTCTTCTCTCTTCCAATTAGAAATGACAAGGCCTTTAAAGGACTCACCGAGAGGCACTTCTATATGATCTGATCTTTTGTTTGAAACGGTTGATCTTGCACGAAAAACCCATTCATTGATCTGTTATCTGGGTGTTCTCCTCTTGGTCGCCTTTGTCATTTCTTTACGTTCCTGGTGTGAGTCTCACAGCTGCACCACATCAAGTGCTAAAATGCGTCGTGAGTGACCTATGCTCATACCCAATAACCGTTTTGCGGACTGTTGAATTGGACGACCATGGCTGGATGGATATCCTCGAAGCTCAAAGTTGCAGGAACCTTTCTTTAGCAGATCGATCAGCAAGTGGTAGTCTCTCTAAGAGATTAGAATTAAACTCTGCTTCCTCGTCTAACTCAGGAGGTGAACGGATCAGAGACGAATGGGGTAAGGAGCAAACGTCGGTGACTACGGTCGGAGTATAGCAAAACAACCTGCTGAATCAAAATGTGATTCTGATCTAACACAGACTACACCTACCAAAGTCAGTCGTTGAAGGTCTCCCAGACCTCAATACTGTCCTTCTCCGCCTCTTGCCAAAGTCATCTCCTTCATCTGTAGGGCTGGAACTTGCGCAACGACAATCAGTGGTCGTGAAGCTTTATCGACTGCGATGATGGTGGTTATGGCGGCGATGGCGATGGAAGCCATTGGAGGCATCTTCATCCATGTTAGATTCGGCCGGCGATGGTGAGGAGTGCAGCGGCGTTGTAACATGGAGATGGCAGTTCCAACGGCGGTGTAGCGGTGCAGGTAGAGGAGATCGCATCGTCGGTGGCCGGCATTGGCAAGGGTAAACTGAGGGCAATGGTGGCTTTCCATGGAGATGGAGAGAGAAGGAAATAAGAAGAAAGAAATAAAAGAAATGAAAGAGAACCACAGGAAATGATGTTTGGACGGAGAGAAAATGGAGAGAAAGGTGAGGGAAAAAGGTGTAGCGGCTGTCCAGATAGAAGTCTAGGGGTTTGTCGGTGTTGTGGCTTCTTTTTATACCGGCATCAAAAGTCACTGGAACTCCAGCTGTCATTTATTCTCAAGCGTGGTGTGCATGCTCCCATGTTCACGTGTTCTTCACATCGGATCATCCTCTCTAGAGACTTCCAGAGAGCCTCTAAAAATGCCTGACCTCCAATGCCACCTCCACGTGACAACTCTTACCAACTTCATCCTCTTGCTTTTACAGGAGCCTCCCATTCCTAAACGTGCAACTCGTCTCCTTATGCAAAACAAAATTAAATTAAATCAAAAATTAAAAGAAAAAGAAGAAGAAACTACTGAAAATTATGAGATTAGCGATAAAATAAAGTATTATTCAAAAGAAAAGCAAGAGAAAATGAGAAACTAGATTGTACAATTTCGTCATTCAATAAAGGGGGTTATATGCATATTTTAAATCTAAACAATTCAAACAATTTTCTATTAAGTAAATAAGATAGATAAATAAATAAACAAATAGAAAGTAAAAATAAAAATAAAAATAAATAAACAAAACAAGATAAATATAATTATCACATGCACGTAATAATGATACAAAGGTTATATCAAAAGTTAAGCCTAATGAAATGTTTAAGCGGGCCTAAGGTGAACCTAAGTGTACCTAGGTGAACCTAGGCGAGTCTAAGGTGTCTAAATTAGCCAAGGGTGATGCCTAAGTGGACCTAAAAGTGCACCTAAGAGCTATCCTAAAAAGGAATGAAAAGCTTAAGTCTAAATCCAAACTGCCAATGGTCACAATAAGGGGTTAGGCAATCCCTCAACCCAAGTCTCCGAGGTGGCTCAAGAAAGGTAAGTAATGTGAGTAGCTACGGGCCACCAAGGATCTACAGTGGAACACTGGAAATGAACTTAAAGGCATGTGTTAAAGGGACAAAATTGAGGGTCTACAATATGGCTTATATTTCATTTAACCATTCATAATTATGAGTATCAAGTAATCCATCAAATAAACAAAAATCTGTGTATTGGAATCTTAATTTTTCTTTTTATTTTCATTTTAATTTATTGAAAACAAATATGACATTTAACGAAATAGTGCTCCACATCAAACCATGGGGCACCACCTGTCCCATTACTTCATATTTCTCTCATTCATCTCACCTTTCATGGTATATGGAGTGACTACTCTATAGAGTCGACAAATTCTTTATGAAAGTTGTCAGTTAATATAAACCGAACAAACTCTATATAAACTTGATGGATAATCTACATATGTTAGTTTGTGAGGAATTTGAATTGTGAAGTGTTTATTATTGGCTACCACACCAATTAAATATCAAGATCCAACTATTCATAGTTCTAAGTATTAAATGATGGTTCATAAATATTATTATATTTTGAGTAAATTGTTCAAACAAAAAATATAATGCTAAATATTTAAATTCCAATATAAAAAATATATTTACATATGAGTTCAAATTCAAATATTAATATCCTTGTATTTTGAGTATCCAAATATTGGTATATCTTTCTTGGTATATTCAGATAATAGTTAAGAGCAAAATTGAATCATTCTAGAGCTACAAAGATAGTTATTAAATTGTTAGCACTGTATAAAAACATTCCTCCTACAGTAGTTGTTAATACGAATAAGAGAAACTTTGTTATAGCCATTTCTATACTACACAAGGCCATCTAATTAATCAATTAGCCCAATCCAAAGACCTTGTTCACTATCCCTTAAGCAACCTTGCATAATTACCAAAATGCCTTTGTGTACAAGAGTGAACCTAAAGTCAATCCAACTCTTGTAAACTGTGTAATCATAGTGTATGAGCTTAAAGCAAGGACTATTGGGACCCATAGGAGTTTTGGCTCCCTTATAATTCAATTATGAAGTTGATTTAACATTCCACTACAAAGAATCAATTACACTTTAGTACCATATGTAAATAACAATAAGATGAAGCTCAAGTGCATGACCTATTATCAATTAAATGCAAATTCTAGATGAAGTGGTGTCCATAATCTAACAAAATAGTGTTATCACCTATCAAGATTACTTTTCTAATCCTTGAGTTATAAATCTCACTTATTATGTGGTCAATTCATGACATATTCTAGCTCCAAGGAACATATGTCAAATTTTCACTAAAGTAAATGCTAGGAGTGTAGACTTCTAGATCACATGTCCTATGGATTACCCAAAGGGACACATTATCTCAATCCTATGACGATATCATGGTGCCTCTATTGGGAACACTTATTCCACTAGCCTCTATCAATAGTGATCCAATCTGTAGGGATATGTGACCACCTTAGGGTCTCACCATAGGTCAAAGCCTCCTGTTGATTTTAGCACTAGCTCAATATCCTCTTAAGGTTGAGAGTCCATGTAGTATAGTAGCTTGGTGAATCATGACAATCGATAGTCTTGTGTTATGAAGAACCATATGTAGGTCTTGTCCAATATGTAGCCATACACACTAGTGCACTCACCATTGTAAACCTATCTTGACAATTAAGACAAGTCATCCCTCCAATTAGAAGGTAGTGTACTACAATCTTTACTAGATTGCTCAAATCCATGAACTAAGTATAGACAACTTATTTACTTAGAAGGAACCTATGACTTGTATTATTTGTGCAACTCCTAACACATCTAAGTCTTGTACAATTTAAGATATGGGTGTGAATGCTTAGATATTTAATTAATGCAAATGGGATAAAGGAAAACAAAGAAACATAAATAAATAACATGAATGAATATATCTTAATCGGTTACATTATGCCATGTTTTCTAAGGCTTTATCCTAACAATGACTACCCAATAGCCTTCTGTCATGAATCACCATAGGTCTTATACAATGTGTAACCATACACACTAGTGCACTCACTATGGGAACCTCATCCCTATAGCCAAAGCGAAACATTCCTCCAATTAGGATGTAGTGAACTACAACCTCAAATGAGTTGCCTAAGTCCATGAACCGGTTGTGAACCAATCATCTACGTACAAGGAACTCATGACTTAGATCTTCTGTGCAATTCCTAATACACCCAAGTCATGTAAAATACAAGAGATGCTAGGCCAAAATGCTCATAAAGTATAATGCATTGAATAAGGATAGATAAAAGTGAAACTGAAATATCATTAAATAAATAACAAATTCCAAATCTGTTACATCATGTCATGCTTTTAAAAACTATATATATTGTAATAGTTTGTACCTTAAAATTAGGAATTCTGACCATTCGAAAGCTTGCATGTGACTAGGGGGATAAATTGACACCTCAACGAGGGAGATTACGTACTTAAAAACATGCTTCAATTGAGCACTTGAATTGCACATTCTAACTTGTGTCCCTAAGTACACAATTCAAATAGGCACTCAAGGTGCGCAATTCAGACCATGCTTCCAATGTGTGCATTTGATGTTGCACTTTAAGTGTAGAATCTTACCTTCACCAAAGGTGTTCTAAAATATGACATGACTCAAAAATAACAAAAAGAAATGCATACCTTGTTTCTACTAAAAATATAGGTCTTAATTAATACCGAAAGCTAAAAGACTCTGCAAAACAAAATATTAGCTCTATATATATAGATAAAAAAACACAACAAAAACAAAACAAAATCCTCCTAACGACTATCACCAACAACTTTAATTTTGACAAAAATTTCAAGGTGGTTTGTGGATTGATGTGTTGGAGAAGGTAAACAACTAGGGGTTACCAGTTTAGATCAGGTCTCCTGGTCATCATACTTTCCCAAAGACATCATCCTATTAGCTATAATGCTTATAATGCTAGATTGAGTGACTTGGAAAAGGAAAAGAAATGAAACAACAAAGATAGAACAAGTGTGGCTAAAAGAAACAAAAATGAATGGGGAACAGGTGAAATACAACTGTAGAGCTACAAAAACAATAGATGTATACTGTAAAATACCTTTAGCACCATTAATGCAAAAAGTTCCCCGACAACAACACCAATTTTTTGGTTTCTATAAGGGTGTCTCTAGTTTAAAACAAAATTTGGAAATAAATTTGGTCATAAAGTTTTACAAGAACAAAATTTTAAACAAAATTAATTGTTGAAACTCTTAACTCTTGAACCAATAAAATAAAATAAAAACTAACAATTGTATAACAATTAGGTCGTCTCCATAGGAAACTTGTGCTTAAATGCACTAAAGGTATGAGCTTTATGGTATGAGTGTTGATTGGAAACTCGAGAAAAAAATTGATTTTCAAACTATAGAGGAATAAGGATCCTAGAAACTAGAAAACTAAAAGACAATGAACTCCAGGGGCATAAATTTATAGAAACTTCTTTTCTCACGCTCATCCCACCAACAAGGCTCTAATCCTATGCTTGCAACTTTAGGAACAAGCCATAGGTTTATAGCAAAGGGGGTCCAGTTAGCATGAGTATTAACCACTTGAATAGAATATCAACTCGATCTAATTAATTTTTTTTGGGTTCTTGCAATTAGATGTTTTAAATGGATTCTTGCTCATATCAAAAGGTCAGTGTTTGGTTTATAAGACTAAAGGAGCTAAGGCCAAGGTTGCTTGACTTGTGGCTTTCATGCACAACCACAATCCTTACTTCCCATAGATACTTTTTTTTATCATCATAACTATGAACCTGAGTCATGGTTACTCTTTTCACTCCTTATAACCACTAAAAGGAGTTATGATCCTTTCAACTCGATGAACTATGCTAAGATATGGAGACCTCAGCCCCTTTCACCGATTGGAGCCGAAAACACAAAAAGAGAAAAATAAAAGAAAAAACATAGAAATAGAAATGTAAAATTAAAAAGAAAGTTTATTAAAAAAAAAAGGTAATAAAAAAGAAACGAAAGAAACAAAAATAACCTAACTTATTTCCCTATTAATCCTCTCTTTGAGAGAAAAAAAAAAGGTTTTTCTATTTACAGTTCTCATATTTATAAGCAAAAATTTCTCTTCTTCTTTTTTGCTTCGAAACTACCCCTATGCAATTATGACTTCTATTCATGTTGGAAGATCTACTATGGTTACACAACTATCAATCATAAGATGTTTATGTAGAGTGAAGGGTTGCACTTTGTGGACCCTCTCCCGATCCACCGATCGGCGCGACTCGCGAATTAAAACAACAATGTGGAGAAAAAGTGTGGTTTACGAGTTTTGGAAAATCCATCCCGACGAGGGACGATTTTCGTTTGGAGTCGCCACTTACTTTTTATTTTTATTTTGAAATGGGGAAAATTAAGTAAAAACAAAAAACCCCTCAATGACTCTAATTAGGAAAAGAGGTTTGCGAAACTAGATTTCTGGGTTCGGGGATCAGGTTACCTATCAGGAAGGTACCTCATACGAGGTAGCATCCCTCTAGGCCCAGAATCTGGTCTTTACTGGTGAATTGGGTACATCAGAGCATATGGGTTGAAGATCAGTCAATTCCCTTAGGTTACATAGATAACAAGACTCATGCAATCTTAGCTGATATTTGGCACACATAGGAAATCAATAACCAGAACAAAGTTGCGTACCTGAGGTCCCTAGTCGTGTGCTGCAAGGAAGGGTTAGTCAACAAGTATAGGCACACAATATATGCAAATTCCAAATTTACCAAAATTTCCAGCCATGACCAAACCATATATATGTAATCTCTAGGCTCTACCCAATGGCCACCAAGCGCAGCCATGACTCTGGACTACATGGCTAAAATTTAGTTACTCTCATTCCCTTGACTTTCAGCTGAGGACTAACATCTTTCCCATTTGAACTTCATTCCCTAATAACTGGAATTTTGAAAACTTTAAAATTGAATTTGGACTTTTCAAAACTTTTTGGAAATTGACGCTAAAAAAAATAAATCCAAAATTTTCAAAACTTTAGAAATTTTTGGAAATGACACTAAAAAAATAAATAAATCCGGACTTTGAAAATTTTGGGAATTTTTGGAGATGGAAACTAAAAAATAAATCCGAACTTAGAGAATTTTGGGAATTTTTGGAAGTGGAAACTAAAAAATAAATCTGGACTTTGAGAATTTTGGGAATTTTTGGAAATGGAAACTAAAAAATAAATCTGGACTTCGAGAATTTTGGGAATTTTTGGAAATGGCCACTAAAAAAAATTAAATCTGATCTTCAAGAAATTTTGGGAATTTTTGGAAATAAAATTTTTAAGATGGTATTTAAAAAGGAAACTTGGGAATTTTAGAATTTTGGAAAATAAACTTTGAGAATGGTATTAAAAAAAAATTTGAAAATTTGGGATTTGAAGAGAAAATGAAATTTTAGGTACGGAAACTTTTAAAAATTACGGAAACTTTTAAAAATTAAATATGGAACTTTGAGAATTCTAGGAATTTTGGGTGCAAAAATTTTAAAAATTAAATCCGGAATTTTTCGAATATTTAGAAACTTGGGTATGAGAATTTTTAAAAATTGAATCCGGAATTTTTCAAATCTTCGGAAACTTGGGTACAAGAATTTTTTTTAAAAAAATGAACCCGTAATTTTTGAAAACTTTAATATGAGAATTTTAAAAAATGAATCCGGAATTTTTGGAATCTTCGGAAACTTGGAACAAAATTATTCAAAAATCATAAATACATTTTATAAAACTACTCAAAGGTGGCATTTTTTAAAAAATTAGACTTCATCAAGTTTAAAGAAAAACACATGTGGTTGGAAATCTTAAAGATTGAATAAACAATGAGCAAAAGATTTAAAGAAACATTAAAAGTCCAGTAGCCATCATTATTTAAATGGCATCTTACAATGTTATTTGGTGGTGCATGCTAAATTGTGCCCTATAGAGTTGACTAAACCAATTCAACAAACATGTGTTTATTTTTTATTTCAATAGTGAAGACAAGTGAGTGGGCTGGTCATGCAAGGGGCGCATGGGAAAATGGTCAGCTTGCTACCGCTGGCGGGACTTCCATCTAAAAAGCTACCCAAACCTACTCCTATGTATCCCGACGAAGGGGGGGGGACACAAAAGAGAGGCGCCGCCCATGTCATGGCGGCAAAGGAAGCCATCCCATTCGGGCATTAATCCATTAACACAAAACCTTCCAGAACTGGATAGGCTTATCTCTTATATCCAAGCCTCTGTCATTCTCTAATACAGACTCAAACACATAGACAAGGACTCTAACATCGTAAAAAAAAAAAAAAAAAAAAAAAAAAAAAAAAAAAAAAAAGTAGAAATCATAGATGAAAACATTAAAAAAAATTCCTAGGGAAAGGTAAGCAAAAAATGAACATAAATAGCCTCATTTCAGGGATAGATTCATGGGCTGAAACGGAGGAATGATTCAAAACAGATTTTTAACATGAACAAAATCAAACGAGATCAATGGCATCAACTGAATGAAAAACATAACAAACAGACAAAGAACCAATTCCAACATAACAATTTGTGGCCCTTTTCGTCCACACCAATTAATAAAACATTAAGCATTCTGAAACGACTAGAAGGATAAATCGAATATAAGCAAGAATTCTGAGAATAACTAGAAATGTGCCTGGAAGAACCAACCTTTGAGAGGTGTTCCTCGTCTTCAAGTGAGATCGATTCTCCTTCTACAAATCCGCTCAAGACCGGTGATCACGATTTCTTTTCCTTCTTTCCAAAACAAACAAAAATTCCTCTTTTTTTTTTTCCTCAATATCCTTTTTCTTTTCCCGTTCTCTCTGTTTTTCTTTAAAAACCTTTCCCACTTCTCCTCTCAGACCTTTGTTTTTTCTCTTTTCTTTTCTTCCTTTCTTTTCTTTCTCTCTAGGTGCCAAACCCTCAGAGACCCCTAGAATTTTCCTCCACGCTTTTAGTTCTCTTCCTACAGAGTCTCCACCTAAGATTTCTCAAAAACCCCATTTTTCATTTTCTCCCCAAACATCTCCTTCTCTTTTTTTTTTTTTTTTTTTTTTCATTTTCACACATCAGCATCTACACCACCCCATTTTCTTTCCCGTTCAGATCTGGAAATCCTCACCTTTAGTCTTAGAACCCTAACTCATTTAGCTCCCCACTTCTCGAGGTGAGCAGCTGCCCCTCATAACTTCATAATTCCTTACCCGCCAAGAATCCACATGGATTCAAGGTGGGTTACAATCCATCCACAAAATGGCCTAAATCGGACCTAAAACCATTCTCCAAACCTATCTGGAGCACCAGGGCTCAAACCAACTAGAAAAAGGGCACCAAAAATGCCAAAAACAGAGTCGTTCACCAGCAACCCCGACGAACCAGTCGACCACCTAAAAAAAACTTGTCGAACCGGTTGAGCCTGTTACCCATCCAGTTGACCGGTTGAGAAAAATTCTCAAATTTTGCTACAATGTTCCTTGAAGAATAAGGAATCCAACAAAAAAAACGGTGCACAATTCCAAGCTCGGATGAGGGAGAATTGACTAAAATAAGCTAGTGTGTCCTATCATGGTCTCCAACTTAACTGAGGTTGTGGAGACCTCAACCTCTATCCCATAACATGATACGAACCAAGGAATTGACCATGATGGCATTTCATAATGGACCAAATGCTCGCACTAAATCGGACCATAGGTGAACTCACATGAGGTCTGAGAACCGATTAAGCCCGACAAAGGCTCCATGGTCGTGACACAAAGGAATTGAGTGCGGGTGACACCCCTAAGATATATGCAAGTGACAAGGGACAAAATTGAGGGTCTACACACCTTTTTTCTTTTTTCTTTTTTTCATTACAACAACATGATGAAAATGGATTAATTAAGAGCTGTAGGAGTGTTATTTGCTACACAATCTTGATGAGTGCACAATGATTGGAAGAAGTAGCATATGCGCTTAGTGGAGCAATCACGGCAACACATAGAGATGAGAGCTATTTGGGGTGCACTTCATAGTGGAAAGAGAGAGTACACTTCATTACCTAGAGACGTGCATTGCTTTATTAGGAAAAATTATGCATTGAGGGTGGTTGGTTGTATGTTTGCCTTATTGCTAAACAATAGTTCACTTATGAATAATGAGCATTGTGAAGGCTGAGGTAACGAGGTGCGCTTTCTCTTTGCGCCCTTGAAGGGTGCGTAGTTGTTGAGCCACCTAAGGGAGGTGTGCTATTGACTAGAGTACACTTAAGTGCGCAATCTAAATAGAGATCCTTTTAGTGCACAATAGGGAGTGTACAATGTAGGTAAGGTTCCCTAGGTGTGCAATTCAATTCACCACTCAAAGGTATGCAATGTTTAAGTGGGCTTCTCCAAGTGTGCAAATTAGATTGGTGCTTCTAGCGTATGTAATTTACAATGGGCTCTTGTTAGTGTGCTATGGGGGGCTTGCTCAAATTGGAGTGCGCTTTTGGTTATAATGTTCCCCATTTAGATACTTTCTTCTCCCTAAAGTGTTGGAAGTGTGCGATGCATGTCTTAACTCTGTAAAAATCTCACAAAACACATCAAAACATATTTTTTAAGGCATTAACAACAAACTAAGGTGTGGACTTATTATGAGTGCCTCAAACATTTTGAAATTGACTCTCTTAGAGCCAGTCAATGGTAGTCAATTCATCAAATCATTCAAAAATATTTACGATTCATGAAATATAGAAAGTATATGGTTAAGATTTATGATCCAGCATATTCGAGTTTCATGTATAACAGTATTATTTGGTGACAATGTTGAATATATTGCATCAACCAAAGGAAGATACATTAAAGGTTTAGTGATTAAGATCGAGTGACAATTTAATAAACCTATTCACAAAATCATTGCCAAATATAACATTTAAGAAACTCATATATAACAATGGAGTGTGACAACTCAAATATCTTCATACTGAGTTATTAGAGAAAGTATAATCATGTTAGCATAAGGAGGAGCATATTAACAAGGATGTTACAACATTATACTCATTTTCCCTTCATCCAACCTTTATCCAATTCGGTTTTACTAGTAAGGTTTTTAACAAGGTAGTCATGGTAGTTCAAAAACATTGAAAGAAATATTATACTATTTTTTCTTCATTAGGGTTTTCCCCGTAGGTTTTTTTCTAATAAGATATTAATGAGGCATATTTTAAAATGTTTAACATTTAAGGAGTGTAATAAATAGGTTCAGAGTTTTATGGACACCACCATTTCCTATTATAAAACTTGCAATTGTTCATATGACTTTCATAATTATCAAAAAAAGTATTTATTATAATCATATTGATTGTAGCCCATAAATAGGGCCAAGGTTATTGGAAATAATAACTTCAAAATTGACTTTCTTTGAATATCTTCTCTCAAATATTCTCTTTATTTTTACAATATAAAGAAAAGAACAACTCTTATTTGAAGATAAAGGAAAATGAGATAGAAAAAAAAAAACAATGTACCATGAAAAATTTTAAAATATTTTCCTCAAAAAAAAAATTGCTAAATGCATTTATTAATTATCTATACTTATTTCTCTAAAATTTTTCATGGAAGTTTTATTTACCATTTCTTTCATTCTATTTTTCTTTCCATTTTTCCCTTTTTTGACAATATATAAAGTATTTTTTTTTAAGTAATATATAATAACAAAATCAATAAAAATAAATTACAGAGTGAAAATTACAAAATAATAGAAAAAGAAAAATCTTATATACCATAAATAGTTCATAGTAAATAAAAATAATGTATTACCCATTTATCTCATCCTCATTTTTATATGTGAGAGGCGTTCCGTTCCTTGCACCATCGAGCAAAGTTGTGAAACTACTAAGATAATCTAAGTTGGCGCAAACTTTAGGGGAAATTAAGTTGAAATGCGAAGCAGAAAATTGATAAGACATATTTTTTTTCCACGTGGCAGAGAATGGGAAGGGGGCAGGTATAACCTGTCATTTGTGATTGGCCTCGAGCCCCGGAAATGTATTAAATCACATTTAACCCAATTTCATCTTCATCCTCTCCTCTTCCTACTCCTCCTCAGGTCTCAGAAGCCCATGACCTCCACCCAGAAGCCACACTTTTTCAGGATCATACACCCTTCGTTTCTTACACATGGATACCCTGTGAGTATTCCTCTTTCTTGCCTTCTAATTTTATTCTTTCGTACTACTATACATGGTACTACAATGTGAATTTGTCAACAAAATTTCACAGGGAATTCCTCAGACTTTTCTAAGAGAATATGGAAACAGTCTCTCAAATTTTGTGTTCCTCCACCTTCCCACTGGCGCTGAATGGCCGGTAGAATTGTTGAAACTCCATGGTGAGGTTTTGTTCAGCACTGGATGGCAGCGATTTGCTGACTTTTATTCTATAGGATATGGGCATTTCTTACTATTCAGATACGAAGGTAGTTCCCATTTCCATGTGCTTATATTTGATATGACCGCTTCTGAGATTGAATATCCATACGCTACTGCTCCCAATCACTACCACAACCGTCATAAAGTTTCTGTTGAGAGTATGGATGATTTTCCATCCTCCAAAACAGCAAACTATATGGACATGATCGATATTACCTCTAGTGAAGCAGTGTTCTACCCTAATGGAGCAAGCAGCTTGCCAAAAGTTGAGGACATTCAGGGTGATTTTCCAACCACCCACAAAACAAGGGAGATAACAAAAAACAATCCTTCTTTTAAACCTCATAACATTTGCAGTTCCCACCACTATCATCCCTCCATCCCAATTTCTAGGGGTAAGAAATGTTTGCCTGAGTTTTTACTTTGTCTTTGATTGATGCTGCATGCTGTTGTAATCTTATCCATCCATTTCAGGTGGAGCTCTTGAAAGAGCTAAAGCTTTCAAATTCGAAAATCCTTTCTTCATTGTCACCATGCGACCATCTTATGTTGGTAGTAAGAAAAGTTTGGTAAGCTTTCAAACGGCAGTATGGTTGATTTTTGCTCAATAATGGTATGTTGACGAGTTGGCATATCAAATCTCAACATTTTCACATATCATGATCTTTAAAGAAGAATCTTTTGTTTATCCATGCAGACCGTACCATTGAGTTTTGTCAAGAGGCACTTCAAAAGGGATAACAACAATACAATCCTTTCGGTTTCAGATGGAAGAACTTGGTCTGTCAAGTACATTAAGCGAAAAAACAATGTACAGTTCTCCTCAGGTTGGACAAAGTTTGTGCGAGATAACTCTTTGGAAGTAGGTGATGTCTGTGCCTTCGAGCTGGTCAAATGCACTGGAACTTCACTCAAGGTTGAGATTTTTCGGAATAATGAAGATGCAAGTCATCACCTGCAGCAGTGAGAGTAGAACTTTTAAATTTAGTAGATGAAGGCTCGATTTGGCATGATTTTGGACAAGTGCTCAGATGAATTTTTGTGATGTTTGATTGTCTTTAAACTCTCAAAATGAAACGTGTTTTCGACTCGCAATTATTATGTAGGATGAATGATATAAATTTGTAGGTATATATAACTCTTTTTTTCTTCCTTCGCAATTATTTTTGTTTCCATAAATCTGGAGTGGACCTGGAACTTGAGAAGTTGTAGTGAAAAAGAAAAGGGAGAATTATGATTTAGATGATCCATTAATTAAGCATGTGGAATTAGCATAAAGGTTCCTACAAACGTGCAGAGCATTGACCGCCAGTTAATTGGCACTTGTTTTATAAACCATGCGGAGCTCGCCTCTCTCAATTACTTGATCTCACCTTCAAATGCCCTGTTCCGGTGTCTTGTCCACAGGGAGGATTGGGAGATACACCCTCTTTACATCCATTCAATATTTGAATATAGCTAGGTTGTTGTCGAGAAACTGCTAGCTTCATTTGCAGAAGGGGGTTTGCCACCTAACCTAATCTGTCTTCACTTTCCTCTGGAATTGCTAAAAATCAGAGACTTTCGGACTGACTGTGCAGCTTGCAAAAACTTTCCCTCTCTTACGCCATGTTTGGTTTTTGAAAAATTTAAAGAAAAATGCAAATAAAATGAAATAGAGTTTCCTATTTCAATTCCAAACTACATTTAAAAAAAAAAGGAAAAAAAGAAAGAGAAAAGAAGTAGATGATGAAATGAACAAAAAAACATTTTAACATTATTCAGTGTGACCCCATAAAATCTATAAATTGGCTCCATACAAATGAGGGATTCAAGCCTCAATCGGGGATCAATAAAGAGTCATTGTAATACAACCAATCAGTCAAAACAAATTAGACTTAATTACCTTAAAATCTATGCTTAATCGCCACAAAATCTGGAATAATCTTTTGACATAGATGAAAATCTTATTTGACAAATTCTTTTGGGTAAACTCAATTTTACTCTTATCTTGTTCTCCATTTTAACACAAATACGAGGCATGAGGGCCCTAAAACTCTGCTTAATTCTTTCCCTTTAATTATTGTTATGGATAGTTTCTCATCAGCCATTTTGGTACCTCATATACTTTATGATGATTAGGATTTACAATGGAATGAGTTTTTTTGGATATTTACCTAATTTCACCTTAATGGAACAGGCTCGGAATAAATATAAATGGGTTTGAAGTACATATAAACATATTCGGAATGAATTTGATAAATTATTTTACACCCAAGTGGAATTGGGTTTGATTTTAATCCGTTTCAGCTCGATCTAATTATATAATAATAACTAAAAAAATATTTTAATTGATTTTTTTCTTCATTTTTTGACCTTTTTCACATATATAAAATATTACTTTTAGTAAAAATAAATTATAAATATTTATAATATTTATAAATTGTATTTATTTTTAATACAATTTTTATTTTTAAAAATATGAAAAAATTGAAAAAAATCAGTGAAAATGTTGAAAAAATAAAATGAAAAGGTCAAACAATCGAGCATATATTAAAATTTGAAAATATACCGATTTACCTATACTTACAATTGATGTGAGCCATTTATGAAACCTTTGAAAAAGAAGATGAATTGAATCATTTTACATGGTTTGAACATTTAAACGAAACCAATTAAAATAGTGACATTAGCTAACCCAATGAAATATTAGAAAGTTAATCAGAGGATTCAAGTAAAGATAAATATGGCCAAGATTTAAGCCCTAAAGCATATTTTTAAAGTTATTTATTTTTATATGCCCTTTTTACATTTTTCCCTTTTTTTTTTTTTTATCAAAAATAAGCAACAAGTATACATATTGTTTGGCAATAGAGAGGAGATATAAAATTTTTCTGTAATATTAGATTTGCCCTTTTAATCTTTAATTAAAAACCAAAAAAAAAAAAAAAGTAGTGTTGGTATTTAATAATTTAAGAATGACTTATATCCTAAAGATTGATACATAATAAATGAAAAAGGCAAAAATAAAAAACAATCAGAGAGGCACATTCGTTAAAAAAAATGAAGAAAAATAAATTAAAAAAAAATGTTTAACTTCTAATTGCAACATAAGTTTTAAATAAATGTTAAAAATAAATTTCAAAAACCTTAAAAAATAAGATATTTCTTTAAATCAAAATAGAAAGTGTGCTCTCATCTTTTACTATGAAATTGAATTGGAATCAGTGGGACATTTTGATCCCACGCATATTAAATATCTCCCCACCTACTTCCCTCCCCTTTCCATTCTTCCTTGGCACCCTCACTCTCTCATATGAATTTGGACCAAAAAAACCAGAAAATGATTTTTTTTTTTTTTCTGAGTTGGATAAATGTCTATAGAAATTATCAAAAAATTTAATTTAAGCTAAGCAGAAAAGCAAACAATATTTTGGAAGAGAATGTGAACGGAGGATGGAAGTGCAAATCTGCAGGGACAGTGGACCCATCACCTGCATTTTGCCTCGAGCCACATGCATGAATTAAATCACATTTGACCCAATTTCATCTTCAACCACTTTTCTTTTTGCTGCAGGTTTCAGAAGCACATGACCTCCACCAAGAAGCCACAGTTTTTCAGGGTTATACACCCTTCCTTCTTTTCACATGGATGCCTGGTACGTATTCATCTTTCTTAACCCTTTTTTTTTCTTTGTAATATTCATTGGTGACACCATAAGACCTGTTGACGAATTTCCACAGGGAATTCCTAATATCTTTCTGAGAGAACATGGAGGCAGTCTCTCAAATTTTGTATTCTTCCACCCTCCCACTGGTGCAGTATCGCTTGTGGAATTGTTGAAACGCCATGGTGAGGTTTTGCTCAGCAGTGGGTGGCAGCAATTTGCTGACCATTATTCTATAGAATATGGGTATTTCTTACTATTCAGATGTGAAGGCGATTCACATTTCCATGTGCTTGTATTTGACATGACCGCTTCTGAGATTGAATATCCATGTGCTACTAATCCAACCATTGACCATACCCACCACCAAGTTTCTCTTGAGATTTTGGATGATTTTCCACCCTCCCAAACAACAAACCATGTAGACATGATCGATATTGCCTCTAGTGAAGAAGAGTTCCACCCTAATGAGGCAAGCAGTTTGCTCAAGTCCGAGGAAATTGAGAGTGACTTTCAGTTTGCTCAAGTCCGAGGAAATTGAGAGTGACTTTCCGCCAACCCAGAAAACAAGCAAGACATACAAGAGGAAAGAATTCTTCTTTGAAACCTCATAACGCTTGCAGTTCCCACACATATCATTCTTCCATTCCAGATTGCAGGGGTGAGAAATTTTTACTCAAATTTTTGTTGTCTTTGATTGATGTTGTTGTTGTAATGTTCTCCATTCATTGCATATGGAGATCTACATTTTTCACGTGCGCCACCACTCGATCTGCAAGACTTGTTTTTTATTTGTGAAAAATTAATTTTGTAAAAGTCGGAGTCGTCACTTATTTTATTTTATTTTTTAAATGAAAAATAAAATAAGAAAGAAAACCCTAAAAAAAGTGATTCCATAGTTTTTGGAAAAATGTGTCTTTGAAAAAACTCAAGTCTAGGTCCAAGGATTAGGTTACCTATTAGGAAGATATCTCTAAAAGGTAGCACCCCTCAAGCCCATTAAAGGTCTCTACCGACTAAGTTGAGGGAAATGTGGCAATTAATTGATTGATTGAGGGTACCTAGGTAGACTAAGGTGATTTCAAAAAATAGCATATCAAACAAGATCAAATCACAATAAAGGAGAGTTAGGATGCATACTCGAACTACTGATTACTACTCAAAAAGTGTTATTTCATAGCTTGTAATTAACTCTTTTAAACACTTTTGAGTAGTAGTTATCACATTTTAACCCAATTAACATATTAAGGACCCTTGCAATCAATTCTAATCAAATTGTGTTAAGTTTTGGTGTTTTGATAGCTTTTTTATCACCAAAGCAATCCGAGATTGAGGAGAGTTCTTTGAAATCCATGGTAAAGATGTCCGGACAGGATGACGGCGGAACATGGGCTGTAGCAAGACTTGCTCACTTTAAAATGATCTGGACGACATATCCGGATAGGATATGCTATCATCCGGGGTGTGATGTTCACAAGTGTCGTGTGCTTCTCCCTGAGGGAGTCCGAATAGGGGAGCGCGCCACATGTCTTCTTGGGGAATCCGGATGGAGTTGATCCGGATAGCCTTGCGCACTCCGTGTCATCCTGGAGAGGGGTCCCTACACCTTGCACACGCAGACGGTCCCCCTTGCGTAACATAGCTCAGTCCACCCGGGGAGGAATTCCGTGCGCTGACATTTCACATCCGGAATTCTATGCGCCGACATTTAACATCCGGAATTCCGTCCGCCGATATTTCACATCCGGAATTCTGTGTGCCGACATTTTACATGCGGATATCTCACAGCCGAATGGGAGAGGAAGACACTTCAACTTCTCCGGATAGACATATCCGGACCTTCTGATAACGCTTACCCGCAGAGTTTTCTCTCAGTATACAGTGCAACGGTGTTCTCCTGAAGCTTCCTGATATTTCCGACCGACATCTTGAGATATTTTGCTTTAGATATTTGTTGTCTAAATCCCCAAAGTCTCCTTGTAATCCACCTATCATAGGATTCCTTAGTCTTTAAGCAAGGAAAATGGTGAATAACCTCATATATATAGTTTGTAATTTTCTTTAGAATGGATTATTATGTAATCGGTGGAAGGAAGAAATATATTTTACAGAGCACTTGCTCTGTTTTTCTTTCATATATTTGTTTTCTCATTCTTTTTCTTACTAGCAAAACAAACTCTGAGGAATTTTTCTTAGAGAATGAGTGACTAGACTTTTAGTTCCTTGGAGTTAAGGTTGCCGGGAAAGGTTCCAAGTGCAAGAATTTATAGCTTTGTGGTTTCAACCATTAATGAAAAGAAAGTGTGATCCTTTAATGATTTCTATGTTTTTAGTTAACTTAAAACACCTTCAATTCACTTGAGCCAACACTTGGTAAGGCATGTGATCTCCGTCCATGGAGATGCACTTGTTTATCTTTTGCGAGCTTTTGGGAAGTGACTTAGAGGTAGGATTTTCTAGAATTGCCAACACTTGGTAAGCTTTTGGACTCCAAGAAGACATCCATTAGTTATCTCTTGCGAGCTTGAGAAGGGAAGTCCAAAGTTAAAGATCACCTTGAATGGCAAATGCGAGGTGAGAGGCACGAGTCATTGCAAGTTGCATCAGTGAGAGGGAATTAGAGCTGAAATCCATTTAAAGGTTACATATGTATAGCACCGGTTAGAGAATTGACTATATGTTAATTCTCTAATGTGAGGAAATGAACCAAATGAACAGAGCTCTGTTTTTGCATAAGGAACCTCCCCTGTGAACCTAAACCTCCAAGGAATGTTTTTCTTCATAAGTAATTTCCATTACTTTCTTTTTAGTTAGCTTTAAACAAAACCTCATTTAAACAAAGTTTGTGTTTTATTTCTTAAGCTAACCTTGAAATGAAAAAGCACCAATTTACTTTGAATTGGTATCAGTTGTGAGTTGAAAACCCTTCCCAGTGAACGATCCTATAGCCACTATGCTATATTAGCTAAGCTATCCTAATGCATGGTGATATAGGTTATAAATTTTGTTGATTATTCTCTCAATCAAAGAGCACCACCTGGACATGAATCAGCTAAGACACCAATTGGGAACGAATCAAATGGCGCCGTTGCAGGGGAAGGTGCCAACTTCATAGTGATATTATTTCATTGTACTTGGTGAGTTTTCTGTCATTTTACTAACTCTTTTAGTTGTTTCTTTTACTTGTTTATATTCTAGCATAGCTTTTAATTTAGTTTTAGTTAAGCGAACTCTTTTTGGTAGTTTTGTTTTTTTTTGTTTTTTTTTGTTTTCGTTCTTTTTTTAATTACAGTTGATACTAGTTGTGTATGCCAAAATGGATACGAGATAGTGCAGGAAGGCTTGTTAAACTTGACACACCTCATAACAAGGGGTTGGAAGTAATCTTGAACATCATGGAAACTACACCTGAGGATCAGCATAGTCACCATGATCATCAGGACAATCCCAATGAATTCAGATCAATGAGGACCGTATGCATCCACCTCGTATGAGTGTACCATCATGTATAGTGCCCCCTATAGAGCAGCTAGTGATCAGACCCCATATTGTGCCACTTCTGCCAACTTTCCATGGAATGGAAAGTGAGAATCCTTATGCCCATATCAAGGAATTTGAAGATGTTTGTAATACATTCCGAGAGGGAGGAGCTTCTATCGATCTGATGAGGCTTAAACTATTTCCTTTTACTTTAAAGGATAAGGCCAAGATTTGGCTTAATTCTTTAAGGCCAAGGAGTATCCATACTTTGACTGATTTACAAGCTGAATTCCTCAAGAAGTTCTTTCCTACACACAGAACAAATAGCTTGAAAAGGCAAATTTCAAACTTCTCAGCTAAAGAGAATGAGAAATTCTATGAGTGTTGGGAAAGATACATGGAAGCCATTAATGCTTATCCTCACCATGGCTTTGATACATGGCTGTTGGTGAGTTATTTTTATGATGGGATGTCTTCCTCAATGAAGCAACTCCTCGAAACAATGTGTGGAGGGGATTTCATGAGTAAGAATCCTGAGAAAGCTATGGATTTCTTGAGTTATGTAGCTGAAGTCTCAAGGGGATGGGATGAACCGCACAGAGGAGAAGTGGGAAAGATGAAGTCTCAACCAAATGCTCTTCATGCTAAGGCTGGGATGTACACCTTGAATGAAGATGTTGATATGAAAGCAAAATTTGCAGCTATGACAAGAAGAGTGGAGGAGCTAGAACAGAAAAAGATGCATGAAGTGCAAGCTGTTGCTAAAACACCAGTGCAAGTAAAGCCATGTTCTATTTGTCAATCTTAAGAACACTTGGTGGTGGAGTGCCCTTCAATTCCAGTTGCTAGAGAAATGTATGGAGAACAAGCAAATGTCATTGGACAATTCAAGCCCAATAGCAATGCTTCGTATGGCAATACTTATAACTCAAGTTGGAGGAATCATCCAAATTTTTCATGGAAGCAAGAGCACCTCAGTACCAACAGCCGGCTCAACCATCTCAACCATCCCAACAAGCTTCAAGTCTGGAAGAAGCAATAGTGAATCTCAGCAAGGTTGTGGGAGATTTTGTTGGAGAATAGAAATCCATCAATGCTCAGCTCAGTCAAAGAATTGACAGTGTAGAGAGTTCATTGAAAAAAGGATTGATGGGCTGCAAAATGACTTATCTCATAAGATAGATAATCTCCAATACTCAATCTCAAGGCTCACTAATTTGAACACAATGCAAGAGAAAGGTAGATTTCCTTCTCAACCTGACCAAAACCCCAAGGGTATCCACGAAGTGGAAACTCATGAGGGAGAATCTTCACAAGTGAGAGATGTTAAAGCCTTGATCACTCTAAGGAGTGGTAAAAAGGTTGAGTCACCAACACCCAAGCCATATGTTGAAGAGAAGAAAGAAGAAGAGACAAAGAAGAGGGAGGAAATGAAAGGAAAGAAAAAAGATATTAGTGAAGGGAAGGAAGACCGTGATTCAGCAGTGAATGCAAATCCGGAGAAAGAGCTTATTAAGGAAGAATTGATGAAGAAACGCACATCTCCACCTTTTCCTCAAGCTTTGCATGGGAAAAAGGGGATAAAAAATGCATCAGAAATCCTTGAAGTATTAAGCCAAGTGAAGGTCAACATTCCATTGCTGGACATGATTAAGCAAGTTCCAACATATGCAAAGTTCCTAAAAGACCTCTATACTATCAAAAGAGGGTTGAATGTGAATAAGAAAGCCTTTTTGACTGAACAAGTGAGTGCCATCATACAATGCAAATCTCCTTTGAAGTACAAAGATCCGGGATGTCCTACCATTTCAATTATGATTGGAGGAAAGGTAGTGGAAAAAGCTTTGTTAGATTTGGGAGCAAGTGTGAATTTGTTGCCATACTCTATTTATAAGCAATTGGGACTTGGTGAATTAAAGCCAACATCAATCACTCTATCTTTAGCTGATAGGTCAGTGAAAATTCCAAGGGGGATAATTGAGGATGTTTTAGTTCAAGTTGATAATTTCTACTGTCCAATAGATTTTGTTGTTCTTGATACTGATCCTTTAGTTAAGGAAGCTAATTATGTTCCTATCATCCTTGGAAGGCCATTTCTTGCTACTTCAAATGCAATCATAAATTGTAGGAATGGACTTATGCAACTCACTTTTGGCAACATGACACTTGAGCTTAATATCTTTCATATGTCAAAGAAGCAAATTACTCCGGAAGAAGAAGAAGGTTCAGAAGAGGTATGCATTATTGACACTCTAGTGGAGGAGCATTGTGATCAGAATATGCAAGACGAGTTGAATGGAAGTCTTGAGGATCTTGAAGAAGGGTTGTCTGAACCCGCTGATGTCCTTGCTACTCTACAAGGTTGGACGAGGAACCAAGAGATCCTACCTTTATTCAATAAAGAGGAGGGACAAGATGATGTAACAGAAGAATTCCCAAAGCTCAATTTGAAACCTCTGCCCATGGAGTTAAAATATACATACCTGGAAGAAAATAACCAATGTCCTGTTGTAATATCTTCATCTCTTACCGGTCATCAGGAGATTTCTCTACTTAAAGTTCTCAAGAGGTGCAAGAAAGCAATAGGATGGCAAATATCTGACTTGAAAGGAGTCAGTCCTTTGGTTTGTACACATCACATATATATAGAGGAAGAAGCTAAACCAATTCGTCAACCTCAAAGAAGATTGGATCCTCATTTACAAGAAGTGGTGCGAACTGAGGTACTGAAGCTACTCCAAGCGGGTATTATTTATCCCATATCTGACAGCCCTTGGGTGAGTCCTACTCAAGTGGTACCAAAGAAGTCAGGTATTACTGTGCATGGTTCGGAATGAAAAAGGAGAAGAAATTGCTACACGTCTCACTTCAGGTTGGAGGGTGTGTATTGACTACAGGAAATTGAATGCTGTGACAAGAAAAGATCATTTTCCACTCTCGTTTATTGATCAGGTACTGAAAAGAGTCTCTGGCCATCCTTTCTATTGTTTCTTGGACAGGTACTCAAGGTATTTCCAAATTGAAATTGATGTTGAAGATCAGGATAAGACCACTTTCACTTGTCCGTTTAGAACATACGCCTACATAAGAATGCCTTTTGGTTTATGCGATGCACCTGCAACATTCCAAAGATGTATGCTTAGTATTTTCAGTGATATGGTGGAGCGAATTATGGAGGTTTTCATGGATGATATCACCATATATGGAGGTACATTTGAAGAATGCTTAGTAAATTTGGAAGCGGTTCTTAAAAGATGCATTGAAAAAGACTTGGTGCTCAACTGGGAGAAATGCCATTTTATGGTACGTCAAGGAATTGTCCTTGTCCATATCATCTCCGAGAAAGGCATTGAAGTTGATAAAGCAAAGGTGGAACTTATTGCCAAATTGCCATCCCCAACCACTGTAAAAGGAGTAAGGCAATTTATTGGCCATGCAGGGTTCTACAGGAGATTTATACAAGACTTCTCTAAGCTTTCAAGGTCTCTTTGTGAACTTTTAGCTAAGGATGCTAAGTTTGTTTGGGATGAGAGATGTCAAAAGAGTTTTGATCAATTGAAGCAATTTTTGACAACCGCTCCAATAGTAAGGGCTCTCAACTGGCAATTACCCTTTGAAGTAATGTGTGATGCCAGTGACTTTGCTATAGGAGCTGTACTTGGCCAAAGAGAAGATGGGAAGCCCTATGTGATCTACTATGCAAGCAAAACATTGAACGAGACTCAAAGAAACTACACAACTACAGAGAAAGAATTGTTAGCTATGGTGTTTGCTTTAGACAAGTTTCGTGCTTATTTGGCAGGGTCTTTCATCATTGTTTTCATTGACCATTCGGCCTTGAAGTATTTATTGACAAAGGAAGATGCAAAAGCAAGGTTGATTAGATGGATTCTTCTGTTACAAGAGTTTGATCTCAAAATCAGAGACAAGAAAGAGGTGGAGAACGTGGTAGCTGACCACCTTTCAAGGTTGGCTATAACACATAATTCCCATGTATTACCTATTAATGATGACTTTCCTGAGGAATCACTTATGTTGCTAGAGAAAGCTCCTTGGTATGCTCATATTGCTAACTATTTGGTTATTGGTGAAGTTCCAAGAGAGTGGAAAGCGCAAGACAGGAAACACTTCTTTGCAAAGATTCATGCTTATTATTGGGGAGCCATCACAGGCCCCTCCTTTTGTTGATCAGCCTTTGTCTCATCAGGAGCTTCCTACAGGAGAGGCAGCTGAGCCATCATTTCCACAGCCTCACTCCACGTCACTCAGGAGGTACCACTTCCTCCCTATTTTTCAATCGCTTTTGTCACATTGAGGACAATGTTCAGCTTGGTTGGGGGGAGAGTTGAGGAAGGAAGTTTTTGTTGTAAATGCTAAGTTATTTTGGTAATTTAGTTGCTTTTTGCTTAATTTTTAAGTTTTTATTCTACTCTCCATGGTTATTAAGGAAAAATTTTCAAAATGAAATGAGAGAAATTGAATTTTTGTCTTTTTACTTGACTTAGATTTTGTATTATGCTTACTAAAGTTGATGAATTGTTGAAACTTCTATTGAATTCAACCTTAGCTCTTCCACTTTAAGCTATTCACACACTGTACACAATAGGTTCCGATTATAAGATGAAAAACTATTTCCCTCTTGACTTAGGAAAATTTTAGACTTGGTACCTTTGACCTCATTTAATAGTGTTGGGACACCTTTTAAAGGCCAATGAGCCTTTGAAAAAAAGAATAAAGAAAGAAAAAAAATTTTTGCTTGCCTTGAAACCCAAGAAAGGTCCGAGGGGTATATGGTGAAAATCTTTAAAACCTGGTGCCCTAAGCCTTAATTGGTTGGGAGTCACCGACCTCAATGCTCGTTACAAGGGTGAATAGGTGGAGTTTAACATACTGTAGGTGCTTGGGTATTAAAATTTATTCTCAAAAGTCCGGGGTAAAATCCGAGGAGTTAGTGGTTGAAAGATCCTTAAAGCTTGATGCCCTAAACCTTAATTGGTTGGGAGTCATCGATGGACCCCCGTTACATGGACAATTTAGAAAATAATACCTTTAAGCCTTGTACTCCTACAATGAAAAAAAAATTGTGAAAAAAGAGGTGCGTTCTTAGCCTATTAGAGGTTGATCAGTTTGCTAAGTTTTGAAAAAGAACTAGGTTTGGGGGAGAGATTAGTTCAACATACTATATTCGGAAACTAATAAATAACAATTCGATTTTTGTGGAAGAGTAATGTTTGACCCTTTGGGAGTGGAAACTCTTTTAAAACTTAAATTTGCATAATGCCTTCTCTTTAAGAATTGTGATTAGACAAGTTATTTGATAACTCTTGTTGAAGTTTGAGTTTTATTTCTTTAATGTTCCATGTGAGAGTTAGATCATCATGCCACTTGAAAATTGTTTTTTTTTATCAGCATGATGTTGTGAATTATAATACTTTTTATTTTTATTTTTCTCTCCTTCATTGCTAAGGGACTAGCAATATGTCGGTTGGGGAGAGTGATTACTACTCAAAAAGTGCTATTTCATAACTTGTAATTAACTCTTTTAAACACTTTTGAGTAGTAGTTATCACCTTTTAACCCACTTAACATATTAAGGACCCTTACAATCAATTCTAATTAAATTGTGTTAAGTTTTGGTGTTTTGATAGCTTTTTGATCACTAAAGCAATGCGAGATTGAGGAGAGTTCTTTGAAATCCATGGTAAAAATGTCCGGACAGGATGACGGCGGAACGTGGACTGTAGCAAGACTTGCTCACTTGAAAATGATCTGGACAACATATCCGGATAGGATATGCTATCATCCGGGGTGTGATGTTCACGAGTGTTGTGTGCTTCTCCCTGAGGGAGTCCGGATAGGGGAGCGCACCACATGTCCTCTTGGGGAATCCGGATGGAGTTGATCCGGATAGCCTTGCGCACTCTGTGTCATCCGGGAGAGGGGTCCCTACACCTTGCACACGCAGACGGTCCCCATTGCGCAGCATAGCTCAGTCCACCCAGGGAGGAATTCCGTGCGTCGACATTTCACATCCGGAATTCCGTTCGCCGATATTTCACATCCGGAATTCCGTGCACCGACATTTTACATGAGGATATCTCACAGCCGGATGGGAGAGGGGGACGCTTCAACTTCTCCGGATAGACATATCCGGACCTTCTGATAACGGTTACCTGTAGAGTTTTTCTCTCAGTATGTAGTGCAGCGGTGTTCTCCTGAAGCTTCCTGATATTTCCGACCGACATCTTGAGATATTTTGCTTTAGATATTTGTTGTCTAAATCCCCAAAGTCTCCTTGTAATCCACCTATCATAGGATTCCTTAGTCTTTAAGCAAGGAAAAGGGTGAATAACCTCATATATATATAGTTTGTAATTTTCTCTAGAATGGATTATTATGTAATCGGTGGAAGGAATAAATATATTTTACAGAGCACTTGCTCTATTTTTCTTTCATATATTTGTTTTCTCATTCTTTTTCTTACTAGCAAAACAAGCTCTGAGGAATTTTTCCTCAGAGAATGAGTGACTAGACTTTTAGTTCCTTGGAGTTAAGGTTGCCGTGAAAGGTTCCAAGTGCAAGAATTTATAGCTTTGTGGTTTCAACCATTAATGAAAAGAAAGTGTGATCCTTTAATGATTTCTATGTTTTTAGTTAACTTAAAACACCTTCAATTCACTTGAGCCAACACTTGGTAAGGCACGTGATCTCCGTCCATGGAGATGCACTTGTTTATCTCTTGCGAGCTTTTAGGAAGTGACTTGGAGGTAGGATTTTCTAGAATTGCCAACACTTGGTAAGCTTTTAGACTCCAAGGAGACATCCATTAGTTATCTCTTGCGAGCTTGAGAAGGGAAGTCCAAAGTTAAAGATCACCTTGAATGGCAAATGCTAGGTGAGAGGCACGAGCCATTGCAAGTTGCATCAGTGAGAGGGAATTAGAGCTAAAATCCATTTAAAGGTTACATATGTACAGCACCGGTTAGAGAATTGACTATATGTTAATTCTCTAATGCGAGGAAATGAACCAAATGACCATAGCTCTATTTTTGTATAAGGAACCTCCCCTGTGAACCTAAACCTCCAAGGAATGTTTTTCTTCATAAGTAATTTCCATTACTTTCTTTTTAGTTAGCTTTAAACAAAATCTCATTTAAACAAAGTTTGTGTTTTATTTCTTAAGCTAACCTTGAAATGAAAAAGCACCAATTTACTTTGAATTGGTATCAGTTGTGAGTTGAAAACCCTTCCCAGTGAACGATCCTAGAGCCACTATGCTATATTAGCTAAGCTATCCTAATGCATGGTGATATAGGTTATAAATTTTGTTGACTACTCTCTCAATCAAAGAGCACCAGCTGGACATGAATCAACTGAGACACCAATTGGAAACGAATCAACTACTTCTCAAGCGCTATCATAAAACATCAGGGTTAGTATAGAAATATAGCACACAACCTATATTTAATCATAGCGAATCAAGCATACATCTAAGCACCTAAGGATCACATCAAGCATAAATGAAATTCACAATAACATGCATGTTCCTAAAATTTCGAAAAGTAAGTGATAGAGAGTGTATTTGGATAACATGCATAATTTATAAGATTCCTAAAAAAATGCTAGAGTGGTTAGGACAAGTATATATCATATAACATCTTTATTATCTCTAATATACATTGCCAAAGCCAAAATCGAGCTAAGATAAATCAAATGACTCCAAAAATAATACCAATTCAAACAAGTATTGAGTCATCATCATGCATATAATAAAGGGAGTATCACAAAAATAATTTCTAAAAAAATGTCTTGGAGTGGAATTTAATCACAAAAAAATTGTTGGGAACAACTCCTACACATCTAGAACAAGATACCAAAATCCAAACACTCATTCAAATGTCAAATTGCCGCAAAGACGCCCAAAAGTTCCAGAAGGTCCAAATTAGGTAAAAAAATAGTGGCATGCAAAATATATATTTTTTAAATAATAATACATCACATAAAATAGTAAAAAAAATCACATACATTTTTCAACGTCTATATCATAGAAAAAAATAAATTTAGGTCAGATAGTACTCAAAAATATTTTTAAAACACTCAAGTTAATCAGATGTACAAAATCTAGCATGTACAGTAGGTACGACTTTGAAAAATCATATATCCCTTAAAAAGGAATATTTTTTAATATTTTATGTATCTAATATCAATTTCAAGAAGCCTAAAATTGGGAGAAAATATTGAATCAAATTTAAAAGGTTGTCTGATATTTTATTTTTGCAAAAATATCTCAAGCATCCAGAACTGGGTGAAAATGAAGCCTCCTAAAGACTCATTTATATTTTGTATTCCAGAATGGCTTTCTAACTCAAACGAAACTTTAAATTCAAGTTCAAGAAGTGAAAAAAGTCATATAAGTTTTGGAAAATTTTTAAAAACATTCTAATGTTACTAAAACGAATTTTAAATCTAAAGGGTCAGTGGCTGAGTAAAAAATGGTAGCAAGGAAGAGTTTTGAAAAAAAATTCTTATGTAGGGGTTTCACCAATTCCCCAATTGATATACACAAATATGGCTTAGAGTCATCCCATTTATTTGGGATCACAAGCTTTGATTCATGTTTTGTTCAAAACCAAAATTTTCATTGAAAATCGAGAAAGATGCGAAGTGATTGAAAAATGGTTGCATATTATTTAAGAAAATGAGATTTTGATTCTAAGGACTCTAAATGAGTTTTTGAAATAGATTTTTAAAAGGATCTTTCGAGAAAAGTGTTACATTTTAAAATAAGAGAAATTAATTTGAGAACAATAAAACATATGAGAAACAGTATACCAAGCAAAACAAACGGAAACAAAAATCACAGTAAAATTTTTGGCAATCAAACAAACTGAAATGGTGTGAATAGAGGTCAATCTTCATTATTTTCCAATGGCCTCTGAAGATTAAATTTGAAACAGAATCATCAAAGTAAGAACATGAAGAATTTTAGATCAAGCAAGATAACAAGATATCGATCAAGATTTGTTCACTAGAATTCTAAAAGCACACAAGCTAAAGTATATTCAATCAAGAGCACATGACAAATGAACCCAAATAAACCAAAAGATAAACTTAACCATCCAAAACATGGATATAATGACATCAAATCAATTAGGAAACTAAATTATAAAAATAAACTCAAGAACCATATGGGATCAATCAAAAACTCAAGTTATCAACATGAAAACACAAATAATAGCATGGAATTAAAATTAAAATTGTACAAAATATCTAAACCAAAAGAATAAATTAAAACTAAGATTAAGATAAAACTAAAAGAAAGAATTTGATCACATGGGATTGATTATTTAATGAATTGAAATACAAGAATATAAGGACATAGAATTAATTTAACTAAGAAACTAATGTTCTAAAAACAAACATGCTCGGAATAAATGAATAAATAAATAAATAACTAAACTAAACTAATTTTGAACCATTTTAATTTAATCTAGAGAATTAGAAACTAAAACTAAATAAAATCGAACCTTTTGAATTAGTGTAATGAATAAAAATTAAGTTAAACAAATTTCCAACTTATCTTTCTGGAAAACACGCATGGGCTATAGAATCTTCAAAGGTATGGGCTGCTTTCTTCTCCAAAGTGGCATGGTATTGGGCGTCTCTGGTCTAATGAACCTAGCCAGGTCTCTAACGTGGATGGTCAGGATGCAACTGGAGCTAATTCTTTTTACCAAATTATCCCAAAATTACCATTATATCCCCGAACACCACCAAAACATTTGGCTTATCTTTTCTCCAACCCGATTCGCCTCCAAATCCCAGTCATCGACGCTAGCAGCTCCATTGCGGAGACTGCTTCCAGTGAAAAACCTGTCGGAGCTCCGGAACGATAGCACATGTGAGGAGATTAACGTTGTTGAAGACAACCTGTCTTCATAATCCTTCAACCAGCTTCATCTTGAAGCTACCTCCGCCGCGGTTCTAGGCCCTGGAGGCTTCGATGCAAGTTGATTTGACTGAGCTCGGGCGTCATCCTTGTCCTTTTTTTGCTGCACTGCTCTTAGAGCCTTCTCGTCGATGGGTGGAGGCCACGGTATCCTCGGACCCATGATTGATGACATAGCCAAACGAGCCTACAGAGTACGACCGTCTTGCCTCTCTGGAATCTGACACTGATCGACGTCAACTCACAGAACCGAGCTCGATTCGGAAGATATCACCAGCGTTCGTTGACGTGAGTATGGCCTTCATAAAATCTGCTTCCGTCGCGAATATCGGAGATCGACATAGAGGACACGTCTTATTGGATGTCAGCCACGCGTCGATGTATCGAGCATGGAATGTGTGGCAGCAAATCGAAAGCAATCAAAGCTGATCGTGAGGCTCAAACTTGGAGGGACACATGGCGCAACCACTGGCAGAGAATGAGTTGTGGCCCCTGACAGAGTAGAAAGTGAAGAAAGGTAGGGAATCGTTCAACAACAAGTCTTCCGGCGACACGCGTCCACTAGAGAAGCGACAGTCAGAGTCGGTATGTGGGACAGAGCGTCAGTCATCGTTCAGCATAAGGGGTACTAACATGCGCCGTAGGGGACATGTTAAAGAGAAGAGAACGAGGGTGGTGATGACTGATGAGAAAGCGGTGTGGGTTTCAAAGTGGCAGCATGTTCTTGTCATCCATGGAAGTGCGTGCTATCCTCATTTCTTCACCGGTGCGGCCTCTGGAAAAATCTCTCCTGGGTGCGCCTGTTCCTCTTGCTTCTCAATGGTTCCTCCATTTTCCTTTCCGTCTCTGTCCTTTCTTACCCCTCTTCATCTTCCCTCTATCCTCTTCACCAAGTCAAGCGTGATCATAACTCTTTTTTTTTTTCATGAACATAGCCTTCATTCTGTCCATATACACACTGCATGTTTCCTTTTCTTCTGCCCCTTTCCTTTTGCAGCCAAGGTGGAGATATAAGAAAGAATCTCTTCTCTCATTCTCTCTCGTTCGCTTCCCTAAACCAAGTCTCTCATTTAATCCATTTCTTACCGAATGCAAAATTCTTCCATACGCGCTGGCCACTTACCATCATTGCATGATAATCTCTTCCTTACCTGAACACAACCCTCATTTTTTTGTCCATAAACATGCGGACTGATTCCCCCTCTAAACAAAGCTCTCATTCCATCCATATACATGCTGCCCTTTTTCTTTTTTTCTTTTTCTATGCCAAACCCCTTTGGTAAGTTTCCTACATAAACATAAAATTATTAGATTTAATAAATGAATAAAAGGTATTTTAGAAATTTATAAAATAAAAATCATAAAAAAAATAGCATGCAAGAAAGAAATGCAATCCAGTATCATGTAAGCCATGCAAGAATGTCATACAACCATGCAAACTACACAAACATGCAATTCATACCAACCATGCAAATATGCAAAAATTACCTGAAAGGTGACTTAAGCAAGACTAGGTAAACCTAAATGGGCTAAGGCATGCCAAAAAGGGCCAAAGTGAGCCTAAGTGGGCCTAAGGTGGTGCCTAATGGGCCAAGTGCACCTAAATGGGCTTAGGGTGCCTAAGCGGGCCTAAGTCTAAATAGGGCTACCAAGAGTCACAACGGGATTAGATAAATCCATCAACCAAAGTCTTCAAGGTGGCTTAAAAAAGATAGGCTACACGAGTAGTAATGGGCCACCAAAAAATTACTATAAAGTATCAAACAAATACTTAATAGGACATGTACTAGGAGGACAAAATGGAGGGTCTACAGTTAGCTTAACAAATCAACAAGTGTTGTAGAAATAAAAGAATGAGTAGCTCCTAGATCAATAAGAACTTTAACTATCTAGGAAAGTACTTTTTGTAGAAGACTTCCTTAAATGTATCCTAATTTAAGGATTCTCGACTCTCTAAAATCCTTTTCTCCATCCTCCACCAATGCTTAACCTCGCTTCCTAACATAAAGGTGGAAAACATCACTTTTAGTGTTTCAGAGCAACCCAGAAGATCAAAGTACTTCTCTAGGTCAAGAATTCAAGACTATGCTACTATTAGGTTTGACTCTCCTTTAAAAGGATTAGGACTCAACTTCTTAAACCGCTCAAAAGTGTACCCCCTAGAATTAGAGGATTAACCCTATGTTTGGGCCCTAGTAGCTTAGGCTTAAGCCTAAGTCGCTTAAGCTTGAATTTCTATAGTATGAGTGAAGTTCAAGCAATCTCTCTAAGTTATCCATAGTTTAGGCCATTCCCTCAACCAAAGGAGGATGTGCCATTACTTCTTCTATGTTCCTAGGTGGAGCATTTACATTTCCAATAGTCCTAAAGGGTGCATTATCATTCGATGCTTGAATACGATGAGATGAAATAGTATGCCTAGGAGCCATAGAAACCTATTCAACTCAAGACACAAGGAGATTAGCAATAGAAGGAATACTAAAAGAGTTTGAAATAAATAATAATTAAATTACTAAAGGAAACTAAAAATTTTAAAAATGAATATAGAGATCCTTGTCACACATAATCTATCCCAACCTAATTATGTTAAGAAGTTTACAGGATCATATCTTATAACTTTGATACTACATTGTAACTATCTATACCTATTCGTATAGATATTATTCACTCTAAGCCCAAAGAGGTTTTCACGATTTTAAAATGTGTTTATAAAGTTAAGAAGAACTCATACTTATATAGTATTAGAAACTTTCTTTCTTATTTGATATAGTGTTACTTTGCATGTTTTTATCTCCTCAAATATCAATAAAGTCAATTGAGAACAAGCCACATTAGGCCCTCTTGAATATTCTTCTATAAAAAGAATATTCTTATTCTCACTGTCATCCACTGGATTGTAATCAAAATGATCAAATAAGAGGAAACTATTCTTCTATAAAAAATAAATAAAAAATCCTAGAGGATTGTATCCACATTATTATAATACAAATAATTTTATTTATATATTTTCTTATTCTTTTATTTCTTTTTGTACAAAATCTGAAACACGTGAGCTAGCCTAAATCATGGTTACGGGAAGAAACCATGGTTAGAGATGCCGCTTGCAGCCTTGGGAAAAAAACAGGGGTTGTGATTCATATTCTGCGTGACCACGACAATTAGGATCATATTCAAAGCCAACTTCACCGCTCTTCATCGTGTTGTCTTTGTCATTCAAAGGAGGAGAATTAAGGTAACATGGTTGGGAATCATATTGTTCCCCGATATGAGCATGCTCTTTTTCATTTTATTATTATTATAAAGCATAAGCTTGCAACTCACAAGTTACTTTTTCTGATCTTGCCAATCACATTTTGCCTATAAGAATAAAGAAAAAACTCCTACACTAAGTAGAATTTTTAGCAAAATTAAAGAATCAAATTTGTAAATTGCCATTCTTTTCAAAGAAGCATTAATGTACTTCAGTAACATATATTATAGTTTTTTCATAAAATGAAATGCATTTATATGTTTTTTATTTATTAAAAAGCTTCATGCGAACAAGGTGGTGTTTGGATTCTTAATTTCTTTCGAAAAGTGTACACGATAAATATTAAATCTTCATTGATCAACTAGATGACATTAAAATAAAAACATGATGTATAAAAATAAATTTATTTACTCATACACTTTTTAGGATATAAAAAGTAGGTTTTCGGTTTTAGTGCTATCCCTGATTTGAGCAAAGTGATTATGAAAAATAAAAATAAAAAATTAAATATATTTAAAATTGATGAAAATTTTATATAATTTTTTATTACTTAATTTTTATATAAAATAGTTGAAATAAATGAAATGAGTTGGGAGTATCATATAAAAAATTATTCACTTCCTATTTTAATTTCTAATTATTTAATTTTTGAAATAAATGAAATGAGTTGGAATTATCATATAAAAAATTTATTTACTTCCTACCTTTTTTTAACTTTTTTTTAGTGTGTGTGTGTGTGTGTGTGTGTGAGAGAGAGAGAGAGAGAGAGAGAGAGAGAGAGAGAGAGAGAGAGAGAGAGAGAGAGAGAGAGAGAGAGCAGACTTTCACTTTTCTATTTTGTATTTTCTCTTTCCCTTTTGCCCTTACCGGTAGGTTGTTCAGGTCGTACAGGAAGACTGAACCTTTTCTTTTCGATTAGATAAAAGCTAACAACGTGAGTCGCGACGACAAACTAAAATAAAACTACAAAAGTGGAAGTCATGATGCATTGCAGGCAACAGAGCGAGCTAATGGAATGACATTTAATATTTAATCAAGGATAGATTTTTAAGATGATCTATTTAGCAATGACGAAATTCAAGATTCCTATGTTTTTATTTTTGTATGGTGGGGTCTATACTTATTCTTATCCAAAATCTTGAGCAAGGTATCATTTTTGGAGTAGCATAGCCAGAGAACAGTGGAGGGGGATGGGCTAGCGGGGCTGGTTTATATATATATACATGTCGTCTATCTGTTTTATGGTATCGATAGGAGTGGGTGAGGTTCTTACTTGTTACTCATCATAGGAGAGGAAAAATGCAGGGGTTCGATGAGAGAGAACTTTTTAAGGTGGTCATGAAAAACCAATGGGAAGAGGTTGTAGACATAATCAAGGAACACTCGCCATGTGCCTCAGTCAGGATCACTACTTCAGAGGACACGGCATTGCACCTAGCCGTCTCAGGTGGCCGTGAAGAAATACTTGAACATCTTGTTCAAGTGCTGGGTGACAAGGCCAAGGATGCTCTGAAAATTAAGAACGACCATGGCAACACTCCTCTCCATTTAGCTGCGGCCTTGGGAAATAAGCGCATGTGCCAATGCATAACTGACGTGAATAAAGATCTTGTGGGCGAGCGCAATGATGATGGGCATACACCCCTCTTCTTGACCGCTCTCTATGGCAAAGTGGACGCTTTCACTTTCTTCTGTCAAATCTGCCTTCCAAAAGGCATCCAGGAGTACTATAGAGGAGCGCATGGTGAATCCATTCTCCACACTGCCATTAATGGAGAACACTTTAGTAAGCATTTTGAATTTCAGGCCTCTTCATAGGAGTATAGCATTCATGCATACACACGCCCAAGTGCCCGTGTGCCGTGTCATGCTTTTAGATATCTATGTATTTCAACACGTTCGATATTTAAATTATCAACATTAATCTTTGTTGTTGTGCTTCACAGAATTGGCATTATTGATATTGAACAACTATGAAGAGCTTATGTTCGCTAAGGACGAAAAAGGATTGACCCCTCTCCATCTCCTGGCCCGTAAGCCTTTAGTATTCAGAAGTTGTACTTACTTCAGCCGGCTGGAAAATATTGTTTATTCTTGTAAGTAGAACTCTGCCAATCTCATTACTCATTTAGGTACATTATATTACCAATAACCCCTTCATAGATAAAGCAGACGATTTCCTTGGCCAAGGCCTAGTGCATGCGCACAGGCATTCATATGAATTATATTTTCATATCTATTAGGGACCCATGCATGTAGTATCTGTTTCAAGTCAGTACCTAGCGCGCACTACTTTTCAAGGAAGTTCTTGCTGTGATGGATTGAATCCTATCCTGTAACTATTACACTATATTCACTACTTGTTCACATTAATATTATTACTTTTGCAAGGTGTAACTGTCAAAAAGCTGCCAGATGTCAGTCTTCCACATCAGATCAATGACCAAACAGGTATATATCAACCTCCACCAACAACATGCAAAACACATAGCGTTCTCTGTATATATTGGATATATATTCTTGTTGTCACGCGCACATTATTAATAATATTATTATTTTTACAAGATAAATCCCAATATTCTTCCTGATCAGATCAACAACCCAACACGTATATATCAACTTTCAAGTGCCAGTATCCATCTAAAAATACATGGCGCATAGCTTTTTCAGTATGTATTGGATATTCTTATTGTCAGGTGCATGTGTAGTAGGCTTGCACAACACAATTTTATATTTATTTTTACAAAAGCATATGGCAAATTTCATAATAAGTTTTCTAAATATTCTCTTCAGATGCTCCTCTGTAGTTGCATGAATATTCAGCGAGGAATTAAAGTACCCATGTTGACCATGCACTCCCATGCTACACATAAAAATTGATCATCATTTTGCTACCTAAAAATTGAGAGAAAAAAATTTCATGAACTATATTCACCTTTTACTGATATTAATCAATTACTATTTTTATTAATTATTTGTTTATCATTACCGTGATTACTAATATTATGTTTGATTTCCGGAAAGTTAGAAGGAAAATATAAGAAAAAGAAAATAGAGAAAAAATAAAAGGAAAAAAATGATAAAAAAATTAAAAATAGGTTTAAAGTAAATAAATTATTTTGATATATTACTTCAAATTTTTGTCATTTATTTAACTTTTCTATATAAAGATTTAATAATTTTAAAATATAATTTTTTTAATAATTTTAATTATATTTAATTTTTTTTTCTATTTTTCATAACAAAATCAAGAAAATAATTTTTTTTTAATATTTTTTTCTTCCCTTATTACTTTCCAAGAAACAAACGTAGCCTCAATAAAAATCTAAACCCTACTTCAACTCCTCTCATCCCAGTCCCGTACGTAGTATCAAACATACCGGGTCAAGTTTTGGGGTCATCAGCTGATTTCAAACCTGCCAGCAAAATATTTAGCAACTCCAACTCCTCTAACCTCATTCGCTATTGCTTGTCGACTTTTTCCTTGGTTCTCTTGACCTTCCTAGATCAGCCACCTAGTTAAACTAAAAATGGTGCAGTATGTCTTATCAATAAGCATTTCTGCACGCTTGCCACAAGCTAAATTTATACTCCCTTTGAGAAATTTAGCCAACTTTAGTTTTCTGAGTTCGGTCACCCCAGCACATCATACACCAACCATGCACCCTATGCTAACCACCTAGTGCCGGAGGGCAGGCTGTCCAATTTTGAGCCATTAGTTTACTTATACTTCTGTTGTTCTAAGTAATTACATGATTCATTTGCTAGTTTGTCAGTACGTTGAACAATTATGGCATTGATAAGTTCACAGCTAAAAACAATAGGGATAATTGGATTTTCCTTTTTTTCTTTTTTTATTTTCTTTTTTATAGGTCAACAATCAAGGAATACCGAATCTCGAAGAGATCGATGGTTTCCACCAAATTATGGAACATGCTGCTACTTCTTGAATCTCATATATAGTTTTCTATTGGTTATCTTTGGATGGGGTAAGCAGTGAAACTCCTACACAATTGTTTCCATCATAGTAATGACATATGATTCAATCATCTAGCCTATATATAAGGTATATGGGCTACTGATACTACTTTGTGGCGTGGTGCTTCTTCTTCGTAATGGTGCCTTTTATTCTTGTAGTGGTACATCTTCTTCTTCTCCTTCTTCTTCTTCTTCTTCTTCTTCTTCTTCTTCTTCTTCTTCTTCTAGCTTGTGCTTCTTCTTCTTCTTAATTATAACTACCTTTACTGCAGTCATAACATCTAATCAGGAAACTGCTATTAATATCTAATCACATCTGCTAGCTTTTGGCAGATCCATTATGAATAAATATAATACTAAATAAATAAATCAAATCTTTTAAATTATTTATGATATGAATGCTGTGACCAGGCAAACTGGTTTCTAATTCTAGAGCTAATGGAGAAAATGCAAAAAACTCTGGTCAACGGGGGGATGCAGAGACGGGATTGGCGGGGAACGCAAGAGAACTGCCTCCAGGTGAAAGCATATGTAGTAACCAGTTTTAATTTATATATAGGTTGCAATATAATAAATGTAATACTAGTGTAAAGTAGTCAAATTATAAGCAGTAGTTGTACTCGTAGTGTAATGACGTAGTAATAGTATAATATAATGATATAGCAGCAGCAGTGATTATAACATTGATGATATAACAGTAATCATAATAGTAACGATAAGGACAACTTTTTTTACGGTGGTCTTAATGAAGAATTACATATCTGCATTTCAAAGATTCTAATCAGAAAGTTATTAAAAAGACTGCATTAGGGCACTTGAGAGATTGGTTTTGTGGAAACCAAACAAAAAATAAAAAATAAAAATCAATGCATATAGCTTCTCAAATTCCTCACACCCCCTTGGTATAGCTCCTACCATGTTTGGAATCTTTGGCCTTGTTTCGCTATTGTTTTTATTAAATCGTTTTCTAACAAAAAATAATAGCAATTCTTAAAAACAAAAAATAGCTTTTATTTTTTAAAAACTGAAAATTGAGTGTTTTTATAAAATTTATTTTCACTTGTTTTTCAGAGTTATTTCAAAAAATATTTATATAAATATGAAAATTGATTAAAATTAAATCACTATATATAAAAGTTAGTTTTAAAAATATAAAAAGGGGATGAATAATATTTAGATTCTTGGACAGATTTTTATTCTATAAAATATAATAGAACAATTTAAAAAAATTATTTAACAGTTTCCAATAACACTTCCTAAATAAAACTTGTGTCCTTTTATTTATGAGCATAAATAAGCTGCATGTATGTAGGATCTAGTTTTACCTTATGTTCAAGGGCAAGTACTTTTTATCTATACACAGCATTTGGTTGGGAATGTGGTGATGCATAAGCTTGCATTTTATTGCTTATGATATTAAATAAATATATAAATAAATAAAAAAGTAACTAAAACCCCGCTTGGAGTTCAACCTGATCAACATGCGAATTAGCTAGGATGATCAATTTATTTTTAAACAATTTATTTTGAGTTTTGTTTGTCTATTGAGAAGTTTCTTATACTTATTTTCATAGATTATCGCGCAGGCTTCAAGCTGATGAAGCTTGTACGTAAACTAATGCCGATGATCGTATTGGGTATGGCACCTCTTTGCTATCACTATCTTCCCTTCTACTATTATGTAAAACAATATAGATTTAAATTGTGTTTGTCTGTTATGTGGTTCTAAAGGATACAAAGACATACAGAAGATTAAGCACATAAAAGAGAAGCACGTATGGTCTCTTCAGATCGTCAAAAAAATGCTTGACACTGCCGGAAATTCCGGGGATGATGCTGCTGGAAGGTTCGGAAAATCCAATCAAGAAACTTTTGATATGGACCTTATCCGTGAATTTCCACCAGAAGAAACTAAAGAACCAGGTATCTCTGTCCTTGAAATGGTAGTATTAAGTCTGGGTACCTTCAAAATGACATAAAAAAGTTGAAACAAATGATAGGGCTATCATTATTGTTATTATTATTATTATTTTACTCCAAATAGCTTTTCCTATTTGTATAATGCACTGATATATGGAGGGTTGTAGGGTGGAGTCTCTAGCTTTTGTAGTAGATGTGAACTCGTCAGTTGTATACATGATGAGTAGTAGCATCATAGACAACTATCCTGCATGAGCTTAACATAATTTTTCCAACTTATGCAACATCTGTGTCAAATTGTCACAGATAAAGAGGAAACTGATAATCTAGACACAAAATGGTTTTATTTTGGCTTTGCTCATGCCTCACGCTAGACCCTTTTCTCTATTAGCTTACGAATTGTATGTTGAGGTACTGGCAGAGATGAGGCAAGTATGGTCTCTTCAGATAGTCAAAAAAATGCTTAACAGTGCTGGAAATTCCGGGAATGATGCTGCTGGAAGGTTTGGAAAATCCAATCATGAAACTTTTGATATGGACCTTATCCATTAACTTCCACCAGAGGAAACTAAACAACCAGGTATATCTCTCCTTGAAATGGTAGTATTAAGTCTGGATACCTTCAAAATGACATAAAAAAGTTGAAACAAATGATAGGGCTATCATTATTGTTATTATTATTATTCTACTCCAAATAGCTTTTCCTATTTGTATAATGCACTGATATATGGAGGCTTGTAGGGTGGAGTCTCTAGCTTTTGTAGTAGATGTGAACTCGTCAGTTGTATACATGATGAGTAGTAGCATCATAGACAACTATCCTGCATGAGCTTAACATAATTTTTCCAACTTATGCAACATCTGTGTCAAATTGTCACAGATAAAGAGGAAACTGATAATCTAGACACAAAATGGTTTTATTTTGGCTTTGCTCATGCCTCACGCTAGACCCTTTTCTCTATTAGCTTACGAATTGTGTGTTGTGGTACTGGCAGAGATGGACAGAACTGAGACGCCAATACTAACTGCAGCAAGCAACGGTATCACAGAAATGGTGGAGCTCATCCTCAACCGTTTTCCAACTGCCATTTATGACAAGAACTCAAAGAAGAAGAACATAGTGCTGTTGGCAGCGGAGAATAGACAACCCCATTTGTTTGATCTCTTGAAACAGGAAAAAATCAATGAAACTGTATTTCACGCGGTGGATAGTGATGGAAACAGTGCCTTGCACCTGGCTGCAAATTACAATCAATCTCTGAATCCTTGGACTATTCCTGGTACTGCATTGCAAATGCAATGGGAAATCAAGTGGTACGAGGTATGAGATGGCACTATTTTTTCTATATGGTTTTCATTTTTATTTTTTATTTTTGTTTCTTATTCCCTAGGGTTAATTTACTTTTCATCATACTTGTGTCTCCAATTGTCTTGCGCAATACAAATGAAGTATGAGGCTTTAACTTTATTTATTTTTCTACCAAGATACACAATGAAAGAGATCCTGGCAAATAGATTATTGATAAACATCTTTAAAATTGTGTATTTTATTTCACGCTTGCAGTATGTGAAGAGTTGCGTGGGACCAAACTCATTGATGTTGTACAACAACAAAGGCAAGACTGCAATGGAGATCTTCACAGAAACGCATAAACAACTCATAAAAGAAGGTGGAGAATGGCTACTAAAGACCTCAGATTCATGCTCGGTTGTAGCAGCGCTTATTGCAACAGTTGCCTTTACAGCATCAGCCACTGTTCCAGGAAGCACGGAAAAAGGGAAACCTGTTCTTGAAAATGACCTAGCATTTCAAGTGTTTTCAATTTCATCACTAGTTTCTCTTTGCTTCTCAGTCACCGCCTTGATAATGTTTCTATTAATTCTCTCATCTAGATACCAAGTGAGTGAATTCAAGATGGGCTTGCCTAAGAAGCTTCTGTTGGGTATATCGTCTCTGCTGATCTCCATAGCAGCTGTATTGGTCTCTTTCTGCACAGGCCACTTCTTCATTCTGAATGATCAATTAAGATCTGTGGCAGTTCCAATATATGCAGTCACCTGCCTGCCAGCAACAATTTTTGCCCTGGGCCAGTTGCCTTTATACATTGATCTCATATGTGCCATTTTTACCAAGGTCCCAGTGGCTTTGTATAATGGAAAGTTTGCTGGTAAGAAAGAAAAATTTTAGTAAAGATGTTTCTAGAAGTTAGAATTTTATTCTGTTTTTAAAAGTTAATTGGAAAATTTTATTTTGAGTGATTGATTTAGTTTTTATATTTAAGGAGTTTGGTCATGTTTTATATTTTTATCATTTGGAGTTTCTATCTTGTTACATGAAACTATTTATAAATCATAAATTATGTAATATTTGAACAAGATTAGTGGAAGACAATAAATTTTTTAATTCTTCTCAATTATTTACATTTTATTATAAACCACCATAAGGGTAAAACCGTAAAAAGGAAGTATTACTTGATATGTAAGATAGTATAGAGATGTGATGTAACTATGGAGAAGATACCTTCTGTGGAGAACCCATTGGATCCCTTTACCAAGACTTTACCTAGCAAAGTCTTTAATGGACATTGGAATAACATTGGTACCAAATGTATATCTAGCATGCTTTGAGGGTTAATAAGAGTTTGTTATGATAGAACCCTTAAAAGCGTGATATAATATAATAGAATAAGATTTCATTAATAAATTTATTTGTTATGATTTATGGTTCCCATTTCTATCCTTATTTGCATTAATGAGTATTCACACCCATATCACTTTCATTGTAAATAGGTATATCAAGTGCATTAGGAGTTGCACAGAAGATCTAAATCATGGATTCCTTACACAATGATAAATAGTTCACAATTTGTTCATGAATTTGGGCAATCCATCAAAGACTATAGTGCACTACATCCTAATTGGAAGGATGACTTTTCTTGGTCCTTAGGATGGTTTTCTCATGGTGAGCACATTAATATGTATGTTTATATATCGGACATGACCTAGTATGAATCATGACATTAACTATTGTATAATCATGATTCACTAAACGACTATGTTGCATGAACTCTCAACCTTGAGAGAATATTAAGTTAGTGTTAAGGTCTTCAGTGGTTTTGACCTATAGGTTGGATTTTAAGGTAGTTATATATTCCTTATGGATAGGGTCCTGTTGATTAAAGTAGGTGGCAACAGGTATACTTGATATGAGCATCATGATATCTCATGAGTTTGATACAATGTGTCTCCTTCGGTAATCCTAAGGACATGTGATAAAAAAAAAAAAATTGTGTTGAGAATCTAGGATTGCTCCATTCCCTAGCCTTGGATCAAATAGGGTACAACATCTAGCCTTAAGCTTTTTTAGATCTAATCAAAGTAGAAAACATGGTAATAAAAACCATCAAGATTACCAGATCTAGAGAATATACAATTCATATTTATGATCTAGATGTTCCTATATCAAATCCAATCCATTGAAGTTGTTAAAGAAGCTATAGAGCTCGTCTACCCAATGTTCAACTACCCAATCTCTACTTACATGGATTCAGACACACAAGAAAAGTGTGGGTTTCATTTCCTCCTTAAGGGTGACTAGGGTTTCTCTCTAGAAAAACCTCTTTCGAAGACAAAGTGTAAAAAATTTTAAACCCTAAACCCCAAAGGGGTTTATATAGGGTTCTCTATAGGTTTAAGTGACTAAGACTAAACTAGGCTTGGGTCATCAAATCTAACCTACCTAGGTCCTAACCCTATTGGGTTCTAATTAATTAATTAGCCACATTGGGCTTTAATTAGTTAATTAACTCTATTTAGGGGTTAGGGTTCCATGTCTTGCCATTTTCTTCTTACAGTCCAAAGAGAGAACCCTAACCTCTACCCTTAATATCTCCACAATCTCAATGCCTAGACACAAGAAAGAGTCATTGGGCAAAAGATCATGGTGTTTACGAAATCCATTGTGACTTTGGAGTTATCTACATCGATTAAAATCAATCTAGGAACATCTAGATCAAAGGTATGTGATTTTATTATCTGGATCTATGATTTTTGTGGTATCCATATTATTTTTTTAATACCTGTTTATCTGCTACGATAGATTTAGATTTAGAGGGCCTAAGATAGATGTTTGCACCCTATGAGATCCAGGGCATGGGAACGAAGTAATCCAGGGTTCCCAACAACCAGTATCAATGTCATATGGTAGGTTTTTGCATGTTAGATATGTTCTAGGTTGTTAACTCTATTTTGCATGGTATTTTTTTGTTCGTCCTATGGCCCTAAATGATGAATGAATTTTATTAATTATTCATATAGTGAATCTGATTGATTGTTATTGATTCAATTGAATGAATGAATATGATTTATACCTTTTGATTCTCTAGATTGGGTTGTACACCCCAAAAGGGGTATATTCTTTTCTTTTTTTTTTGTAAAATATTTTCTTTTCAATAGATGGGTTGTAAGCTCCATTATCAGAGCATATGAATTTTTATTATTGTAAAATTTGTGGTTATTTATATCATCTATGGTGACCCAAGAGAAAAGAAAGAATCTTTAAGGTTCTTTTTCAGATTCTATGGTGGTTAAAGAAGAAAGAAGGATTCTTGAAAGTTCTTGTTCTGAGATCCATGGTTGCACAGTGATGTCAAATTAAACTCAAAATTGGGACTAGTTCCAGTAGTTTTATATGGAAAACCACATATGGATTTGAAGCTTAGGAAGTCATGAATCCAATGGTTTAAGTGGGATTGCAATTCGGAGTTGAAATGAGGGACTATGCAAAGTGCATGGCAACACAATGATGTCAACTTTGAACCAAAATTGGGATCACTTACACTGAATTTCTTGGACATGTCATGGTTTTGAAGCTTAGGAAGTCAAGAATTTAATGCTTCAAAGGGGTTGCAATTTGGAGTTGAAACAAGGGAGATATGGCCAATCGAAGCAATGCTGCACAAAGAGCATACTGTTACGAGATTGCATACAGATCCAATTCTTTTTTGTTGTTTGGGCTGAATTTTAGGCCTCTTCTTATGGGCTCATTTTGGTGGCAATTGGGCCTTTTGGGTTTTCAATTTTCACTAATCCTATCTTTGGTTGCAGGGTGTTTTTCTTTTGGTAATTTGGATTTTATCCAAATTTTATTACCAAATATGCAATACGATCCCTAAAGGGCCATGGGAAAATTTTCTATTTAATTATTTCCCTACTTTTTATTTATATGCTCTTGATTAATTGCATGTTTGGCCTCAAGATATTTTTCTATTCTTAATTGGAAATAAATTTTCATGTTTTTTTCAAAATTGGAAAACTTATTTAAATTGGAGTGTGCATGATTAGGAAATTTTATTTTAAAGAAAAAATAAGTTGGAAAATGTTAAGGGTTTTCTTACCTTTTTAAAATTAATTCTTAGATATTTTAATTTTATTTCTTTAGAACTATATGTTTATTAAACTTTAGGAGGTTTCCCTATTCTTTCTTGGTAAGAAAAGGAAAACTATACCTATAGTTGGTTCTCCAAGCTCTCCCCTTCCTCGAGAGAAGGAGGAAACCATTCTATTTGGATAGTTCAATGATAAGGAATAAGAGACCAAGTTTTTTAGCATGGGAGTCCCAGTTTAAAAGATAAATAATGGATTTGGAAAATCTTATGATAGAGACTTATGATAAGAAATGTTATCAAAATAACTTTGGAAAGTTTTAGTAATTTAATGGAGATATAAAATATTTTGAAAATATTTTCCAAAATGGATTGTTTAATTTCTTTAGGTAAATAAACATTTTGGAGAGTTTTTCATAGAGAATATTTTATCTATTAAGGAATTACTAAAGGGTTCTAAATTTTGTAGTATTTAATGGAATAAATTATTATGATATTTTCTTGCAAATATTTATTAGGTTGGAAAAGTCTAAGGAATAAGGAAAGTAAATCTTATGAGGATTTTAATATGAGAAGCAAAAGTTCCTTTCTTGGAGAAGGTGATCTCAAGATTATTCAAAATCTCATAAAATTGGTAATTTCCTTATTACACAAGAGTTTCCAATTTGGAAAATAAATATTTTGGAAATTTCAATTAGAGATAATTTATCATTAAAAGATTATTACCAAAAGGCTTGTAATTTGATGGAAATAAATTTCTTTGAAACATTTCCTATATAAAATATTTATTAATTGGAATTGTGTATAAAAGGAAAATTTTATGAAAATAGATTTTAAAATTTTGAGAGTGGATATTTTATCAAAATTCTTTTTGAAAATTACTCTTACGGAAATTTTAAAATTTTCATGTTGGTATTCTCCTATTATACTAGGTTTCTAATTAGGAAATAAATATTTATGAAATATTTCAAATTAGATAATTTATTCATTAGGGAAATTACTAATGGTTTTAAAATGCTCTTATTTATCTCAAAAGATTAAGAATGAGAAGGCCTTACCAAGCGCACAACCTCCATTGTCAAGCCCATCTTGATTTTGGTTCATCACCACCCTCACGGTGGGTTAGCCCTAAGAATCAAGAGATATGGACTCTCCACATGGATGAGACTAGATATGTCTGTAGAGGGAGTGACCACCCCCAGATGGAGTTCTTTACTTGGTGACATTGATAGTACAAGGACAATGGTTATACACTTGACATTGGATATGAAGTGGTTAAATCGCCACCCATTTGCATAGTCCATGGACCAAATAAAAGGTACGCTAATCTTGCCTTTAGATACCTTTATGGTTAAGACAAGGAGATCAATTTGAGAAGATCTCCAACTAGTTATAAGGTCATGACTTGCCCCATGTAGGCTTGATTCTTATGATACTAGGATACCTTGCAAAAAGACATGTAGTTTGAGAGTGCTATATTTTTGCTAAATTAATTACCAAATGTCATGAATGTTTAATTATGTCATATGCTTGGTTATATTCTTTGTTACAGGTATCATGCTGGTTTTATTATCACTCTCTTTCTCACAATAGGTCAAGCCCAACTAATCAATTGGACTAATTTTATTCTAGATATAGTAACTAATTTCATAGAAGCTAGTTTAGGAAGAGATAGTTATTCCTTATGAACTAACCTAGTAAAAGGAAAGAGTGGTATATCAAGGTGGTATTTGATAGATCAAAAGACCAAATGTCTAATACTTGGATCTTTGGATAATGTGTTGCAATAGCAACACATGTCTAATACTAAAGACTTTGATATTCTCTTTCTAGTTTGCAATGGTTATTTGGTGATAAAGATAAATCATCTTTGACAAGCTACTCTTAAGACTGTTAGAACACCAATAATCATACGATCTTAAAGACCTTTCCATTTTCCTTTGGAGTGGCTAAGAGGATTCTCAAAGATTATATAGTGTTGATATGGAATTCAAAGGTTCTTCGGATTCTTCTATCATGAAGAAGAATAACGACACCAAATAAGGAAAGTTCAAGAGAAAGAATAAGAGAGCAAGCTTAGGGGCACGTGATTCCTTCATAACCTTTTAGGACACTAGAAAATGAATGCCCAGTTTACCTAAAGGAAAAAGTAAAGTATACATCATTTTCTTGTTGTTGAATATTTAATAATGGATTTCACCAATTATGGTGGATAGATTCTAGGCCCACTATCTATAAGTCCTTATAGGTATTCAACAAGTGAGAAGGTTAAATGATAGGATTATACTTACCTTAGCTTCAAATGCAAGGTTAGTTATGCATGTTAGTGGGAGGTAATATCCTCTTCTTTTATACGTATTCCATTATCACTTTGCCAAGTGATGAGAATAGTCAGATCTCAGGATTAAACCTAGCATTAATTAAATATTTGGTCTTTAGATTTAAGTCACATTAATCTAAATAGGATCCAAAGACTGGTAAAGTCTGGACTCTTTTATTCCAGAAGATCTTTCGATCTACAAATCCTGTATAGACAATAAAATAACTAAGAAGACTAAAGCCAAGGAATATTTGGAGTTAGTGCATACTAACATGTATGTAACTTTTAGTATCCATACATGGGGAGAGTATGGGTATTTCATCCCTTTTAGTGATGATTACTCTAGATTTGGATATGTACATAGGAAATCCAATGCCTTGGATACATTCATTGAATTTTTGGCAAGATCCGATAACTTATTAGGCATACATACCAAGTCACTTTCAATTAGATCAAGGTGATATGTCTAGTAAGTTTCATTCTTTTTGTTGGAGCATAAGATTATTTCCCAGTTATGTGCACCAGGGCCTTCATTGCAAAATGGAGAGGTGGAAAGAAGGTATCAAACTTGGATGGAATAGTGAGATTATGGATAGGTTTCTCATCTTAACCCAGATTCTTTTGGGGATATGTCTTATAGATTATGTAATGCCTCTTTTTCTTTAGATGTATATCAATTTATAGGATATCTAAGAGGATTTCTCAGGTTATTACCTTTATAATCAAGATCATCAGAATATATTTCTTGACACAAATGTTAAGACTTTTTATGAAGGCTATATGGTAAGGAATAAGGCAAAAAGTGATATAGATTGGAGGATATATTAGAAGATAATCCCACATTGCATAGGATACTATGGATCAAGAGGGTTAAAGGTGTACCATTCCTATAATTTCTAGTACACCAGTGCCTCATCGTAGTGGGAGGTTTATATCCCACAGATTGTGATGAAGCAGTGAGCAATGTTTGTACTCAATTATGGAAAATAGTTACGAAAAGGTAGTTAGAATCTTTGTATTCTAACATAGTTTGGGTTCCTGTACAAGCACCTAAAGGGATAAAACCCATAGGTGTATGTTGGTCTATAAGAAGAACATAGCAGTAGATGGAAAACTAGAGTTTTATGTGGCTAAGACTGTAGCTAAATGTTATAGTTTGAAACTTTGTTTTAACTATGGAAAACCTTTTCAACATTGGTCATACTCAAATCCATCATATTACTCCTATCTATTATAGTGTGTCTCATTTATGAGATATAGTAACCAAACATTTTCATAGCAAAGGGCCTTGTATGTACAAGAAGACATTAGGAAGCATGGTGATGCTCTATGATCTTGTAGGTAGATAATAATCTACTCATTTGATATGATGTAGGGATATTATCATTAGTCAAGATCTAGTAGTCTACTCAGTTCTAGATGAAAATCTAAAGGAAGACACAATATATTCTTGGGGTTAAAGTCCTTTAAGACTGCAAAAATAGGAAAATTGTGCCATGACACCTTCATTGATGAGCATTTGGTCAAGTATATAACGCAAAAATCCAAGAAGGGTTTGTTACTTTTAGATTTGGAGTTATCTTTCTTGAGATCAATGTCCTTGGACATCTATGGAGAGAGATCGCATTAAGATGGTATCCAATTCCTCTGCAATGGATAGCCTTAAGTATGTGATGCTATGTACTAGACCAGATATTTGATTTGTTGTAGGAATAATGAGCGGATATTAGTCTATTTCCTTATTAGAGCTTTGGGAGAATGTCAAACATATACTCTAGTATCTTTGGAGAACAAAAAATTATATGTTTGTGGGCCTTTGCGATGAGTTGGTACTCCTTTCATACTAGGAAATTGGGCTTTCAGTATGATGAGGCTCTTGTAAGTCTACCTCTAGGTATGTCTACACTCTAAGTGGTTTTTTTTTCTATAGCAACAAAAGAAGCCTTTTGGCTTATGGGTAGTTCCCTTAGCTATATTGTCTAAGATATTGTTATGTGATAACAGTGGGATGGTGACATGTTTAAAAAATTAAAGTACCACTAGAAGAGAAAACACATAGAAAGCAAGTCATACCTTTTTGTGACATAGTATAGAGATGTGATGTGATTATGGAGTAGATTATTTCTACAGTATCTAGTTTGCTTTTAGGGCTAGTGAGAGTTTGTTTAGATTGAGCCCCTAGAAGCAAGACATGATGTAAGAAAGTTAGACTTAACTATTCTTTCGGTGTATTGATATTGATTTAAGCATTCAACCTATGTCTCTTACATTGTACATGACTTGTGTGCATTAGGAGTTGTAGAGAAGATACAAGTCATGGGTTCCTTGTAAAAAGATAAGTTGTCCACAATCAGTCCATAGATTTGGTTAATCCAATAGAAACTATAGTGCATCACCTCCTAATTGGACGAATGACTTATCTTGATCGTCGAGATAGGTTTCACATGGTGAGTGCACTAGTGCATGTGATGCACACTAGACTAGACTTACTGTGAATCATGACTCAAGCTATCAATTGTCATGATTCACCAAGGTACTATACTACATGGACTCTCAACCTTGGGAGGATATTAAGCTTGTGGCAAAATTAATAAGAGGCTTTGACCTATGGGTGAGACCCTAAAGTGGTCATATATCCCTATTAATTGGGTCACTATTGATGGAGACTGGTGGCAACACGTATTCTTAATAAAGGCACCATGATATCTCATGATATTGAGATAGTGTGTCCCCTTAGGTGATCCAAAGGACATGTGATCATGAAATCTATGGTCATAGTAATTCTTTTAGTGGAATTTGACATATGCTCCTCAAAGTTAGAGTATGTCATTTGATCACATAATAAGTGGGATTTGTAAATCAAGGATTTGAGAGGTAATCTTGATAGGTGATAACACTACCTTGTTAGATTACAGAGACCAGTTCATGAGGAGTCTACATGCAGTGGATAGTAGGTCATTGACCTAAGCACTTGGCATTTTGTTGTAATATACATAGAATATTGGAGTGTAGTTAACTTTCTATAATGGGATGTTGAGTCAATTTCAAAAAAAAAAATCTGAGAGAGCCAATACTCTTATGGGTCCCAATGGTCCCCGCTCTAAGCTCATATTCCTTGATGGCACGATTTATGAGGGTTCAATGGGTTTTTAGCTCAACTTTGTGCATAAGGGTGTTTTTATAAAATTGCACAGGAATAAGTAAGTAGTATCTTTGGACTAGGCTAATTGATTAATTAGGGTCTTGTATGGTTAATTAATCAATTAGCATCCATTTTGGCCTCGATTAAGTGACCCAAGCCCATGGTGGGCTTAAGTGACTTAAGCCTCATAGGAAGCTTATAAATACCTCTTTAGGGGTTATGGTTTCCATGTCTTGCCATTTTTTCCCTACAATCCAAAGAGAGAGCCCTAGCCTCCACCCTTGAGATCTCCATCATCTTAGTGCCTAGACATAAGGAAGAGTCATCGGACGAAAGATTATGGTGTTTACGAGATCCATTACAATTTTGTGAGTTATCTACACCAATTGGAATTGATCCGAGAACATTCAAATCAAAAGTATGTGGCTTTATTCTCTAGATTTATGATTTTTGTGGTATCCATATTGTTTTTTAATATCTATTTATCCGTTGTGATAGATTTAGAGGGCCTAAGATAGATGTTTGCACCTATGAGATCCAGGGCATGGGAACGAAGTAATCCAAGGTTCCCAAAAATTGTCATCAATAAAAACCTAGTTGTCTACTCGGTTCTAGATGGAAATCTAGAAGAGACATAATATATTCTTAGGTTTAAAGTCCTCAAGGATTACAAGAATAAGAAAATTATGCTATGTTAAACATATACTCAAGTATCATTGGAGAACAAGGGATTATGTTCTTGTGTTCCAAAGTGTTGAGATAGCATAAAGGAGTGACGTGATGCTTGACAAGATACCTTCTATGAAGAACCTAGTGGATCCCTTCACCAAGACATTGACAATGAGAGTCTTTGTTAGTCATAAGGATAACGTAGGTTTCAGATGAATATCTAGTATGCTTTGATAGCATGATGCTTTGAGGACTAATGGGAGAATGTTAAGATAGAGCCCTTGAAAGTATGACATGATGCAACAAAATTTGGAATTCATTATTTAATAATATTCCAATTTTACTTTTGTTTATCCTTATTCCATACATTACACTTTATGAGCATTCTTGTCTACATCTTTTGTATTGTACGTGATTTGGGTGCATTAGGAGTTGCACGGAAGATCCAAGTCATGTGTTCCTTACAAATAGATGATTTGTTCATAGATAGTTCATGGGTCTAGGCAACCTATTAGAGGTTGTAGTGCACCACCTCCTAGTTGGAGGAATGGTTGGTCTTAGCTATGGGATGAGTTTTTCATGGTGAGTGCACTAGTGTGTATGGTTATACATTGAAGAGGACCTATTGTGATTCATGACTTAAGGCTATCAAGTAGTCATGACCTCACCAAGCTGCTTCATTGTGCTATCTTTTAATTTTGACATAATATTGAGTCTATGCTAAAATTAGTAATGGTTTTGACCTATGGGTGAGATTGTAAGCTGATCATATATTATGGATTGGGTCACTATTGATGGAAGCCAGTAGCAATAGGTCTTCTCAATAGAGACACCATGATATTTCATGGGATTGAGATAGAGTGTCCCTTTAGGTGATCCTAAGGAGTTATGTTCACGAAAACTATGGTCATAATAGTTCCTTAAGTGGAACTTGACATAAGCTCTTTGAGAGCTAAGACATGTCAATTGAATACACAATAGGAGGTTTTGTAACTCAATGATAATAGAGTGTAGACCGTCCATTTTTTTCTCCTAGCACATGTCCTATTAGGTATTTGTTCGGTACTTTACAACAATTCCCTGGTGGCCCATTACTACTCGTGTAGCCTATCTTTTCTAAGCCACCTTGAGGACTTTGGTTTAGGGATTTATCTAACCCCATTATGACTCTTGGCAGCCCTAATTTAGATTTAGACTTACTTAGGCATCCTATGTCCATTTAGATGCACTTGGCCTATTAGGCACCACCTTTAGGCCCACTTAGGCATCCTAGGTCCATTTAGATGCACTTGGCCCATTAGGCACCACCTTTAGGCCCACTTAGGTACCTTAGGCCCATTTAGATGCACTTGGCCCATTAGGCACCACCTTAAGCCCACTTAGGAACCCTAGGTCCATTTAGATGTACTTGGCCCATTAGGTACCACCTTAGGCCCATTTAGGCACCCTAGGTCCATTTAGATGCACTCGGCCATTAGGCACCACCTTTAGGCCCACTTAGGCATCTTAGGTCCATTTAGATGCACTTGGCCCATTAGGCACCACCTTAGGCCCACTTAGGAACCCTAGGTCCATTTAGATGTACTTGGCCCATTAGGCACCACCCTAGGTCCATTTAGATGCACTCAACCCATTAGGCACCACCTTTAGGCCCACTTAGGCACCTTGATGCACTTGGCCTATTAGGCACCACCTTAGGCCCATTTTAGGCACCACTGGGCCCCAACCCATTTAGTTCATTCATTAGGCACCACCTTAGGTCCACTTAGGCACCCTAGGTCCATTTGGATGCACTCGGCCCATTAGGCACCAGCTTTAGGCCCACTTAGGCACCTTAGGTTCACTTAGATGCACTTGGCCCATTAGGCACCACCTTAGGCCCATTTTAGGCACCACTGGGCCCCAACCCATTTAGTTCATTCATTGGCTCACATATTTGCATAGCTTGCATGACACTTTATTTACTTAATTATTTTATTAATTTAATTTGTTTATTTATTTCATAATTTTCTAAAACATCTTTTGATTCATTCGTTAAGTCTAATTTTCTTTATGCTTTTGTAGGGAAACTCACCAAAGGAATCATCACTGGAGAGAAAAATGAAGGTTGGAAACGTGTATTGGCAAGGATATTCAAGCGTGAGTCTTTTGGGAAAGTAATGGATATTCAGTCGGAAAAAGAAAAATGAATTTTCATGTGTGGTTATGGAAAGGAAATATTCAGCAGGCTGAATGATGGATTCAAGGAGGTCGGAAATGGAGGAGTCCACAAGGAAATGACACTGAGTTTCCATTCTTGATATGGCAGAATGCCAAAGTGAGTTAAGAGGAGCAAGGAAAATGGAGGGTTCACGGGAGATTTTGGATTTTTTTTTGGGAAAATGGAGTTTTCTGGGTGAGAATTTTTTTTGAAATGAAGGAGGAAGACACACGGGCTGGTGGATGAATGAGGATGGTTTATGGGAAATATACAGAGAAGGATGAGAATTTTTTTGAAAGGAAATAGGAGAGGCAGTCGGGTTGGTGATGGTTCTTCCCATATTGGTGGAGTCAAGGAGAGAAGAGGAGAGAAGAGAAGAGAATATCGAGAGAAAAGGGAGAACGACTGTAAGGGCTTGGGAGGAGGAAAAATTCTGAGGGCAAAAGATGAAAAGAAAAATTCTGAGTGTAAGAAGAAATGAATTCAAGGAAAGAGTGTCTTTTTTTTTTTTCTCTCCCCAGGTACACCGATATGATTCTAATCTACAACTCCAATTCCAAACCCCATCCTTGTTTCAAATACCATTCTTTGTATCCATTTGTGGTGTTGCGTGTTTGCTCTTCGTGTGTCTTCATTGGTGTTTTTGAAAATGGGGAGAGTGTGAATTCATCTGGTTCATCTTTGTTTCTCTCGCAACCTGATTGGAATATGGGTTTTTCGTGGTTTTGAGGGAGCCGATCATGGATCTGGAACGAGTAATCCGAAACGGTGGGACCAAGAGGGAATCATGGAGGATGATGTTGACCCTGGCTTATCAAAGCTTGGGTGTTATTTATGGAGATTTAATCATTTCTCCTCTCTATGTGTACAAAAGCACTTTGTAGAGGATATTCATCATTTAGAGACAAATGAGGAGATTTATGGGGTGTTTTCTTTTGTACTTTGGACATCAACATTGATACCACTCCTCAAATGTGTTTATTGTGCTCAGAACAGATGATAATGATGAAGGTGGGACTTTTGCTTCGTATTCATTGCTCTGTCGGCATGCTCGGGTGAACCCAATACCCAATTGCCAGCTTGCTAATGAGGAATTGTCTGAATACACAAGGGACAGTTTTGTATTGCTCGGTAAAAATTTGGTTTCAAGCCTAAAATTGACATTGGAGAAATATAGTGTTGCAAAGGTGTCGAGTTTGGAGCTTTCAATGTCAAAAGAGCATCACCTATATGTACAAGTTCCAATTGCTTGTATAATACCGGTATTTCTGTTTGCTCTCCAACATTATGGGACTCATAGAGTAGGCTTCCTATTTCACCCAATTGTGATAACACGGCTTTTATGCATCAGTGCGATTGGTTTGTACAACATCTTTCATTGGAATCCCTGTGTTTATCAAGTTCTCTCCCCATACTGCATGTAGAACTTTTTGAAGAAGACCCAAAGGGGAGGTTGGATGTCATTGGGTGGAATTCTCTTATCCATACATGTTCAGAAGCTATGCTTACAGATCTTGGACACTTTTCCAGTTATTAATCCAAACTTGCTTTCACATTTGTGGTTTATCCATCCTTGATCCTCGCATATATGGGACAATCCGACTCTCTGTATTATGCCGATGCTGTCAGAATATTCAATGATGTTGATCAGAGGTTAGGTGAAGATGTTGACGTCTCTAGATGCTTCCTTTTGCAACCAACTCAAGGATGACTGCTCATCTGCAATAGCTGCTTTATGCCCTTTCATTGACTCGTTGATACTGATGTCTTACCCATTTGTGGGTTATGATGGACTCTCCTCTTTGCATTTGCTGTCGTATTTGACTTTGTTTGATCTGTCATACACTCTTTTTTTTTTATGAACGTGCAGCCAAATTTTGAATCCTGCTTGCAGCTAAAGGTACTGAAATTACAAGCATGCAAGTATCTCACTGAATCATCACTGGAAGCTCTTTATAAAGAAGGTACTCTCCCAGCTCTATGTGAGCTGGACTTATCATATGGGGCCCTCTGTCAGTCGGCTATCGAGGAGCTTCTTGCTTGTTGTACACATCCCCGACATGCACCGCCTTCACAGGAATCATCATCTCTTCTCCATAAGCGATGGAAAAGCACACCAACTCTCTAGATCCCCTCATTGGAATATTTTTCAGTCTGTGAACGACTTGATTTGTCTCTATGAGCAGCACGATGATACACAAGCACCTGGGAGGAAAATAGATTCTCAATAGGATATGATTGAGAAAACTGTAGAGAAGAACACCCCAACTACAATTGATGATCCATATGCAGTAGCTTTAATAGTGGAAAACGACCCTTGCATTATTGAAAAAGAGATATGAGTTCTAACAAACTAACTAGAGACATTCCAAGCAGCTTTGTTGGTCTATCAAATGCAGATTACATGTATTTTACTAGAAACATGCTAACTGGAGCCATGCCTGATTGGATGCTGAAAAGAGGAAACAACTATGATCTTTCATACAATAACTTTACCAGTGAAAGCTCAAAAGGATGTCAAGAATGGAGTGTAAATTTGTTTGGAAGCTTATTGGAGGAAGTCAGTCCACATGTAGCATATTGGCATTCTCCAAGACTTACACGCACATGCCATGCCACCTTGAAGGATTTCCATTGTGGATGCCATTCACGGCTGCACCTATTTTAAATAGAAATACCACACTGCAACATGTATTTTGGAGGCTACCTGGACGTACTTTTCATGGGCTGCACCCACTTCCACCACGCACCATGAGAGGCATCAATTGGTGGGGCATCAAAGCTGATCACTTAGGAGCCACCATAATTTTTTAAGACTTTGTGGGCTGCAGTTTTAAAAAGCACACAGCCGCATATTTGGAAGACGCAGCAGGCTGCCGTGGCAAGACCCACAGGTGTGAGATCTTCGTTCTCCACCACACATGGGATTGGTGGTCACTTTGAGAGCATAAAGGCACATAGAGCCGCACCACTTTGGATTCTCTCTAAGGAACACGCACAACCCACATAAAAGAAAATAACCTGCACCTTTGGACTTGGAAACAACCCCCATGCATTGATATGAAAGGTAAGTTCACATTCTTAAACTCGTTTTATTTTAGTCTAAATTCGTCCATTCGGTTTAGTTTTTTTATTTCTTGTTATTTCAATCCATTGGTAAAATTGATTTTATGCTAAAGTTTTTTACTTTTTATTTTTTTTAAAAACCTGTTTTCATCCATTTTAATTAGTTTGGATTTTAGTTTCGATAAGTACGGATGTAGTTTGTTGTATTGGTTTTGATGAATAATGGTCTTTAGTTTTCGAATAGCTGTTGATGATGATTTGAATTTTAGTTTTTGATAAATAATGAGGCTAGTTTGAGTTTTGAGTTTTAAAATTTTCATTGAGTATTAGTTTCTTTAAGTTTACATGTTTGATGCCTTTTAAAAACTTATTGAGTATCCATTTGTTTAAATTCACATGTTAGATGACTTTTTAAAATTTACTGAGTTTTAGTTTGATTAAATTCACATGGTAGATACCTCTTGAAAAATTCATTGAGCATTATATGGAATGTTATATGTGACTGAATTGTTAGTTCTCTTTATCTTTGATACTTATTTTATAGACACCTTATGGAATTCTTGAGTTTGAACTTTCTTTTAGAAAATGTTTTTTGTTAAATTGATATTTTGAGTTGAGTCAAACTTTCTTTTTTTCAAAAATGAATTTTTCCATCATAAGTTTGGCTCCTTGATCCCAAATGAAAGGTAGCCAAAAAAGGGATCCAATTTAGCTTTTCTCTTATTTTCAAAACCCTCTTAAGTTAGAAATCAAAATTCTCTATTTTGTGTCTATTTATTGGGATTTAGAAAATCATTGGGTATGTTTTTTTTTACTTCCCTTAAAGTCATTTTCAAAAGCATTTAAATCACCAATAAAAGATTTTAGAAAACAGTTATTCTAGCTTCAAGCAAAGAACACACTTTCTATTAAAATTATGCAACTCATTTCATCTAAGTTGCATTTCTCCTTTGTTGTTTTTTTTAAAAAATTGGTTTTTATTCACATAGATTTGGACTTGTGCTCCAAAACTAATGGGGATACACAGGTAAAACTTACAAAAATTGAATGGGGACTTAATGGAACCCCCACATAAGAAATTTTTTCATAAGTCTTCCTTGCTGCCAGTTTTCACTCAATCACTGGCTCTTTAGCTTTAAAATTCATTTGAGAAACTTCAGAATATTTTTAAAAAATTTCCAAAGCTTGTATGACTTTCCTCACTTCTTGAACTTGAATTTAAAGTTTTGTTTAAGTTAGAAAACAATTCTGGAACAAAAGATATAAATGAGTCTTTAGGGGGGCTCTCTTTGCACCTAGTTTTGGACACCTAAGAACTTTTTGAAAAAATAAAATAATACATGACTTTTTAAATTTGATTTGATATTTTTTTTTCTTAATTCTAGGATTCTTGAAATTGATCTTAGGCACATAAACTGTTAAAAAATATGTCTCTTTGAGGGAGATATGATTTTTCAAAGTTGTACTTATTGCATATACTGGATTCTAGACATCTGATTAGCTTGAGTGTTTTAAAAAATATTTTTGAGCCTTATCCGACCCTGGATTCATTTTTTATGTGATATAGACACTTTGAACTATGTGTGTAATTTTTTGTATGATTTTATGTGATCATTTATTATTTTTTAAAATTCATTTATGCATGTCAGTCTTTCTTATTTAATCTGGACTTTGTAGAACCTTTAGGTGTCTTTGCTGCAATTTGTCCTTTGAATGAGTGTTTGGCCTTCGCTATGTTGATCTAGATGTGTAGGAGTTATTTCCTAAAATTTTTCGTAATTAAATTCCACTCTAAGCCCTTTTTAGAATTTTTTTTTTATGCTCCCTTTTCTAATTGCATGTTGATGATCTTATATATTGCTTGAATTGGTTATTTATTTTTAGAATCATTTGACTTACCTTGGCTCAATTTTGGCTTTAGTACTGTGTATTAGACATAATGAATATGTTATATAATTCATACTTGTCCTAATCACTCTAACATTTTTGGAGGAATCTTATAAATTATGCATGTTATCCAGGTACGCTCTCTATCACTTACTTTTCAAAATTTTGTGAACATGCATGTTGTTGTGAGTTTTATTTATGCTAGATGTGATCCTTAGATGCTTAGATGTATGTTGGATTTGCTTGGATAAAACACATGTTGTGTGCTATATTTCCAAACTAACCATTGATGTTTTATGATAACGCTTAAGAAGTAGTCCAGGTACGCACCTTAAATCTTCTTTATGATTTGTGATTGGTTTTTCTTATTTGGCATGCTATTTTTGAAATCACCTAGCCTACTTAGGTATCCATGATCAAACAATTAATTGCCACATTTCCTTCAACTTAGTCAATAGAAACCTCTGTAAGGCTTAGAGGGGTGCTATCTTTTAGAGGTACCTTCCCAATAGGTAACCTGATCCTCGAACCTAGACTCGGGTTTTAAAAGACATGCTTTTCCAAAAACTATGGAGTCACTTCTTTAGGGTTTTCTTTCTTGTTTTATTTTCCCTTTTAAAATAAAATAAAATAAGTGGTGACTCCAACTTTTCCAAAACTAATTTTTTCACCAATAAAAGCGAGTCTTGCCGATCGAGTAGGGATGCACGAGAAAAATGAGGGTCCACAAATTGGCGACTCCACTATGGACTTTAAGGATCAATCTTGAACACTAGTTGAGGAAAATATGGTGTTTAATCGATCGATTAGAGGGTGCCTCCTTTTTTTGGGCAAGGTAATTTAGTTTGCTTGCTTGATTGGTTTGCTATCTTAGCATGTCTTTATACTTGTTTATCTTGCATGATCACTTGCCTGCTTTGTTCACTCTAGCATGATTCACTCTCACATATGTTAGATAGGACTTTGATTGTTTGATATTTATCTACTTTGCATGACTGCTTGTTGCATGACAACCCTTTCTCTTGCATGATTGTACGATTGCTTGTCTTTGTTTACTATCTCACTTTAGATCTTAGCTTTTTCAGATGCACCCACATCATTTTTTGTGCACTTTAGATTACCTTGAGTGTTGAGATATGAGAGAGCCTTTGCCATTAACAAACCCCTTGGGAAAGCGAGGAAGTGCATGTGTGGAGGTGATGACTACCTTGCATGGAAGCACCCCGTCTTTTTAGAGGTGTGCAGAGGGTCATGTACCGCCAGAGGGTACGATCGCTTCTACTAGGGATCCTTTAACCCACTCATTTTATCTTATAGAGTCACCTTAACTTAGTCAGTAGAGATCTCTGTAAGGATTAGAGGGGTGCTACCTTTTAGAGGTACCTTCCCAATAGGTAACCTGATCCCCGAACCTAGACTCGGGTTTTTCAAAGACATGTTTTTCCAAAAACTATGGAGTCACTCCTTTAGAGTTTTCTTTCTTGTTTTATTTTCCCTTTTAAAATAAAATAAAATAAGTGGTAACTCCGACTTTTCCAAAACTAAATTTTTCACCAATAAAAGTGAGTCTCGTCGATCGAGTGGGGACGCACGCGAAAAATACAGGTCCACATAGAGGTAGTCTTGAAAGACTGATAACTTTTACCTTGTTATACTATAAACATCAACTCATGGGGAGACTAAACGCAATGGATAGTAGGTTACGAACCTAAGCATATAGTGTCTCGTTGTTCTTTACATAAGATACTGGAATTTAATTGATTCTTTATAGTATGATGTTGAATCAACTTCAAAATTGGATTCTAAGGAAGCCAATGCTCTTATAGGTCCTAATGGTCCCCACTTTGAGCTCATATACTTGTTGGCATGAGTTATGAGAGTCGAATTGGCTCTAGGTTCACTTTTGTGCATAAGGGCATTTCGGTAATTACACAAGGTTGCATAGGGGTAAGTAGATAAGGTGTCTGGATTTGACTAATTGATTAATTAATAGGCCTTATTAGGTTAATTAATCAATTAAGACCTAATTTGGGCTACATTAAGTGACCCAAGCTCATGTAAGTTGAAATCACTTAAGCTCGTTAGGAACCCTATAAATACCCCCTAGGGATTAAGGTTTCATCACTTTTTATTTTCCACCATTCAGAGAGAAAGAAAGTCATAGCCTCCACCCTCCTTTCCTCTTCACCATAAGTGTGTCAAGAATAAGGTTGAGTCATCGAGTGGAAGATCGTGGGTTTACGAGACTTTTAACAACTTCAAGGTCGTCTTCAACACTTGGAATTTAAGGTTTGGGAACATTAGTACTTTAACACTAAAAGATGATTTTTTTGAAACATTGATATTGTTTCCATTACTTAGATCTAAGATGCCAATAAAGCATATGTCAAATTCTAGCTAAAAAAATTACTATAACCATAGATTTCCTTATTACATGTCCTTAGGATCACCTAAGGTGACACACTTTCTTAAACCCATGAGATATCATGGTGCCTATATTAAGAATATTTATTGCCACCTACTTTAATCAATAGTGATCCAAACCGTAGGGAATATAGAACCACCATAAGGTCTTACCCTTAGGTCAAAGCCATTGAAAACCTTAAAACTAGCTTAATATTCTCTTAAAGTTGAGAGCACATGCAACATAGTAGCTTCCTAAATCATGATTATTTGATGGTCAATGTCATGATTCATTGTAGGTCTTATCCAATGTTTAACCATATACACTAGTGCACTCACTATGGAAACCTTATCTTAATGATCAATATAAGTCATCTCTCCACTTATGAGGTAATACACTATAGTCTTAGATGAATTACCTAAGTCTATGAATCGACTGTGAACCACTTATCAACTTTGTAAGGAATCTATGACTTGAATTTTCTATACAACTCCTAATGCACCTAAGCCATGTAAAATGTAAGTGATGCAAGTTTAAATGCTCAACATAGATAATGCATAAATGGGATAGTGACAAGAGAAACCAAAATCATAATAGAAATATTGATGAAATCCTTTTATTATTACATTATGCCATGCTTTTAAGGGCTTTATCCCAACAGTCTTGATCTAAAGATTGAGTATTTTTCAAATAATGTGTTAGTGCATCTTTAACATATACAGAGAAATTCCTGAAGTGCTTTCAAATGGACAAGTGTCACTCATTTAATTTCCCTATAATTGTTTGTTCACTTGAAATGAACGAAGATATTTTTCATCTCAAAGAATAAAATGAAGAAATGCTTACTTTAGAAACACCGTATCTCAATGTAATTAGTACATCAATGTATCTTGTGCATTGCACATGATTAATTTACTAACAAGACATAATTTTATCCCAACTTGAAGGTATTAGAACAAGGTCAAACGTGTACTACGATATTTTCGTGGAATAGTTGAAATGAAATTATTCAAAAGAATCAAAATCATGGTTGCTTGGATATACATATGCTAATTACATTTCATACCCTCTTAAAGCTCAATCTCATACTAGTCATATATTTCCATGGTAACATTATTATATCATAGAGATCGTTCAAGCAACCAATGGTAGTCACTTCATCAAATCAGTTAGAAATCTTCATGATTCATGAAGCAGGTTATGAAATTGTATGGTTAAGATTTATAATCCAATATGTTCAATATATCCAATAGTATTACATGAAGATAGTGTTGAATATATTGCACAAATAAAAGGAAGATATATTAAGGTCATCAAATGAAACCTATTTTATCAAATTCTTTTACACTTATGAGCTTCAAAAAAGTAGTGAAATTAACGTTCAATAATTAAGATTGAGTGGCAATTTAACGAACTTATTCACAAAATCATTGTCAACTACAACATTTAAGAAGCTCATATATAACATTGGAGTGTGACAACTGAAAGAACTTCATGTTGAGGTACTAGAGAAAGTATAATCATGTCAGTGTAAGGAGAATCATATTAACATGGATGTTGGTGCATTGTACTTGTTTTCCTTTTGTTTAGGTTTTGTCCCATTTGATTTTATTGGTAATGTTTTTAACAAGACAACCATAGTAGTTCGAGCACATTAAAAGAATATTATACTATTTTTCCTTCACTAGGGTTTTTCCTATGTATTTTTTCTAACAAGATTTTAATGAAACATATTCTAAACTGGTTTATATCTAAAGAGGAGTGTTATAAATATATTCATAATTTTATGGACATCATCATCTCCCATAATAAAACTTACTATTATCTATGTAACCTTCACAATTATATATATAATTGTGAAGGTTAAATTGCACCTTCTTTGAATTTCTTCTCTCAATTATTTTCTTTATTTTCTTTACTTTTACTATATAAAGAAAATTATTCTCTTCTATTTGGAGATAAGGAAAATGAGATAGGAAAAAAACAATATATTATGAAATTTTTTAAAATATTTTCCTCAAAAAAATAAAAAGAGAAAATTTTGGCTAATGCATTTATTAACTATTTAAACTTATTTTTCTCAAATTTTCATACATAATCAACTAAAAGAAGTTTTACTTACCATTCGCATTTCCAATAACTAAATATAGCATTTTTTAAAGTAATATATAATAAGAAAATCAATTAAAAAGAGTTATAGAGTGAAAATAGAAATATAATAGAAAAAAAATCTTATATATATACCATAAATAGTTCATAGTAAATAAAAATAATGTATTAACTAATTTATCTCATCTTCATTTTTATTTTTATTTTTTTTATGAAAATTATTTGAATTCATTAACTCTTTAATAAAAAAAAATAGTTTGAGCTCATAAATCAATTAAGTAGACTTTATTTTGAACTCCAAATTTATTCTATTAAATTCTAAAAATGAGGGATTTGACTTGATATAATTCTTAGACATCAGCTAAAATAGGGTTCTTTTTAGAATTTTAATTTTATCACATGAAGGAACTAATAATAAAATTTGTGATTTAGAAGAAGATATATTTTATTACAAAATTATTTAATTATAAAAATCTTATTTTATAGAAGGATAAATATGTAAAGTTATAAAATTTTAAAATTCACTTTAGTTCCTTTTATTAAACAAATTTAATGGTTTTTTTAATAGTGTTCCGTATTAAATGGTTTAAAATTTATATCATCAAGCACACATAAAAAAGGGATTTATCATTCTTTCTACTTTTAAGTGATTTGCTCTTTTATCAAATACTTCCATCTCAAATTCAACCTCTAAAATATAAATTAGCATCTAACTCTTAAATTTGTCTAAAAAAATAATTTTAAATGGCCTAATATTTTTCATGACAACACTTTTATTGTTAGAGGATTAGCAATGAGAATATAATAAACAGAAATTATAATAAATTGAAAGACTTATATCAAAAAATCATTGAAAGAGTTTTAATAACCTACAAAATTATAAAGTAATAGAAAATAAAAAGAAATGTGATATATATGAAGTCTTTAATATTGATGTATTAGAGTAGGCTGACAATTTTTTTCAATTATGGCATTAAGTTCAAGGTATCATACTTCTAGCATCATATTAATTAGAATTGAGTTCAAGTCATGCTTCTAACTCCATTCATATTTGATGTATGAACACTTTAATACATTAGAGTATGAGAAGTGATAATTACATGTGTACTAGGTGAAATTTTGTAGGAAATATATAGAGCCAAAGCACAATTTGGGGCATAGACCTTCCAACGTCACACATGGGATGTTTGAACGCTCATAGGACAATCAAATTTTCAGATGTTCCTCTAGTGTTCCTTGGGACCTTTGAATGCCCAAGCTTTTGTTGATGTATTTTTAGCCTATTTTCATATTTTTAAAGGTTTTTTGTAAGTTTAGTTCAAGAAAATCTCTTCAAAATGTTCTCTTAAGGTTTTGATCTATGTATATAAAGTTTTCTAAGTTGAAAAATACACTCCAAACACAATCATTCTCCATGCTATATTTTTCTATTTTTCAAAGCTTTCAAAAATAATATTGAAGGAATTTTCAATAAAAAGGAAGGATACAATATTCCGCTAACCTCAACATGAGGTTGAGGTATTTGATGAGGAGTACGAACCGTTGCATCAAGGATGTAAAGAGTTGTATATGTATTGACCAGTATTAGACTTCTAAGAGCAGGTGCAACAAGATCATGTAAAACCATATACAACTTCTTTGATATTTAGTGGATTTAATTATGGTAGTTCAACTTATGAGTTTTTTTAATCTATAGCGTATTTGTAGGCATTTTTTTCCATGTATATCCAATATTTTTCTATGCGATTGATAGTTTCTATTTTTTTTATTACAAAAAATGGATAAATTTAAAATTTAAACTCAATTGTTTGGACTAACTATTAACCATCACCCTTGGCCATAGGCAAAGTGAATATAATCAAAGAAATTAAAATAATAATATAGTAATTACCATACCAAATTCATTTTTTAATCATTTTATAAGTCTACCATCAGTTATAAAATATCAAAGAAATAACTCAAGAGATATGATGGAATTCTATAATCCACTCAAAAATTCAAAATAATACACTATACCAATTAAAAATTAAAAATGGTAACTTAACAGAAAAGAGAGAGAGAAAGAAAAAAAAAAGCACATCTACCGGAAAAAAAAAAAAAAAAAAAGATAGAAAAATAATGGTAACATTTAAAAATATGAAATTGTGATGGCATTTACTTTAATGTAATAGTATATCGCTGGTTTGGACGTAGATATAATTATATATATAATATTAAAAAGCATGATAAGTATATCAAATTTAAATCATATGAATTTAAGTTTTTAAGAAAATTAATAATTCTAATATAATATCAAAACTTTGTTTGCCGAGAGATGTTATGAGGTTGGAGTCCATCCTTTATTAATTAATTATCTAATCGGGCGTATAAATTATCAAATGTGCGAGAGGCGTTCCGTTTCTTGCACCATTGGGTGAAGTTGTGAAACGACTAAGATAATCTAAGTTGGCCCAAAGTGTAGAGAAACTAGGTTGAAATGAAGCAGAAAATTGATAAAACATATTTTTTTTTCCTTCCACGTGGCAGAGAATGTGAAGGGGGCAGGTATAACCTGTCATTTGTGATTGGTCTCGAGCCCCGGAAATGTATTAAATCACATTTAACGCAATTTCAGCTTCCTCCTCTGCTCTTCCTATTCCTCCTCAGGTCTCAGAAGCCTATGAGTATTCCTCTTTCTTACACATGGATACCCTGTGAGTATTCCTCTTTCTTGCCTTCTGCTAATTTTGTTCTTTCGTACTACCACAGTACAACAGTGAATTTGTCAACAAAATTTCACAGGGAATTCCTCAGATTTTTCTAAAAGAATATGGAAACAGTCTCTCAAATTTTGTGTTCCTCCACCTTCCCACTGGCGCTGAATGGCGAGTAGAATTGTTGAAACTCCATGGTGAGGTTTTGTTCGGCAGTGGATGGCAGCGATTTGCTGACTTCTATTCTATAGGATATGGGCATTTCTTACTGTTCAGATACGAAGGCAGTTCCCATTTCCATGTGCTTATATTTGATATGACCGCTTCTGAGATTGAATATCCATACGCTACTACTCCCACTCATGACGACAACCTTCACGAAGTTTCTGTTGGGATTTTGGATGATTTTCCATCCTCCAAAACAACAAACCATATAGACACGATCGATGTTACCACTAGTGAAGTAGTGTTCCACCCTAATGGAGCAAGCAGCTTGCCAAAAGTTGAGGACATTCAGAGTGATTTTCCAACCACCCACAAAACAAGGGAGATAACAACAAACAATCCTTCTTTTAGACCTCATAATGCTTGCAGTTCCCACCTTTATGATTCCTCAATTCCAAATTTTAGGGGTAAGAAATTTTTGCTTGAGTTTTTATTTTGTATTTGATTGATGCCGCATGCTGCTGTAATCTTAGCCATCCATTTCAGATGGAGCTCTAGGAAGAGCTAAAGCTTTCAAATCCGAAAATCCTTTCCTCATTGTCACCATGCGACCATCTTATGTTGGTAGTTGGTACGGTTTGGTAAGCTTTTAAATCACAATAGAGTTTATTTTTGCTCAAGAATTGGCATATCAAATCTCAACATTTTTACGGATCATGATTTTTAAAGAAAATAATCTTTTGTTTACCCATGCAGAGTATACCATTGAGTTTTGTCAAGAGGCACTTCAAAACGGATAACAAAAAAACAACCCTTTCTGTTTCAGATGGAAGAACTTGGTCTGTCAAATACATTATTATGAAAAAATCCAAAGTAAAATTCTCCTCTGGTTGGACAAAGTTTGCGCGAGATAACTCTTTGGAAGTAAGTGATGTCTGTGTCTTCTGTTCAAATTGATAAATGGTAGTTTTTCATTCATACTTTCTTTCGTTCATGTACAGAGTATATATAGAGGGTAATCACCATTCTAAGAATGGGAAAGGATGATACAAGGAAAGAATAATATAAGGAAATAACAACTAATATCCTAATATCTCAACTTTCCTAATATCTCAATATTCCTAATATCTTAATATTCATAATATCTTAACTTTCCTAATATCTAAACACTAAATGATATAAGGAAATAATGATATAAGGAAAGCATTCCTAATATCTCAACACTCCCCCTCAAGTTGATGCATAGATGTCACACATGCCCAACTTGTTTAAAAATTTTTGAGAATACTTGACTTGAGACAGCTTTGGTGAGGATATCGGCTAACCAATCTTGCTTTCCACCTTGGATCAACTAAGGCTTCCTGCACACTGTTAGGAATAACTATAGTAGATAATTGATTTACAAATGACTTATTTGATTCAGACAAACGATGGTTAGACACATAGTTGCTCATGGGATATTTGACTTTGGTAGACAAATCAGGTTCATATGTGGGTTTAGGAATACCTCTATTATGACGATGTGGTAACCGTTTCATGAATGGATCGGGTTCCAAATTAAGAACACCCTCAACAGACGACGATTGGTTTGGTATTTCAGTGAAGACATCTTCGGACCCAAATTGTTGACCACTCATATCCAACTCACCCACTTCTTGGTTCACTAGTTCAGATTGTCCAAATTCATCTTCCTTAGAGATATGATAATCATAATCAAGAGTCTGAATTTCCTTATGGTACTCCCCCTGAAGTTCAGACTCAGATGAAAAATACATCGAATCTTCATGAAACACCACATCCATTGTAATATACATTTGTCGAGTTGGAGGATGGTAACATCGATATCCCTTTTTGTGCAATGCATATCCAACAAACACACATTGCAATGCATGGGAAGTTAACTTAGTGTGTTGGTGCTTGTGTAGATGCACAAATGCCACGCAACAAAAAACACGAGGAGGTAGATTTGGGACAGTTGGGGCAACTACGACATTAGTAAGAGCTTAGAGAGGTGTTTGAAAGTTAATTGAGCTAGAAGGTACCCGATTGATCAAGTATACGGCAGATGTGATTGCTTCTCCCCAAAAAGATATCGGTGTTTTTGCTGCTATCAAGGAAGCACGAACAACCTCTAACAAGTGTCAATTTTTTCGTTCAGCGACTCCATTTTGCTGTGGTGTATTGGAACAAGTAGTTTGATGAATGATGTCATGTCCTTCCAAATACTTTTGAAGATCAGAACTTTGATATTCTCCACTATTATCACTACGCAGAACCCGAACCTTTGCATTGTACTAAGTTTCAATCATTTTATGAAATTTTTGAAACAACAAGTTCACTTCATCTTTGGTCTTCATCAAGCATAACCATGTCATTCTGGTACAATCATCAATAAAAGTAACAAACCAACGCGAACCACTCAAAGTTGGGACTTTGGATGGGCCCCAAACATCAGAATGTATAACCATAAAAAGAGACGGAATTTTATTCAAAATTAATGGAAAGGAAGCACGATGGCTTTTAGCCAATTCACAAATATCACAACAGAAACCAGAAATATCACTCTTTGCAAACAAACTAGGAAATAATTTTTATAAATAACCAAAGGAAGCATGTCCTAGACGTCGATGCCACAACCAAATTTCAGACTTTTTCTTCTCCCCCTCAGATCCATCTGCCATCAAGGCTTGTCGCAACTTATTTGAATCCTTTGACTGCAAGTCCAAATAATAGAGTTTTCCCCGCTTAATACCAAAACCAATCGTCTGTCTTGTTTGGATGTCCTTAAAAACACAAAATTCAGGCCAAAAAATGACAATACAAGATAAGGCTGCAGTGATTTGAGAAACTGACAAAAGATTGTAATTTAAGGATGGAACAACTAAAATAGAATCCAAATTCAAAGTATCAGTAAGAGTTAAGGATCCTTCCCCAATGACTGGGGTTGTGTTACCATTGGCTGTGGAAACAAATTTTTGTGAGGAAGGTCTAACGGGTGAGACCTGTCTAGAATCAAAAGTCATATGATCTGTAGCACCAGAATCAATTATCCATGCATTATTAATAATAGGTGTAGAAGTATTTAAAAACTTACCACCATAATCTATAGCGGCTATCAATGCAGAGGCTTTCTCATCAACATTAGCCTCTGTTTTTATTTCGGCAATAGCTGCAGTCAAGGTTTTCTTGGAATCCTTCTTCCGTTGATCACGATTGTGATCCCACCAGTCTGGATATCCCACAATTTCAAAGCAACGACTCTTGGTATGACCAGTCTTATTGCAGTGAGTGCATTTGAAGGTTGACTTATCAATATTAGGGTCTGTCTTAGGATGGTTGGTCTTGAATTGGTCCTGTTAATTTCGGGTTAATTGTTGTCGGACTACCATAGCTGAGGTGTCAGGGTTGTCAGATTCTGCTTTCATACTAGCATGACGTACTGCCTCTCGTCGAATCAGTGCATAGCATTCTTCCAAATCGATAAGAGGATCTTTGCGTAGAATCTCTCCTCGAACTTGCTCAAAATCACCACCCAATCTAGCAAGAAAGATGTGCACCCGTTATCGTTCAATGGATTTTCGGTATGCTGCAATGTCTTCAGGGTCTTTCATGACTACCTTATCCCGATGATCCAATTCGCAAAAAAGTTCAGTTAACTCTCCATAATATTCAAAAAGAGACCTGTCGTTTTGTTTGGCAGTGAAGGCTTTTTGATTCAAAGTGAAAACTTGTAATTCATCACTTCCATCATAGAAGGCCTTTGATAATGCACTCCAAATTTCTTGAGCGGTGGGTAAGCGTAAGTAACGCTTCATAATTTCTGGACTCATGGACATTAACAACCATCTCTTCACCTTTTGATTCTCAGCATACCATTTTTCATATCTATTTTCTGACTCTTTTGGTAGATTTGTCTTACCTCGGATGTAGGACAGTTTTTCCCGTTCGGAAATATGCATCTCCACGAGTTGTGACCAAACGTCATAGTTTGATTCAGTTAAAATAATTCCTGGATTGAAAGTACCTTCAGATTGAAAAACAATAGTACTTTTTTCACTCATTTTTTTTTCTCTCGCAAAGAAGGGGCAATTGTTGGCCTTACAACAAAATATTCAGGATTTCAGTTCCCTAGCTCTGATACCATGTTCAAATTGATGAATGGTAGTTTTTCATTCATACTTTCTTTCGTTCATGTACAGAGTATATATAGAGGGTAATCACCATTCTAAGAATGGGAAAGGATAATACAAGGAAAGAATAATATAAGGAAATAACAACTAATATCCTAATATCTCAACTTTCCTAATATCTCAATATTCCTAATATCTCAATATTCATAATATCTTAACTTTCCTAATATCTAAACACTAAATGATATAAGGAAATAATGATATAAGGAAAGCATTCCTATTATCTCAACACCTTCAAGCTGATCAAATGCACCGGAACTTCACTCAAGGTTGTCATATTTCGGAACAATGAAGATGCAAGTCATGATCACCTGCAGCAGTGAGAGTAGAACTTTTAAATTTTGTATATGGAGGCTCAATTTGGCATGATTTTGGACAAGTGTTAAGATGAATTTTGTGTTGTTCAACTAGTTAGGTTTAACATGCATTTTCCCATTTCCTTTCTTCGTCTACTTCAGGATTTGAGCTTCACAGACAGAGAGATTCTGGTTGTAAATCCTGGAAGGGCTCATTATTGTTTATTTCAACTCTTCCTCTGTAGCAGAAGAGTCTCTGTAGTTGTTTTGTTTAAAGAGGGAGAAAAGGACTTGGTTATATTTTTCTTTGAAAGGTATAAATGCAAAGTTGCAAACCAAACCCAAAAGAGTATATAATATAAAATGGGTCCTATAGATAGCCCATCTATTCCTAATCTTTAGTAAAAAATAAAAAAAAATAAAAAAAATTGATCCATTTATAATTGGAAATGATACTAGAATACATAGGTTGATGATTAGTTCTAACATACATATAAATATATTATACCATCCGGTTATCTTATTTCCTCTATAGGGAGAAAAAACATAAAAAATATATCCAAACAACACATACATAAGAAGAAAAAATATTATTGAATTAGAGAAATTAAAACTAAAATTGTACACAAATTTAATAGTTTGGAACCATTGATGCTTTCGTTTCTTCTACTCTCTTCTACCACATTGCACTCATATCACTAACAAATTCAATATAAAATAAGAATGTACTAAGAACTAGATTTGTAGATGTTTTAGTGAAAAACTCATAAAAAGACATCATACAAAATAATAGAGTGTATCTTTGTAAGTTGTTTTTTTATTTTATCTTAAAAATCAATGTTTTCAGAATCGGACCGATGATCGAACCGGAAAAGTTACCGGTTCACAGTTCACTGGTCGGACCGGCGGTCGAACCGCTATCGAACCGGTGACGTCATAAATATATAATTTATATATTTTAAAATTAAAAATAATTATAAAAATTAAAAATATATAAAATTACAAATTTTAATAATGTTTGATTTTTATATTTGTGTGGACCCGCATTTTTCACGTGCGTCCCCACTCGATCGGCGAGACTCGCTTTTTTATTTGTGAAAAATAATTTTTGGAAAAGTTGGAGTCGCCACTTATTTTATTTTTATTTTAAAGGGAAAATAAAACAAGAAAGAAAAACCCTAAAATGTGACTCCATAATTTTTGGAAAAAAGGCATGTCTTTGAAAAACCTAGATAGCATAGATAATTTGTAACGTGCTTCCTCAAGTTGTAAGGGGTTAGATAACAAATAATAAAATATAGAAATCCTAGCATGCTCGTTATCGAATTAGCATAGCAAAAGTGATCAAAGTATATAGAATTATCAATTATCACATACATCTTGTATTTAATTCCTAAAAAAATAGATAGACATGATTTCAACAAGTGTCAAATGTGGCAACGAAAATAAATTTTGAAAAGATTTTCTTATGTAGGGGTTTCACCAATTCCCCAATCGATATACACGAATTTAGCTTAGAATTATCCCATTTATTTGGGACCACAAGCTTTGATTCGTGTTTTATTCAAAACTGTAATTTTATTTGAAAGATGTGAACCAATCAAAACATGGTTGCACATTATTTTAAAAAATGAGATTTTGATTCTAAGAACTCTAAATGAATTTTTGAGATGGATTTTTAAGGAAAATGAGATTTTGAGAATAGTGTTGTATTTTAAAAATAAAAATAAAAAAAATAAAAAATAATTTGAAAGCAATAAAGTGTATGAATCAAAATACCAAGCAAAACAAAAGAGAACAAAATCACAAAGTAGAATTTTTGACAAACCAAGAAAATTGAAGGTGAGAATGGAGGCTAATCTTCATGAGTTTCCAAAAGCCTCAGAAAAAGAAATCAAATTAAGTGAAGGATCACTAACAGGCAAGACATTCTAAATTAGACAAACTAACAAAGTATCAATTCATGAACTAACCGCTAGGATTTTAAAAGCATATAAACTAATATAAGGATGATCAGGAACTAACATTAATGATTTTGAAATAAAAACTAAAAAAAGGATCAATTCGGGTAAGGAACTAAAATTATAGAAGTACCTAAACTAATTATAACGAGCTTGACTAAATTAAACTAAAAAAACATGAACTTTCAAACATAGAATTAATTTTACTAATGAACCAAAGCAAACTAAAAATATGTACTTTCAAGCATGGAATTAATTTTATCAATGAACTAAAACTATAAAAACACATAAACTCATTCAAGCTAAACTAACAAATAAATTAATACCAAATTATATTAGGACTTAAAAAAAAATCCACTTCATCTAATAAAATTGATTAAGCTACCAAATTGGAATAAAAAAAAGGCATTTTTAAAATAAAACAAATTAATAATTTAGTGATTCGAAACTAAAGTAATCGAAATTAGAAACAAGATGCAATTTTTCTAAAGGTTTAATCAAACAATTGAATTAAAATTATGAATATAATAAATTAATAAACCAAATCGAAACCTCAACCTTATCTAAGAAAATTAATTAATTGAGCTAATAGATCAAAAATAACAACGAAATTAAACTAAGGAGTAAATTAAGACAAAACCAATTAAATTAAAATCACAAACATGTTTGAACTATCATATGGATTAAAACAAATTAGCATGGACTTATGAATTATGAACCCGTAAAAAAAAGACATCTAATAAAAAAATGAAAACTCTTTCAAAATAAACTAACTTGTGTTATGAAGAAAAATCCGTCTTTTTATGTGTTAAAGTGGCTGCCCTATTACCATTTGAAGGCCTCTGTTGCTCTCCTTTGTCCAGAAAATTCTCTCTCCTTTAAAAAAAAATCTGCTTCTTCCTTCCTTGTGTGTTCTCTCCAAAAATAAAATAAAATAAAATAAAAAAACCCCTCTGCCCGTTGCTCTGTTCTCTTCTTCTATATGACTGCCCACTTTTCTTTTTTATGGAATATCTTGTTTCCTTTTTCTTAATGCACATGGATATAGAAAGTGTGTGCATGTGGCTCACTTTGGACTTCCCAAAGATGCAGCCCGCGTCTCATTTGGTAAATGGACCATGCCTTTCTTTTTTTAAAAAAAAAATTGTGGACTGTTACTCCCAAAGAGATAAAAACTGGGTTGTTTCTTGATTAAAAAAGATTGTGGACTGCTGCTCACCCAAAGGGATAAAAATCTGGGCTATTTCTTTGATTAAAAAATGTGGACTGCTACTTCCCAAAGAGATAAAAATCCGAGCTGTTTCTTGATTAAAAAAGATGTGGACTGCTACTCACCCAAAGAGATAAAAATCCGGGCTGTTTCTTGATTAAAAAAGATGTGGACTGCTACTCACCCAAAGGGATAAAAATCTGGGCTGTTTCTTTGATTAAAAAATGTGGACTGCTACTCACCCAAAGAGATAAAAATCTGGGCTGTTTCTTGATTAAAAAAGATGTGGACTGCTACTTCCCAAAGAGATAAAAATCCGGGCTGTTTTCTCTTTGCTGAATCTCGTGATTGCATGCCCAAGCTTTGGAGTCACCCCCATATGAAGAGTTGATGGCCATAGGACAGGTAGGAAGAAAAACAAAAACGAGTATGGTAGAGAATAAAGAGAAGCAAGGGGGAATAAACACGCGAGATCAAAATAAGATAAAGCCACATCTCATGATTTTTCAATGGGCTCAGGCTAATGGGGAAGATCACAAACAGATTAAGGACAAAAATAAATAAGCAACCAATATCAACAAAACAATTTGTGGCACTTTCCGTCCACACAAAATCAACAATACAATAAACATTCAAAAAAACAAACACGCTGAAAAATCGAACATGGGTAAAAATTCTGAGAGTAACGAAAAGCATACCTGGATAGCCTTGGTTGCAATTGCTCTTTTTTCGTTTCCTCTATTCTTCACTCCCAAAAATCCTCACAATTTCTCCCAATCATCCAATGCGTCCTCTCACCAAAAAAAAGAATCTCCTCCCCTAATAAAAAAAAAAGCCTTCAGAATCCTCTTGTTTCTCGTTCACTCCTTCTTTCTCCTTTTTTTCTCCAATTCTCCAATAGACGCCCCCCTCTCTTTTCCTTTTCTCACCTATATATATTACCCTTTCCCTAAAACCTAAATCTCCCTAAAAAAGGCGAAATCTCCTATTTTCTCTCTTCTTTTCTCCTTATCCTTTTTTAAATCTTCCAATTCAAAAGCAGCCTTCCCAATTTCAAATTCCTCTCCAAAACCTTCCAAAGAGAGTCTCGTCTTCCTTAAACTCCAATAGTAAGTTTCCTTGTAAAAACATGAAATTTTTGAAGTTAAATAATTGAATGAACGGATAAGCAAGTAAATAAATTAGGAAACGGTAAAAAATAAATAAATAAACAAATAAAAATAAATAATAAATAAGTTAGGGAGAATAATATAAAGAGGAAGATAACCAATAAAAAGTGAATGATAATCATAAAACTAAAACTAAAAATAAAATAAAATAAAATAAAAAAATAAAATAAAATAAAATAAAAATAAAAATAAACCAATAAACAAAAGTCGAGCCCAAAAGCCATGTAACCATGCAAGTCATACAAGTCACGCTAAAAATGTCCAAATGGGCCAAGTGTGCCTAAACGGGCCTATGATGAGACTAAGCGGGCCTAGGGTGGTGCCTAATGGGCCAAGTGTATCTAAAAGCTATCCTAAAAAAAGAAACAAGAAAAGCCTAAGTCTAAATTAGGGCTGCCAAGGGTCACAATAAGGGATCAAATAATCCCTCAACCAAAATCTCCGAGGTGACTCAGAAAAAAGGTAAGTGATATGAGTAGCCATGGGCCACCAAAGAACTGTTGTGGAGCATTGAAAATGAATTTTAAAGACATGTGCTAAATGGACAAAATTGAGGGTCTACAATTTGGTATATTAAATTAAATGATAAAGTTTAATATTTTAAATTTTATTAAATAGAAATATGTAATATTTAAGAAAGAAGATATATTTAAGATGAAAAAATTTAAAATATTTAATTTTATTCTTTTTTCTTTGTATTTTATTGTTTTTAAATTATTCTATTAACTAATTTATATTATTTTTTATAATTATTATAAAAATAAACAGGAATTTAAATATTTACATTTTTTTAAAGATTTTATATGATAAAATTTTGAAATAAAATGAAAGTTCCATGCGTCCAACCCTCTAGAGGCAATGTTTTCCTCTAATAGTCTCATTCCCAATCCCACATCGGAAGCACAAGAATTTTATGTGCTCCATGTGCTCTATAAATACCTTCCAACTTGCATTTAAGCCAAACAAGCCAGCAAGCTGGGCCTGGAAGCATGGCCCAAATGCAAGTGTTAATTTAAAATGAAAAATACTGCAAATTGGGCTTGTAGACATGACCCAAATAATAGTGTTTTAATCTTATCATTGGACTAGGCCTAGTGGCTTGGACCAAAGATGGTTTATTAGGTTGAGTTTGTAAGCATTGGGCCTGGAATGGGCCTTTTCATAGTAAACAAAAACTTGATTTTTAAGTCATGGCCGGTTTGCCAAAAACCGGACGGGTCATCCGGTTCGACTGTTCAACCATCGGTTTGAACGGTTCAATGCCCGTTTGATAACAAAACGGTTCATTGAGCGAACCGAACCGGATAGTTCACCGGTCGAAGGTTTCAACCGGTCCGGTCCGATTTTTAAAACCATGTTAAAAATCAAACAATAAAATTTTTAAACCATAATAACATAATTTGAGCATGAATATTTTAACAAGTGAATATTAAGCAAAATATCTATATATGGCTTATATTTCATTTAACCATTCATAATTATGAGTCTCAAGTAATCCATCAAATAAACAAAAATCTGTGTATTGGAATCTTAATTTTTCTTTTTATTTTCATTTTAATTTATTGAAAACAAATATGACATTTAACGTTGCTCCACATCAAACCATGGGGCACTACCTATCCCATTACTTCATATTTCTCTCATTCATCTCACCTTTCATGGTATATGGAGTGACTACTCTATAGAGTCGACAAATTCTTTATGAAAGTTGTTAGTTAATATGAATCGAACAAACTCTATATAAACTTGATGGATAATCTACATATGTTAGTTTGTGAGGAATTTGAATTGTGAAGTGTTTATTATCGGCTACCACACCAATTAAATATCAAGATCCAACTATTCATAATTCTAAGTATTAAATGATGGTTTATAAATATTATTATATTTTGAGTAAATTGTTCAAACAAAAAATATAATGCTAAATATTTAAATTCCAATATAAAAAATATATTTACATATGAGTTCAAATTCAAATATTAATATCCTTGTATTTTGAGTATTCAAATATTGGTATATCTTTCTTGGTATATTTAGATAATAGTTAAGAGCATAAATTGAAGCATTCTAGAGCTACAAAGATAGTTATTAAATTGTTAGCACTGTATAAAAACATTCCTCCTACAGTAGTTGTTAATACGAATAAGAGAAACTTTGTTATACCCATTTCTATACTACAGAAGGCCATCTAATTAATCAATTAGCCCAATCCAAAGACCTTGTTCACTATCCCTTAAGCAACCTTGCATAATTACCAAAATGCCCCTGTGTACAAGAGTGAACCTAAAGTCAATCCAACTCTTGTAAACTGTGTCATCATGGTATATGAGCTTAAAGCGAGGACTATTAGGACCCATAGGGGTTTTGGCTCTCTTATAATTCAATTATGAAGTTGATTTAACATTCCACTACAAAGAATCAATTGCACTTTAGTACCATATGTAAATAACAATAAGATGAAGCTCAAAGGCATGACTTATTATCAATTAAATGCAAATTCCAGATGAAGTGGTGTCCATAATATAACAAAATAGTGTTATCACCTATCAAGATTACTTTTTTAATTCTTGAGTATAAATCTCACTTATTATGTGGTCAATTCATGACATATTCTAGCTCCAAGGACCATATGTCAAATTTTCACTAAAGGAAATGCTAGCAGCATAGACTTCTAGATCACATGTCCTATGGATTACCCAAAGGGACACATTATCTCAATCCTATGAGGATATCATGGTGTCTCTATTAGGAATACTTATTCCACTAGCCTCTATCAATAGTGACCCAATCTGTAGGGATATGTGACCACCTTAGGGTCTCACCATAGGTCAAAGCCTCCTGTTGATTTTGGCACTAGCTCAATATCCTCTTAAGGTTGAGAGTCCATGTAGTATAGTAGTTTAGTGAATCATTACAATCGATAGTCTTGTGTTATGAAGAACCATATGTAAGTCTTGTCCAATATGTAACCATACACACTAGTGCACTCACCATTGTAAACCTATCTTGACAATTAAGGCAAGTCATCCCTTCAATTAGAAGGTAGTGTACTATAGTCTTTACTAGATTGCTCAAATCCATGAACTAAGTATAGACAACTTATTTACTTAGAAGGAACCTATGACTTGTATCATTTGTGTAACTCCTAATACATTTAAGTCATGTACAATTTAAGATATGGGTGTGAATGCTTAGATATTTAATTAATGCAAATAGGATAAAGGAAAACAAAGAAACATGAATAAATAAAATGAATGAATATATCTCAATCGGTTACATTATGCCATGTTTTCTAAGGCTTAATCCTAACACTGATTACCCAATAACCTTCTGTCATGAATCACCATAGGTCTTATACAATGTGTAACCATACATATTAGTGCACTCACTATAGGAACCTCATCCCTATAGCCAAATCCAACCATTTCTCTAATTAGGATGTGGTGAACTACAACCTCAAATGAGTTGCCTAAGTCCATGAACTAGTTGTGAGCCAATCATCTACGTACAAGGAACTCATGACTTAGATCTTCTGTGCAATTCCTAATACACCCAAGTCATGTAAAATACAAGAGATGCTAGGCCAAAATGCTCATAAAGTATAATGCATTGAATAAGGATAGATAAAAGTGAAACTGGAATATCATTAAATAAATAACAAATTCCAAATTTGTTACATCATGTCATGCTTTTAAAAGCTATATATATTGTAATAGTTTGTACCTTAAAATTAGGAATTCTGACCATTTGAAAGCTTGCATGTGACTAGGGGGACAAATTGACACCTCAACGAGGGAGATTACATACTTAAAAGCATGCTTCAATTGAGCACTTGAATTGCACATTCTAACTTGTGTCCCTAAGTACACAATTCAAACAGTCACTCAAGGTGCACAATTCAAACAGTCACTCAAGGTGCGCAATTCAGACCATGCTTCCAATGTGTGCATTTGATGTTGCACTTTTTAAGTTAGAATCTTACCTTCACCAAAGGTGTTCTAAAATATGACATGAATAAAAAATAACAAAACTTGAGTAATACCGAAAGCTAAAGGACTCTACAAAACAAAATATTAGCTATATATATATATATATATATAAAACAACAAAAACAAAACAAAATCATCCTAACAACTATCACCAAAAGCTTTAATTTTTACAAAAATTTCAAGGTGGTTTATAGATTGATGTGTTGGAGAAAGTAGACAACTAGGGGTTACCAATTTAGATCAGGTCTCCCGGTCATCATACTTTCCCAAAGACATCATCCTAGTAGCTATAATGCTTATAATGCTAGATTGAGTGACTTGGAAAAGGAAAAGAAATGAAGCAACAAAGATAAAATAAGTGTGGCTAAAAGAAACAAAAATGAATGGAGAACAGGTGAAATACAACTGTAGAGCTACAAAAACAATAGATGTATACCGTAAAATACCTTTAGCACCGTTAATGCAAAAAGTTCCCCGACAATGACACCAATTTTTTGGTTTCTACAAGGGTGTCTCTAGTTTAAAACAAAATCTGGAAATAAATTTGGCCATAAAGTTTTACAAGAACAAAATTTTAAACAAAATTAATTGTTGAAACTCTTAACTCTTGAACCAATAAAATAAAATAAAAAACTAACAATTGTACAACAATTAGGTCGTCTCCATAGGAAACTTATGCTTAAATGCACTAAAGGTATGAGCTTTATGGTATGAGTGTTGATTGGAAACTCGAGAAAAAAAATTGATTTTCAAACTATAGAGGAATAAGGATCCTAGAAACTAGAAAACTAAAAGACAATGAACTCTAGGGGCATAAATTTATAGAAACTTCTTTTCTCACGCTCATCCCACCAACAAGGCTCTAATCCTATGCTTGCAACTTTAGGAACAAGACATAGGTTTATACCAAAGGGGGTTCCAATTAGCATGAGTATTAACCACCTGAACAGAATATCAACTCAATCTAATTAATTCTTTTTGGGTTCTTGCAATTAGATGTTTTAAATGGATTCTTGCTCATATCAAAAGGCCAATGTTTGGTTTATAAGACTAAAGGAGCTAAGGCCAAGGTTGCTTGACTTGTGGCCTTCACAACCACAATCCTTACTTCCCATAGATACTTTTTTTTTTTTTTTTTATCATCATAACTATGAACTTGAGTCATGATTACTCCTTTTTGCTCCTTATAACCACTAATAGGAGTTATGATCCTTTCAACTCGATGAACTATGCTAAGATATGGAGACCTCAGCCCCTTTCACCGATTGGAGCCGAAAACACAGAAAGAGAAAAACAAAATAAAAAACATAGAAATAGAAATGTGAAATTAAAACGAAATTTTATTAAAAAGAAAAGGTAATAAAAAAGAAATGAAAGAAACAAAAATAACCTAACTTATTTCCCTATTAATCCTCTCTTCAAGAGAAAAAAAAATGTTTTTCTATTTATGGTTCTCATATTTATAAGCAAAAATTTCTCTTCTCCTTTATTACTTCGAAACTACCCCTATGCAATTATGTCTCCTGTTCATGTTGGGAGATCTACTATGGTGGCACAACTATCAATCATAAGATGTTTGTGTAGAGTGAAGGGTTGCACTTTGTGGACCCTACCCCGATCCATTGACCGACGCGACTCGTGAATTAAAACAACAATGTGGAGAAAAAATGTGACTTGTGAGTTTTGGAAAATTCATCCCGACGAGGGACGATTTTCGTTTGGAGTCGCCACTTACTTTTTATTTTTATTTTTGAAATGGGGAAAATTAAGTAAGAACAAAAACCCCTCAATGACTCCAGTTAGGAAAAAACGATCTGCAAAACTAGATTTCTAGGTTTGGTGATCAGGTTACCTATCAGGAAGGTACCTCATATGAGGTAGCACCCCTCTAGGCTCATAATCCAGTCTCTATTGGTGAATTGGGTACATCGGAGCATATGGGTCGAAGATCAGTCAATTCCCCCAGGTTACATAGATGACAAGACTCATGCAATCTTATATAATATTTGGCGCACATAGAAAATCAATAACCAAAACAAAGTTGCATACCTGAGGTCCCTAGTTGTTTTCTGCAAGGAAGGGTTAGTCAATAAGCATAGGCACACAATATATGCAAATTCCAAATTTACCAAAATTTCCAGCCATGACCAAACCATATATATGTAATCTCTAGGCTCTACCCAATGGCCACCAAGTGCAACCATGACTTTGTACTACGTGGCTAAAATTTAGTTACTCTCATTCCCTTGGCTTTCAGCTGAGGACTAACATATTTCCTGTTTGAACTTCATTCCCTAATTGCCGGAATTTTGGAAACTTTAAAATTGAATCTGGACTTTTCAAAACTTTTTGGGAATTGACGCTAAAAAAAATAAATTCAGAATTTTCGAAACTTTAGAAATTTTTGGAAATGACACCAAAAAAATAAATAAATCCGGACTTTTCAAAACTTCGGAATTTTTTTGGAAACTACACTAAAAAAATACCAAACTTTGAGAATTTTGGGAATTTTTGGAAATGAAAACTAAAAAATAAATCCGGACTTTTCGAAACTTTGGAAGTTTTTTGGAAATAACACTATAAAATTAAATCCAAACTTTGAGAATTTTGGGAATTTTTGGAAATGGCCACTAAAAAAAATTAAATCTGATCGTTGAGAAATTTTGGGAATTTTTGGAAATAAAATTTTTAAGATGGTATTTAAAAAGGAAACTTGGGAATTTTAGAATTTTGGAAAATAAACTTTGAGAATGGTATTAAAAAAAAAATGAAAATTTGGGATTTGAAGAGTAAAAGAAATTTTAGGTACGGAAACTTTTAAAAATTAAATCGGGAACTTTGAGAATTCTAGGAATTTTGGGTGCAAAAATTTTAAAAATTAAATCTGGAATTTTTCGAATCTTCAGAAACTTGGGTACGAGAATTTTAAAAATTGAATCCAGAATTTTTCTAATCTTCGGAAATTTGGGTACAAGAATTTTTTAAAAAAAATGAACCTGGAATTTTTGAAAACTTTGATACGAGAATTTTAAAAAATGAATTCGGAATTTTTGGAATCTTCGGAAACTTGGAACAAAAACACATGTGGTTGGAAATCTTAAAGATTGAATAAACAATGAACAAAAGATTTAAAGAAACATTAAAAGTCCAGTAGCCATCATTATTTAAATGACATCTTGCAATGTTATTTGGTGGTGCATGCTAAATTGTGCCTTATAGAGTTGACTAAACCAATTCAACAAATATGTGTTTATTTTTTATTTCAACAGTGGAGACAAGTGAGTGGGCTGGTCATGCAGGGGGCGCATGGGAAAATGGTCAGCTTGCTACCGCCGGCGGGACTTCCATCTAAAAAGCTACCCGAACGTGCTCCTATGTATCCCGACCGAGGAGGGAGGGACACAAAAGAGAGGCGTCACCCATGTCATGGCGGCAAAGGAAGCCATCCCATTCGGACATTAATCCATTAACACAAAACCTTTAGGAACTGGACAAGCTTATCTCTTATATCCAAGCCTTTGTCATTCTCTAATACAGGCTCAAACACATAGAAAAGGACTCTAACACCGTATAAAAAAAATAAAAATAAATAAATAAAAGTAGAAATCATAGATGAAAACATTAAAAAAAATTCTCAGGAAAGGGTGAGCGAAAGATGAATATAAATAGCCTCATTTTAGGGGTAGATTCATGGGCTAAAATAGGGGAATGATTCAAAACATATTTTTAACATGAACCAAATCAAACGGGGTCAATGGCATCAACTGAATGAAGAACATAACAAACAGACAAAGAACCAATTTCAACATAATAATTTGTGGCCCTTTTCGTCCACACCAATCAATAAAACATTAAGCATTTTGAAACGACCAGAAAGAGAAATTGAATATAAGCAAGAATTCTGAGAGTAACTAGAAACGTGCTTGGAAGAACCAATCTTTGAGAGGTGTTCCTTAGCTTCGAGTGAGATCGATTCTCCTTCTACAAAATCCGCTCAATACCGGTGATCACGATTTCTTTTCCTTCTTTCCAAAGAAAACAAAAATTACTCTCTTTTTTTTTTCCTCAAGACCCTTTTTCTTTTCCCTTTCTCTCTGTTTTTCTTTAAAAACCTTTCCCACTTCTCCTCTCAAACTTCCGTTTTTTCTCTTTTCTTTTCTTCCTTTATTTTCTTTCTCTCTAGGTGTCAAACCCTCAAAGACCCCTAGAATTTTCCTCCATGCTTTTAGTTCTCCTCCTACAAAGTCTCCACCCAAGATTTCTCAAAAACCCCATTTTTCCTTTTCTCCCCAAATGTCTCCTTCTCTCTTCTCTTTTTTTTCCTTTTCCCACATCAGCATCCGCACCACCCCATTTTCTTTCTCGTTCAGCTTTGGAAATCCTCACCTTCAGCCTTGGAACCCTAATTCATTTAGCTCCCCTCTTCCCAAGGTGGGCAGCTGCCCCTCATAACTTCATAATTCCTTACCTGCCAAGAATCCACATGGATTCAAGGTGGGTTACAATCCATCCACAAAATGGCCCAAATCGGACCTAAAACCATTCACAAAACCTATTTGGAGCACCAAGGCTCAAACCAACCAAAAAAGAGGCACCAAAAATGCCAAAAACAGAGTCATTCACCAGCAGCCCTGACGAACTAGTCGACCACCTCAAAAAAACTTGTCAAACCGGTTGCCCATCCGATCGACCAGTTGAGAAAAAATCTCAAATTTTGACACAATGTTCCTTGAAGAATAAGGAATCCAACAAAAAAATGGTGCACAATTTCAAGCTTGGATGAGGGAGAAATGACTAAAACAAGCCAGTGTGTCCCGTCATGGTCTCCAACTTAATTGAGGTTATGGAGACCTCAACTTCTATCCCATAACATGATACGAACCAAGGAATCGACCATGACGATATTTCATAATGGACCAAATGCTCGCACTAAATCAGACCATAGGTGAACTCACATGAGGTCCGAGAACCGATTAAGCCCAACAAAGGCTGCATGGTCGTGACACATAGGAATTGAGTACGGGTGACACCCCCAAGATATATGCAAGTGACAAGAGACAAAATTGAGGGTCTACACACTTTTTTTCCTTTTTTTTTTTCATCACAACAACATGATAAAAATGGATTAATTAAGAGCTTTAGAAGTGTTATTTGATACACAATCTTGATGAGCGTGCAATGATTGGAAGAAGTAGCATATGCACTTAGTGGAGCAATCAAGGCAACGTATAGAGATGAGAGCTATTTGGGGTGCACTTCACAGTGGAAAGAGAGAGTACACTTCATTACCGAGAGACGTGCATTACTTTATTAGGAAAAATTCCGCATTGAGGGTGGTTGTTTGTATGTTTGTCTTATTGCTAAACAATAGTGCACTTATGAATAATGAGCATTGTGAAGGCTGAGGTAACGAGGTGCGCTTTCTCTTTGCGCCCTTGAAGGGTACGTAGTTGTTGAGCCACTTAAGGAAGGTGCGCTATTGACTAGAGTACACTTAAGTGCGCAATCTAAATAGAGATCCTTTTAGTGCACAATAGGGAGTGTACAATGTAGGTAAGGTTCCCTAAGTGTGCAATTCAATTCACCACTCAAAGGTATGCAATGTTTAAGTGGGCTTCTCCAAGTGTGCAAATTAGATCGGTGCTTCTAGCGTATGTAATTTATAATGGGCTCTTGTTAGTGTGCTATGGGGGTCTTGCTCAAATTGGAGTGCGATTTTGTTTATAATGTTCCCCATTTAGATAATTTCTTCTCCCTAAAGTGTTGAAAGTGTGCGATGCATGTCTTAACTCTATAAAAATCTCACAAAACACATCAAAATTTTTAAGGCATTAACAACAAACTAAGGTGTGGACTTATTATGAGTGCCTCAAACATTCTGAAATTGACTCTCTTAGAGCCAGTCAATTCATCAAATCATCCAAAAATATTTACGATTCATGAAATATAGAAAGTATATGGTTAAGATTTATGATCCAACATATTCGAGTTTCATATATAACAGTATTATATGATGACAATGTTGAATATATTGCATCAACCAAAGGAAGATACATTAAAGGTTTAGTGATTAAGATCGAGTGACAATTTAATAAACCTATTCACAAAATCATTGCCAAATATAACATTTAAGAAACTCATATATAACAATGGAGTGTGACAACTCAAATATCTTTATACTGAGTTATTAGAGAAAGTATAATCATGTTAGCACAAGGAGGAGCATATTAACAAGGATGTTACAACATTATACTCATTTTCCCTTGATCTAACCTTTATCCCATTCGGTTTTACTAGTAAGTTTTTTAATAAGGTAGTCATGGTAGTTCAAAAACATTGAAAGAAATATTATACTATTTTTTCTTCACTAGGGTTTTCCCCATAGGTTTTTTATAATAAGAAATTAATGATGAGGCATATTTTAAAATGTTTAACGATTAAGGAGTGTAATAAATAGGTTCAGAGTTTTATGGACACCACCATTTCCTATTATAAAACTTGCAATTATTAATATGACCTTCATAATTATCAAAAAAGTATTTATTATAATCATATTGATTGTAGCCCATAAATAGGGCCAAGGTTATTGGAAATAATAACTTCAAAATTGACTTTATTTGAATATCTTCTCTCAAATATTCTCTTTATTTTTACAATATAAAGAAAAGAACAACTTTTATTTGAAAATAAAGGAAAATGAGATAGAAAAAAAAAAACAATGTACCATGAAAAATTTTAAAATATTTTCCTCAAAAAAAAAATTGCTAAATGCATTTATTAATTATTTGTACTTATTTCTCTAAAATTTTTCATAGAAGTTTTATTTACCATTTCTTTCATTCTATTTTTCTTTCCATTTTTCCCTTTTTTGACAACTAAATAAAGTATTTTTTAAAGTAATATATAATAAAAAAATCAATAAAAATAAATTGCAGAGTGAAAATTACAAAATAATAGAAAAAGAAAAATCTTATATACCATAAATAGTTCATAGTAAATAAAAATAATGTATTACTGTAAACCCCAAAATTTGTCCCAATTTTATCTTTACATTAATTTTGAGTCCAATTTTAAATTCCAATTATATATATATATATTTTGCCCACTCACCATTTAATAGCTTTTATTATTTTACATATCATTTTATTTTATTTTATTTTATTATTAATACTTTTATTTTATTATTATTATTACTATTATTTTATTAGTATTATTATTATTATTATTATTATATCTATTTTATTTTTATTTTTTATTCTTTATTCTTTTCTCTATCATCTCTTCTCTCTCTTTTCTACTCCCCAACCACCCCACCCTCTTCTTCTCTCTCTTCCCATTTTTCTCACACGGTCGACCCCCCCCCCCCCCCCCCCCCCCCCGCCCCTCCTCCCCTCACCACCTCATTTGCCCAAGGATGAAAATATCGGTAATCACGGATATATCGGTAATTCGATTTTACGGATATATCGGAGATATTTTTGGATATATCGGAGATATATCAGTGGATATTATTGGTAGGCTTAAAATTGTTAAAAACTCATGGAAATGCAAGAAAAACCTCATAATAATATAATTAGAAGTATAATAGACATTTTAAAGTTATTTTATTGAAAATTTTGATATATGTATAACATGATTTATCATATTTGATAATAATATCGTATGCATCGATAAAAATATGAATTTTATAAGTGTACATTTATTATTAAATTACACCTAATATTATGATATTTGATTATAATATGTCTAATTTTAAAATATATATTAATATTAAAATATGATCCATTTAATTCAATTGTATTAAACAATATAAAATGAATAATGATATATATATATATATATATATAATTTTTTAATATTTAATTAATTATTAATGATATTAAAAACATTATGAAGAAAATTATATAATTTTTATATTTTTGGTAATTAATTAAAAGACTTTGCATTTAATTATAAAATAATTATAATTAATTTGCTCTTTAAAATATTCTTTTAATATTTTCATACTGAGTTTAAGTATATATATATTGTTTGCACATTATATATCAAGGGGCTAGTTAGCCCAGGTGGCAAGTGGGTGAACCCCAAACCTTTTGGTTTGGGGTTCAAATCCCCTCGGCGGCAGCAGGCAAATGGAGATTTGGAGAGGGTACTGTAGCGCGTTGACCGGTACTGTAGCGCTCTTACCTGCGTTGACCGCGCGATATATCGGAGAAAAATCGCCGATTTATTGCCAAATCAGCAATATATCGCGAGAAATCGGCGATTTCTCGCAATAAATCCCGAAATATCGCCGGACCGATATTTCTCCAAGAAATATCGTGTCGAAACCCTTCGATACACGATATTTTCTTCCTTGCATTTGCCTTTCCCCCAATTTTTATGTCTCTTCCCATTTTGCCCCCCAGCAGTTTCCACACCCCCCCCCCCCCCCCCCCATTCTCAAGATTTTCCTCCCCATTTTTTTTCCTCCTCTCTTCTCTTTCATTTTTCCTCTTTTCCACCCTTTCTCTACCGTCGGCTCCACGCTGCTCCCCCCTTCATTCTTCTGCCCCCCTCACTCTTCCACTCTTTTTTTTTCTCCACCCGAAGACACACATGCCCCATGGATTTTATTTTTTTTTCTCTCCATTTTTTTCCTTCTCTCTCCCCACACTCCACTTCCCTTCCCGACCGGCCACACACCCACGCTCTCATCTCTTCCCTCTTTCTCTCTTCTCATTTCTCCCTTTGGATTTTGGTTTTTTTTTTCTTTTCTTTTCCATTTTTTTAGGTGGCCGAGCCTCCCATTTCCTCTTCTCCTTCCCTCATTTTTATTTTTTCTCCATTTTTTCTCTCACTCCACGACGGTGGCATGACACCGGTCAGCAACCCCCTTCCCATTTCCATCACTATTAATATTATTATTATTATTATTGTCATTGTTATTGTAATTATTATTATTATTACTATTATTATTGTTATTGTTATTGTTATTGTTGTTATTTAATTTTATTTTAATGGTAATTATTGTTTGTGAAATTTGGATTGTTGAATTAACATAAAATTTGGGGTTAATTTATTGTTGGTAGATCAATACGTAATTCGATTTAATTTATTGTTAGTGAATTAATTTGAAATTTGTTAATTTGGGTTTGTTGACATATTGTATTTGGTAATTAATTTGAGGATATTTGGATTATATCAATTACATATTGTTTATTTGGACTCAAGCCTATTGTTAAGTTGTTATTTGTTTGGGCTTATTGGATTGGGCTTGGAATATTATTTCTCTTTACTATGTATTTTTTTTTATATGGGCTTGGCCAATTTGAATTGTTTAATTCGGACATGGGACAATTGTGGTGTATATTAAACTAGGCTTAGATTATGAAATATTAAATTTAGGTTTAGTAGAATATACTTTAATTTATCCCATTTTAGGTTTGGTTGATTGTGTTTGTATTTTTGGTTATTAATTTAGATGTTCTAGGTTAAGACCTATAGTAATTTGGGCTCATTTTAATTGACAAAATTTATGGGACTAATTTGAAATTGGAATTTGGGTTTGAATATTTGTTTGAGATTTTATACATCTCTGGATATTTATATTTGTGTTATTCTTATTTTTGCATGAACCCATTTTGCAATCTTGTTGGCTGAGTATGAATTGATGACACGTGGAGCTTGTTGTAAGTTTATTTGGGTACATATTTTATTTCTCACTTTTTATTTGGTTTTATTTTTATTAGTTGTATAAATATTCGTTCGCATGTATTTATTGAGTGTGTACTGAATTGAATATCAAACAAATTAAAAATTTTGTTTAAATGAGAGGAAGAAGTCAGTAAATGTGTTTTAATAAAACAACAATTTTAAAATATTATTTTTAATAAAAGAAAGTTTTTATTTTATTTTATTTTATTTTTTATTTATTTATAAAAATTCAAAAAAATGCATTTAGAAAAATCCAAAAGAAATGTTTTTAATGGAATTTGAAAATTTGTTTTTAAATAATATTTGTCCAAAAATTTTTTTGCTTAACAAAAATTTTCCAAATATTGTTTTGTAAATAAAGTTGTCCCAAAAATTAATTTTTAATAAAATCGTCCAAAAAATGTTTTTTTTTTTAAATAAATTCTTTTTACTTAATTAAAATTGGATTAAAAGTCATTTTTAGAAATAGATGATTTATTTATTTATTTTTATTTTTATTTTTATTTTTACTTTTATTTTTATTTTTTCCTTTTAATTAAAAATTCTTTTGTAAATAAAGTTATGTCATTTTAAATAATTTATAAAAAACACTCTTTTAAATGAAAATGAATCTAAATACTTTTGTAAATAAAATTGTAAAAATTCATTATTTTCTAGTAAAAGCAAGTAAAAAATAATTTTTGTGCCCAAATTGAAATTTTGTAATGAATTCTTTCGATACAATAAGTGTAAATAGTTTTTTTTAAAAAAATTGTATACAATTAAAATTGAGAAAATAAATTGTTTCTTTTTATAAGTAAATAAATGGAAATCATTAATTCAAAATCATTTTTAATAAAATCCTTTGAAATTTCTTTAAAACTTTTTTTAATATCTTTTATTTATTTAATTCAATAAATCATTTTGCATAATTCTCTTATTATTTATTTTGTGTATTTTTGTAATTAGATTTCATCATTGTTTTTGTGCATATTAATTCTCACCATGACTTGTATATTGATTATTTTTTTTGGTGTCCATAATTAATTAATTAATTAATTGCCACAATTTCCTCAATTCGTTTAGTAGAGGTCGTACGTATGCGGGCTTAGAGGGGTGCTACGGCTCACCACCGTACCTTCCCAATAAGTAACCTGACCCCCGGACCTAGACTTGGTTTTTCACGGACCCGTTTTTTTTCTTTAGGAGTCACACTTAGGGTTTCTTTCTTATTTGGTTTTTCCCTTAAAAAAAAAATAAAACAAAAATAAGTGGCGACTCCAAGTCTTTTTCTAAAAAATCAAATTTTCATTAAATAAAATAAAAAGCGAGTTTCGCCATCGAGTGGGAAAGCATCGAGCAAAATATGGGGTCCACAATTACCCATTTATCTCATCCTCATTTTTATTTGTTTTTTAGTGAAAATTATTTAAAGAAATATAATTATAATTTTCAGTTTTTAATTTAAGAGCATTTTTTAGTAACTGTTAATGAAAAATTAGTTTGATCTCATAAATAAATTAAGTAGATTTTATTTTGAATTCCAAGTGCATTATATTAAATAGTAAAAATGAAGGATTTGATTTAATATAATTCTTAGACATCAACTAAAATACATTTTTTTTATTTTAATGTAATTACATGAAGGGACTAATTATAAAAATTGTGATTTAGAAGAAGATATATTTTAGTATAAAATTATTTAATTATAAAAATATTTTTTTATAAAGGGATAAATATGAACTAAAAAATTTATAAAATTTTAGAACACATTTAATTATACCTTTTATGAAACAAATTCAATGGTTCCTTTTTTTATGGTGTTTTGTATTAAATGGTTTAAAATTTATGTCATTGAACAAACTTAAAAAGTGAGACCTTCCATTTTTTATTTTATTTTATTTACTTATGATTTGCTCCTTAACCAAAATACCCCCATCTTCAATTCAATTTCTAAAACATAAATTAGTATTTAACTCTTAAATTTATCTAAAAATATAATTTTAAATGGCATAATATTTCCCATGACAACCCTTTGATTATTGGAGGATTAGCAATGAGACTATAATTAACAGAAGTTAAAGTAAATTAAAAGACTTTCATCAAAGAATCATTAAAAGATTTCTAGTAACCTACAAAATTATAAAGTAAAAGAAAATAAAAGGAGACATGATTTATATGAAGTTTTTAATGTTGATCTATTAGATTAGGTTGACCATTTTATTCTATTATTGCATTGAATTTGATCTATCGATCACACTTCTGAGGGTCTTATTATTTAGAATTGAGTACAAGTTATGCTTCTAACTCAATTCATATTTGATGTACCAATACTTTAATACATCAAAATATGAGAAATGATAGCTACATGTGCTAGGTGAATTTTGAAGGGAATATAAAAAAGTAGAGCCAAAAGCACAATTTGGGGCATGGATGTTCAAACGTCACACATGAGATGTTTGAATGCTCATAGGATGATCAAATGTTCAAATGTTCCTCTAGTGTTCCTGGGACCTTCAAATAGTTAGCCTTCTGCATATGTATTTTTAGCCTATTTTCATATTTTTAGAAGTTGTGTAATTCTAGTTATATATATATCTAAAAAATGTTCCCCCAGGGTTTGGGTATAAATATAAAGTTTTCTAAGTTAAAAAATACACACAAGAACATAGTCATTCTCCATGCTATATTTTTTCATTTTTTGAAGCTCATATTGAAGGAATTTTCAACAATTTAGACTATATTGCTTAGACTAACTATTAACCACCACCCCTGGCCATGGATAAAGTGAGCATTATCAAGGAAATTAAAATAATATATTAATTACCGTTGCAAATTCTTTTCTAAATTATTATATAAGTCTACCATCAATTATAAAATAGAAGAGAAATAAGTCATTAGACATGATGGAATTTTAAAACGTACTCAAAAATTAGAAATAATGCATTTTACCAATTATTATAGCAATTTTTTTTCTAGCTCATTTCTTAAAGATGCCTACCCTATTGAGAAAAAAAAAAGAAAAAATAATAATAAATTCCTTTGGAGATTTTATCATTATAAACTATAAAGTTAAAAACAAAAAAAAATGTAATTAATAAAATAAATAAATATCGGGAGAAAGTGAAAGAGATGGAAAAAAAAAAAAAACAGAAAGCGCACACATCTTCCAAAGAAAAAGATAGAAAAATGATAGTGATGTTCGAAAAATAGGAAATTGTAACACCATTTTACTTTAATGAAATCAAAATCTATGAAGTTTAACCATTTTTTTTTTTTCTTTTTAAGGAACTCTTTTTAATAGCGTGTTTTCAATCATCGGGAGACGTGGAAGATGAAAGTGGGCCTATAGATCATATGTTAAAATGTAAGTTCTTTCTGAGCTAGTAGTGTTTACTGCATTCACGTCCCAGGTAACGGTCCCAATGTCAATGCGCCAAGATCCTATGGCTGCTGCTGAATGAATGGTTCTGTTGGAAAGCCTTAGCAAACGTCTGATACGGATTTTCTACCTTATTATGGTCAATGCAATGGTTTTGCAGTTGAATCTGTTTCTGTTTCCCTGGTCTATACCGTTCGAGAGATACCATCCTCCAGACACTACCGATCTTGATCCCAGAGCCAGAGGAGACTATTTTTATTATCAACCTCCTGGTTGCAGGTAACATTCGAAATTTATGAGATGTGGCGTGAGGCCATCCTTCATTAATTATCTAACCGGGTGTACCAAATATGTGAGAGGCGTTCCGTTCCTTGCACCATTGAGCAAAGTTGTGAAACTACTAAGATAATCTAAGTTGGCCCAAAGTTTAGGGGAAATTAAGTTGAAATGCGAAGCAGAAAATTGATAAGACATATTTTTTCCACGTGGCAGAGAATGGGAAGGGGGCAGGTATAACCTGTCATTTGTGATTGGTCTCGAGCCCCGGAAATGTATTAAATCACATTTAACGCAATTTCATCTTCCTCCTCTGCTCTTCCTATTCCTCCTCAGGTCTCAGAAGCCCATGACCTCCACCCAGAAGCCACACTTTTTCAGGATCATACACCCTTCGTTTCTTACACATGGATACCCTGTGAGTATTCCTCTTTCTTGCCTTCTCCTAATTTTATTCTTTCGTACTACTATACATGGTACTACAATGTGAATTTGTCAACAAAATTTCACAGGGAATTCCTGAGACTTTTCTAAGAGAATATGGAAACAGTCTCTCAAATTTTGTGTTCCTCCACCTTCCCACTGGCGCTGAATGGCGAGTAGAATTGTTGAAACTCCATGGTGAGGTTTTGTTCAGCACTGGATGGCAGCGATTTGCTGACTTTTATTCTATAGGATATGGGCATTTCTTACTATTCAGATACGAAGGTAGTTCCCATTTCCATGTGCTTATATTTGATATGACCGCTTCTGAGATTGAATATCCATACGCTACTGCTCCCAATCACGACCACAACCATCATAAAGTTTCTGTTGAGAGTTTGGATGATTTTCCATCCTCCAAAACAGCAAACTATATGGACATGATCGATATTACCTCTAGTGAAGCAGTATTCTACCCTAATGGAGCAAGCAGCTTGCCAAAAGTTGAGGACATTCAGGGTGATTTTCCAACCACCCACAAAACAAGGGAGATAACGAGAAACAATCCTTCTTTTAAACCTCATAACGCTTGCAGTTCCCACCACTATCATTCCTCCATCCCAATTTTTAGGGGTAAGAAATGTTTGCCTGAGTTTTTACTGTCTTTGATTGATGCTGCATGCTGTTGTAATCTTATCCATCCATTTCAGGAGGAGCTCTTGGAAGAGCTAAAGCTTTCAAATTCGAAAATCCTTTCTTCATTGTCACCATGCGACCATCTTATGTTGGTAGTAGGAAAAGTTTGGTAAGCTTTCAAACGGCAGTATGGTTGATTTTTGCTCAATAATGGTATGTTGACGAGTTGGCATATCAAATCTCAACATTTTCACATATCATGATCTTTAAAGAAGAATCTTTTGTTTATCCATGCAGACCGTACCATTGAGTTTTGTCAAGACGCACTTCAAAGGGGATAACATCAATACAATCCTTTCCGTTTCAGATGGAAGAACTTGGTCTGTCAAGTACATTAAGCGAAAAAGCAATGTAAAGTTCTCCTCAGGTTGGACAAAGTTTGTGCGAGATAACTCTTTGGAAGTAGGTGATGTCTGTGCCTTCGAGCTGGTCAAATGCACTGGAACTTCACTCAAGGTTGAGATTTTTCGGAACAATGAAGATGCAAGTCATCACCTGCAGCAGTGAGAGTAGAACTTTTAGATTTAGTAGATGAAGGCTCGATTTGACATGATTTTGGACAAGTGTTCAGATGAATTTTTGTGATGTTTGATTGTCTTTAAACTCTCAAAATGAAACCTGTTTTCGACTCGCAATTATTATGTAGGATGAATGATATAAATTTGTAGGTATATATAACTCTTTTTTTCTTCCTTCGCAATTATTTTTGTTTCCATAAATCTGGAGTGGACCTGGAACTTGAGAAGTTGTAGTGAAAAAGAAAAGGGAGCTAGGATAATGATTTAGATGATCCATTAATTAAACATGTGGAATTAGCATAAAGGTTCCTACAAAAGTGCAGAGCATTGACCGCCAGTTAATTGGCACTTGTTTTATAAACTATGCGGAGCTCGCCTCTCTCAATTACTTGATCTCACCTTTAAATGCCCTGTTCTGGTGTCTTGTCCACAGGGAGAATTGGGAGCTACACCCTCTTTACATTCATTCATTTGCAGAAGGGGGTTTGCCATCTAACCTAATCTGTCTTCACTTTCCTCTGGATTTGCCAAAAATCAGAGACTTTCGGACTGATTGTGGCTTGCAAAAACTTTCCCTCTCTTACTCCATGTATGGTTTTTGAAAAATTTAAGAAAAATGCAAATAAAATGAAATAGAGTTTCCTATTTCAATTCCAAACTACATATAAAAAAAGAAAGGAAAAAAAGAAAGAGAAAAGAAGTAGGTGATGAAATGAACAAAAATACATTTTAACATTATTCAGTGTGACCCCTACATCCCCGAAGGGAGAAAAGAGAAAATTCACCAATGAGAAGCTCTATAAATTGGCTCCATACAAATGAAGGATTCAAGCCTCAATTGTGGATCAACAAAGAGTTATTATAATACAACCAATCAGTCAAAACAAATTAGACTTAATTACCATAAAATCTATGCTTAATCGCCACAAAATCTGGAATAATCTTTTGACATAGATGAAAATCTTGTTTGACAAATTCTTTTTGTTAAACTCAATTTTACTCTTATCTTATTTTCCATTTTAACACAAATACGAGGCAGGAGGGCTCTAAAACTCTGCTTCTTTCCCTTTAATTATTGTTATGGATAGTTTCTCATCAACCATTTTGGTACCTCGTATACTTTATGATGATTAGGATTGACAATGGAATGAGTGTTTTTTGATATTTACCTAATTTCACCCTAAGGGAACAGGCTCGGAATAAATATAAATGGGTTTAGAGTACATATAAACATATTCAGAATGAATTTGATAAATTATTTTACACCCAAGTGGAATTGGGTTTGATTTTAATACGTTTCAGCTCGATCTAATTATATAATAATAACTAAAAAATATTTTAATTGATTTTTTTCTTCATTTTTTTTTACCTTTTTTACATATATAAAATATTACTTTTAGTAAAAATAAATTATAACTATTTATAATATTTATAAATTTATAAATTGTATTTATTTTTAATACAATTTTTAATTTTAAAAATATAAAAAAAAATTGAAAAAGCATTGAAAATGTTGAAAAAATAAAATGAAAAGGTCAAACAATCAAGCATGTATTAAATTTTGAAAATATACCGATTTACTTATACTTACAATTGATGTGAGCCATTTATGAAACCTTTGAAAAAGAAGATGAATTGAATCATTTTACATGGTTTGAACATTTAAATGAAACCAATTAAAATAGTGACATTAGTTAACGCAATGAAATATTAGAAAGTTAATAAGAGGATTCAAGTAAAGATAAACATGGCCAAGATTTAAACCCTAAAGCATATTTTTAAAGTTATTTCTTTTTATATGCCCTTTTTACATTTTTCCCTTTTTTTTTTTTAATAAAAAATAAGCAACAAGTATACATATTGTTTGGCAATAGAAAGGAGATATAAAGCTTTTCTATAATATTATATTTGCCTTTTTAATCTTTAATTAAAAACCAAAAAAAGAAAAAAAAAAAAAAAAGAAGTAGTGTTGGTATTTAATAATTTAAGAATGACTTCTATTGTAAAGATTGATACATAATAAATGAAAAAGGCAAAAATAAAAAACAACCAAAGAGACACATTCGTTAAAAAAATGAAAAAAAAATTAAATGGGTTTGGAGTACATATAAACATATTCGAAATGAATTTTATAAATTATTTTACACCCATGTGGAATTGGGTTTGATTTTAATCCGTTTAAGCTCAATCTAATTATATATAATAATAACTAAAAATTATTTTAATTAATTTTTTTTTTCATTTTTTCACCTTTTTCACATATATAAAATATTACTTTTAGTAAAAATAAATTATAAATATTTATAATATTTATAAAATTATAAATTGTATTTATTTTTAATACAATTTTTAATTTAAAAATATAAAAATTTGAAAAAAGTATTAAAAATGTTGAAAAAATAAAATGAATAAGTCAAACAATCAAGCATATATTAAAATTTCCAACACCTATTGTGTCTATAAATTTATTTTGATTAAGGATGAGAAAGATATAAATAAATGGGATTGGGTTGAGATAGGGGTGACATGTTTCAAACCCGCTTTATTGTCATCCCTAATAACGATTAATGAAGTTAAACTCAATTAAAAGGAGTAGAACTAAATTTTGAATATATACCTATTTGCCTATACTTACAATTGATGTGAGTCATTTATAAAACCTTTTGAAAAAGAAGATGAATTCAATCATTTTACATGGTTTGAACATTTAAACGAAACCAATTAAAATAATGACATTAGTTAACCCAATGAAATATTAGAAAGTTAATAAGAGGATTCAAGTAAAGATAAACATGGCCAAGATTTAAACCGTAAGACATATTTTTAAAGTTATTTATTTTTATAAGCCCTTTTTACATTTTTTCCCTTTTTTTTCATCAAAAATAAGCAAAAAGAACAAGTATACATATTGTCTAGCAACAGAAAGGAGACATAAATTTTTTCTATAATATTAGATTTGCCTTTTAAATCTTTAATTAAAAACCAAAAAAAAAAGTAGTGTTGGTATTTAATAATTTAAGAATGAATTCTATTGTAAAGATTGATATACAATAAATGAAAAAGCCAAAAATAAAAGATAGAAATGCAAAGAGTTGCTCCCACACCCAAAAATGATTTAGTTCAAAACATTTTTTTATCCTATTAATTTTCCTCTTTTCTGATTTCAATGTCTACTTAATTTGGTAGTGAATCCAAATCAGTAGACAGTATCTAATAATTTCTTCATATCCTTTTCTTTGATTTATGCTTATGTTAAACCACTGAATTTACATTGGACAAGAAACATCATGGTTTGAAATACCAACTTTTAGTATATCTAATAATAGAACCATATCTCATTGCATTTGAAAATTTTTAAAATATGGACCAATTAAGAGACAAGTAGAGCACTTTGGTGGCTTGCTCGCTAAATCTGGGCAGCTCTCCAAAATTCAAATCTAAACTTTAGAAATGTACTTTCGGTCAGATTAGAAAAAAATGGCATATTACACTAGTTAAAAAAAGAATCAAAACAACCAGAGAGACGCATTCGTTAAAAAAACGAAGAAAAATAAATTAAAAAAGATGCTTAACTTCTAATTGCAACATAAGTTTTAAATAAATGTTAAAAATAAATTTCAAAAACCTTAAAAAATAAGATATTTCTTTAAAATCAAAATAAAAAGTGTGCTCTCATCTTTTACTATGAAATTGAATTGGAATCAGTGGGACATTTTGATCCCAGGCATATTATATAGCTTCCCACCTACTTCCCTCCCCTTTCCATTCTTCCTTGGCACCCTCACTCTCTCTCATATGAATTTGGACCAAAAAAACCAGAAAATGATTTTTTTTTTCTTTTTCTTTTCTGAGTTGGATAAAAGTATATAGAAATTATCAAAAAATTTAATTTAAGCTAAGCAGAAAAGCAAACAATATTTTGGAAGAGAATGTGAACGGAGGAAGTGCGATGGTCAGTGCATATCTGCAGGGACAGTGGACCCATCGCCTGCATTTTGCCTCGAGCCACATACATGAATTAAATCACATTTGACCCAATTTCATCTTCATCCTCTCCTCTTCCTATTCCTCCTCAGGTCTCAGAAGCCCATGACCTCCACCCAGAAGCCACACTTTTTCAGGATCATACACCCTTCGTTTCTTACACATGGATACCCTGTGAGTATTCCCCTTTCTTGCCTTCTCCTAATTTATTCTTTCGTACTAGTATACATGGTACTACAATGTGAATTTGTCAACAAAATTTCACAGGGAATTCCTCAGACTTTTCTAAGAGAATATGGAAACAGTCTCTCACATTTTGTGTTCCTCCACCTTCCCACTGGCGCTGAATGGCGAGTAGAATTGTTGAAACTCCATGGTGAGGTTTTGTTCAGCACTGGATGGCAGCAATTTGTTGAACATTATTCTATAGAATATGGGTATTTCTTACTATTCAGATATGAAGGCGATTCACATTTCCATGTGCTTGTATTTGACATGACCGCTTCTGAGATTGAATATCCATATGCTACTGATCCAACCATTGACCATGCCCACCACCAAGTTTCTCTTGAGATTTTGGATGATTTTCCACCCTCCCAAACAACAAACCATGTAGACATGATCGATATTACCTCTAGTGAAGAAGAGTTCCACCCTAATGAGGCAAGCAGTTTGCTCAAGTCTGAGGAAATTGAGAGTGACTTTCCACCAACCCAGAAAACAAGCAAGACAAGAGGAAAGAATTCTTCTTTGAAACCTCATAACGCTTGCAGTTCCCACACATATCATTCTTCCATTCCAGATTGCAGGGGTGAGAATTTTTTACTCGAATTTTTGTTGTCTTTGATTGATGGTGCTGTTGTAATGTCCTCCATTCATTGCAGATGGAGCTCTGCAAAGAGCTAAAGTTTTCAAACCCCAAAATCCTCTTCAAAGAGCTAAGGCTTTCAAACCCCAAAATCCTTTCTTCATTGTCACCATGGGATGGTCTTATGTCAATAGACACAATGTGGTAAGCTTGGAATAGAAAATGCAGCTGAATTTTGTGGAAAAGGAAATGAGTGTGCATACCAAATTTCTTATCCAATCCTAGTGATTTTACAAAAGAAACGAATCTTTTGTTTACTCCTTTGCAGACGGTACCATTCCGTTTTTTGAAGAGGCACTTCAGAACTGATAACACCAATACAACCCTTTCGGTTTCAGATGGAAGAGCTTGGTCTATCAAGTACATTATGGGAGCAAGAAGTGCGCATTTCTCTGCTGGTTGGAGAAAGTTTGCAGAAGATAATTCTTTGGAAGTAGGTGATGTTTGTGCCTTTGAGCTGGTAAAATGCACTGAAACTTCACTCAAGGTTGTCATATTTAGGAAAAAAGAAGATGGAAATGGCCGCCTGCAGCATTGAAAGAAGAAAATCTTTTGAATTAGGAGTTGAAGGCTCAATTTTGCATGCTTTTTGAAAGAGTTCAGATGAATTTTGAGTTGTATTTTGATGGTCTTTAAACCTGAAAGTGAACTGTATAGTTAATTTTGACTAAGCAACTACTATATAGGATGAATGATACTATTTAGTTGGTCTAATTTTGCTCTCTTCATTTCCAATTCATACTGTTTCCATAAATTTGAGTGGACCTTATAACTTGAGTTGTTGGAATTAGAAGGTAAAGAAAAAAAAAGACTTCGGTTGTTTGGAAAGATGCTGTACTTGTGATGTTGTTGATCCATTACAGGTGGAATTAAGCAGTTTGAAGTAAGTTCCCTATAAAAAGTTCAGAGCGTTGAGGCGGCCGGCGAACAAACAAGTTGGCCCTCTTCAAAGACTGACATATTTCAGATCAAAAAATATTTCTTCATAGCCATCTAAATTTATATGTTTTTGCTTTACTTTCCATAATTCTCATTAAAACCTTAATAATTGTCTTTTTATGGAACCTGTGCAACTACTTATGTTTAATGTGTTTCCCCGTTTCTCTTTCTCTGCTCCAGTCTTAACCTGTGCCAAAATGCTAATATACGAGGATTGCAGGCATAAATTTTAGAAAGGGCTTATTATCGTTCATGTAAACTCCTTGATTGTTTTGGGAGAAAGAAAAAAGTTCATTTAGTTTTTGCATTTTAGCTTCATATATTTGAAATTGTTTCACTTCTCCAAGGGCATTTACCACCACCTAATCTATCTTTTCTTTCCAATTTGGAATTGCTACAAATTCATTAGAGAATTGAGTATCAATGGAGGCCAAAGAGGAAAAAGGTTGGAGTCATTTCCAGACGAGTGGCTGCTGCCCCTTCAGTCATACCCCTTCCTCATCTTCTCCCTCTGTTTTTTCTCCATTAATGGATGTTTTCTGTTGAAAACCGATGCCTAAAGGATAAGGAGAGAAAGAATGACATAATACCCCACATCAAAATTGATGGAGAATCATCTCATCATGAGGCCCTTGCATGGAAACTCTAGTTTTCTCTGCACTCATGGCTGCTCAACCAATCTTTCATGTGCCTTGTTCTTTCAAGTCATGTTTGGTTTGTTAAAAAATTTGAGGAAAAATACCAGGGAAAAAAAATTAAAGAGGAAAATTAAAAGGAAAAAAAATGAAGAGATTCTAAAAAATAATTAGTCATATTAGCACACAAGTGAAGACAGCCAATATCTAAGCTTAAAGAACATGATTTGCACTCAAAATACTTGGAAAATTATATTTTAAAGGATATAAAAATAGTAGTTTTGAGGGCTAATCACTAGTACAGAGTTAGACCATTCACTTTTTCAGAGAAGAGTCTTCTCCTTTTCTTTAGATTCTTAATTAGGTATCACCTTCCCGTTATGACTAACAGGGACTTATTTCCTTTGCCATCTCTTTTCCTTAAAATTCTGGTTACTAGCTAGTTTTCTTTCTAAAAGAGAAGGGAAAAAACATTGGAATAATTTGATTGAGATTAAACATTAATGGTTTAATACTAGCTGTAATTGGACAAAATAAAATGGTGGCAAAATTGACATAGCTCTAACAAGAAAATGCACAACTTCTGTTTGAAATTAACATCCACACCACTCTATTGATCCTTGTAATCAACCTTAATTGCTTTGCCAAAGCATGTATTAGCTCCAGAGGATATTAACTAGGAATATATTCTGAATCACACTTGATATTTATACTAATAAGCTATTTGGGAGTCAAATTTTAGAAGATTCCATCGCTCCTGGATAACAAAACCCCTATGCTAATTTCTCAAATGGCTTTCTCAACCTATCCTTATGCCTGTCCAGCATAATTCAAGAAGCAAGATTATTTGTGTCATTGGCAACAACTAAACTTTGGAATTGGATAGAACTGATCATTTGTATTTGAATAATTGGAATGAGTGTCACATAATTCCATTCCCAGCCTGAAGTATGATGATGGCAAACTGCAGAACTGTTTTGCATCAAGTTCAGGGAGATTAGGTAATATTTGATCAGGACTTCTTGGACCCTTCAAATGCAAATCTCAGAAACCGCTTGATGCCAAAAATTCTACTTTGAATTTCTTCTAAACTGTCATTCGGCTCCATATGCATGTCTTCAGATGTGATGCTGCATCCCCCCTTGAATTCATTTGGTTTATCTGGACATGGATCCTCAGCTTCAGTATATCCAACCGTTCCCATATGTCGTCCACCAGTAGCACAAATCTCTTCTTGCCCCAAGAATTAAAAAACCAAAAAAGAAAAAAATAACGTAAGGAAAAATAGATAAATGTTTAAGCTATAGGTATTACTATAGTAGATTTTCTTGTTGCTCCACCTCTTCTCCATTCCGTACTCAAAATATTAAGGTGAAAGTGTGGTAGCAGCAAAAACTAGTAGAGGAAAATACAAAGTTATTAGTAAACCATTATTTATACCACTATACTATAAAAAATATGTAGACTGAGCTACAAGTTGCAAGTACCTCGCATTGGGGGTAAACCAATATGTATCCCCATATGACAAAAGGTTAAATACATTATGAACAATCAAGCTTTCATTCAGAGATGACACGATATGCTCACATAATTTTCATGTTCTAGAAAAGTAGCAGTGCAAATTTACAGTTGTTAATACCAGTGGCTTCCACATAAATACGATTTAAAACTTCAGCAAAGGCAGGGCCTATGAAGAAAGACAAACTAAGAGAGAAATGCTGGAGACAAGACAATGGAAGAAAGAAAGAAAGAAAGAAAGAAAGAAAGAAAGAAAGCATTCCTAGCTATATTCTGATTAATGTCCTAAGCAAATGGAATCATTGTTTTGCCATAAAACAAAAAGGGGCAACTAAAAAGTTATATTCATTAATGATAATAGAATAGAACAGCCCTCACCTGAGTTTTGGAGTTGAATATGATTGAGATCTTAAATGGGGAATACAAGCACGTTGAGTGGCTTCATCCTCCCATTCTAGCTTGTTCCACCAGTCTTCCTCTCCAGAAATGATGACTCCACCTTCCTTGTCACATTCAGAATTAAGTGGGAGCTTCTTCAGCTTTGGGCAACCGTCTACATGAATTTGCTTCAAGCAATGGAAGGGCAAAGTATTCCAATAAATGCTCTTCAATTCTGGCACACCCGATAAATATAGTCGTTCAAGTTTTGAAAATGGACTCAGGATTCCCCTCACGTTCCCTGCCTCAGCTACCCCTTTATGTATCACTTCTGTGAGACTGTTGCAATTTATAATGAAAAGATGCCTAAGATTTGGAGCAAAAATAAGCCATGTTAGGTCCTTCAACATCGGGCACCTATCAACCTCTACCGTGTGAAGGCTGTGGAAGCATTTGTGGAGGCCATGCGGTGCTACTGTCTCCTTTCTGTACCTCATCCAGTCTACCTTCAAATCTTCAAGAATACTACAATGACTGATGAAAATGATATCGAGATTCTTCATATCTTCTAGAAATGATATATTGATAGAGCTTGAATCATTGAAGATTTTGAAGCATAAATCTCGAGTGTAGCTCCAGGATTTGCCTGACAGAAACTTATTGAGAGCAGAGCCACTTTTTAAGGTGATACTTAAATCACCTAAGTGCATCAATAACTCCAATTCCTCTACCAAAGTTTCATTACCACCGGATAAAACATTCTCTTCTGTTATTCCATCATGAGAAGAACCACAGTAGGCCATTTTCAACACTTTCAAAGTCGAAAGACTTGACATTAAACCCTTAGGAATTACATCAAGTGCTTCTGTGCCATTTATGTTGAGGCACTTCAATCTTACCAGGTTCTTAAGCTCAATGGGCAACTCTCTTACGCTAGTATATGAAAGATTGAGATACTGTAATGAGACCAAATTGCAAATTTCCTGCGGCAACTCAGTAATTCCCGCATTTTGTACAAAGCTCAAAACCCTTAGAGTGGGCATAAATTGAAAGAAGGCCCCATTTATGACCTTCAAACTGTTAATGCCAAGAAACAAAGTTGAAAGATTAGGGCATCTAGGAGCTCCTGAGAGCTTCTCAATTTGGTTATTAATCAATGAAATTCTTTTGGCTCCCGTCCATCCAGCAACCTCGGGAACATGGGTCAACGAAGCACCCACTTGCACCACAAACTTTTCCTTGGCTCTCCCGAATTCGGAAGCTATCCATAATGCCATATCACGGATCACATCATGCATTTTAACAAAATATTCACCACACTCCTCCAATAAACATGCACGAATAAGTGTACCAATAATCATGTATCCCTCCGATCGAGATCCATCTCTGTGATGATCAAATACATCTATAAACCCCTCGCCAATCCAATTATCTACCAAATATTCTTTATAAATCAATCTATCGTCGGGGTATAAGGAACAATACAAGAAGCAAGTTCTGGCTATATCATTGGGCAAACTATCATAACTGAATTTTAAAAGCGGAAGCACATCTTCTGGCATACCTGGAAAATTTGAAGCAGAGTTATGTAACACTTTGATGGCATGGTTCCATTCCCTGGGTGTCCTCTTGCAAGCCATAGCCCTACCTATGGTAATTAGCGCAAGCGGCAAACCTCCGCACTCATTTGCAACGGTTTTAGCAAGCTGAGGTATGTCAGGATGAAAATTAATGGTGTCTTCTCCCACTTTGCTCCGGAACAGATCCCAGGCTCTCCCCCACGCCAAACATTCTACTTTGATGATCTTCTGAGCCCCCATGCTGCAGCACACCTCCTCAGATCTCGTTGTAAATACTATCTTGGATTTATTTTCCTGGTCTGGAAATGGGACTCCCACCCTCAATAGATCAAACCATTTCCATATATCATCCAAAAACAGCACAAACTTCTTTTTATTCAAGATTTGGAAAATCTCAATAGCTTTATCATCCTGACTTTTATTTTTCCAAATATCATCACAAAACCCAATTTTTTTCCAAATCTCATCCTGAACTTTCCTAGGATCTGGATCACTAGAGACGACAGCCCAGATCACGACATCAAAATCATGAGTTGTTTTATACAAGGCATTGTTGATTTGGGTCATTAGAGTGGTCTTCCCCACACCTCCCAACCCATATAAGCCAATGATCCACACTCCTTCCCCAAGACAGCCCCATACCTCTTCAAACTTTGATTCCAAGCCTACAGTGGGTCCGCTGGGCCTTAAGTTCACTGGAGTTGGTGGTGACCTGTCAGCCACCACATCGAAACGTCCTTCTCTCCTTAGAGTCGCCACTTCCTCTAGCTTTGTGGCCACTTTCTTTCCCAACTTGTACCTGGACATAAAACCCTTGATACGGTAACTGCCAAGACGGTTTGCCTCCATTGCAGCACTTCCTCTCATTTCACTGACTGCAGTTTCCAGGGCTTCCACCCTTGAGAGCCACCCTTGCACCTGATCCAGCGGCTTCATTTGTTGTCGCTCAGCAAGATCAACCTTCCTTTTCACATCATTCCTTAACTCGATCAGTTTTCTGAGTGCAATTCTCAAAGCCAACTGATTTTCTTCAAGTTTACATATGTAGTTGGCTGGCCTGGAAGTGCAACCCCAGAAGGAGGCAACTATGTCCTCAATGGAGACTGAGATCGAGCACAGGTTCCCCATGGTTTGCCCAAGGTACTATATATTTTCCAAAGCAGAAAGGAAGAATTATAACAAATTTACAGAGTATAGGCAACTTTCGTCTGAAGATATTGCGATATTTAGCAAAAGAGGAGAGGAAAACATTCAAAAGTGGCTGCTACCTACCATTAGGGCAACTTGACAGGTAAGACCTTAAGACATAGGAGGCGTGGACTCAAGGCCCATGGACCGATGGATCTCCTTTTTGAGCATGAAAATTTCCATCATATATATATAAATAAATTTCATTAGATAAATAAATCTACATTCTTTAATTATTATAATATTATTACACCTTACTTATATTATTTTTAAAATCTAATTTAATATATATTATCAATATTTTATTATCAAAGTTTCATATATAATTATTATAGAAATTTTTTTTCATCTTATTGAAATTTCTTTTCAAATTTTTTTTTATCACATGAAATCCGATGATCACCATATTTAACAAACTTTTTATATTTTCATTCTTGACTCATTGCTTATCAGCACTTCTTAACTCATTTCTTATCAGCACTTCTTAACTCATTTCTTATTAGCATTGGCGGAGCCAATTGCAGCCTGAGGGTAGTCTAATTTAGGTAAAAATGTATAGATATTAAATGTATCTACTATTAAAGATTGACCCTGAAGCAAAATGTTGATTCCCCCGGGACTTTGAAAAGGCCTTTCTCTTCTATAGACTAAAGCTCCGAGGAAAGACGCCTTAGTCCAAGTCTTCCATGAAGAAAAATATATCATCATTTATTGAGGAAGAGAGATGGGATGGAAGGGGGTCCTATAGGCTGAAATATTGGTATGAGTTGACGAAAGTCAACTTATTTTATTGCGTGGAAACTTAAACCCTTTCTATTATGTACCCGTTCCTTTTTTTATTTTATTATTATTATCTACCAATTTTGCTTATATAAGAAGAGTGTACATAAGTCCTTCCTACATAAATTTAGATTACTGACACTTGGTCATGCATAACCGGATAAGGAAGAACTATGAAAAGATTTAAGTATATAGGGTTCATATAAGTTATAATCTCATATTATAGTGGTAATCAAAATATATGTTAGACATTTTTATAATTATGATAAATATGCATATTAAAACTTGTACAATTTAATTGCCTTTGTAATTTTGTTTGGACTAATCCCTGCAACCCAAACATAAAGTTGAACATCTTGTCCTCCTTCCGCATGTTCTTGATGTTCAATATTAAGAAACAAAATTCATTAATGTAGTCATGCATCGATCTAGTGTGATTCAATCTCCATAGAGACGCTTGAGAAATACAAGCAATATTTGTGGGGAGGAACTGATCCTTCAGTTCATTTTTCAAAGTCTCCTAAGTGGTGATCCGATGCCTCCCAAACTCTGCATCATCTTCCATCCTTGTGCACCATCAAAGTTTCACATCACTTATAAGATACATAATAGTGATGAAGACCCCTTTTACATAAGAGACATGAGCAATTAAAGAACTACTCTATATCTCATAGAAAGTTTTCTAACCTTTTTGTGTTTTTATTGCCACTGAAGCCGATTAGTTCAAGAACACGAACTTTGGAAGAAAAGGCTTTAGAACTAGTAGGACCCCTTTGCAACATTTCTTTTTTTGGGATGGAGATGTCTCCTTCAAAGGATTGTGCTAAGGGTTACACCTCTACCTTTAGACTAACCACTTTATCTTCAACATATTTGTCATGAGAATCTACCAAATTTCACCGCACTTGGATTTCCCCCACTATATGTCTTGCCCACTAGGCCATAGTGTCATTATCGCTTGATCATTCTCCTAACATTACTTCTAATCAAGACATTTATTCTTTCAAGGTTTTTGTTATGCCTCCACCAACCATTTTGCTGTAAGGCTTTGATACCACTTGTCCTAAAAAAAACCACTTTCATTCTTTTTTTCAAAGTGTGCAATGCTAAAACACCAATCTTAGCCAACCTTCCTAAAAGTCACAACAAAAACCATGTAAATAAGTAAGACAAGTAAACAATCACAAGAACCTTCCCAACTTGTATTATTACTCAATAATGACAAGATTACAAAACTATTCTCTCTAGTACACCAACACTTATGCAAATTTCCCTAAGTCAAAGAACCTAATCCTCATAAGAGAATTACACAATTTGCATCTCTTTATGATTGCTCACCTTTAGTCTCTCTGCAATGAAAGAAGATTTTATAAAGATTATCATTTCATTTGAATTTTGAATTCAAAACAGCAACCAAAAGGTGGTGATTATGCAACCGCCATAACCACCTAACTAGATGCACGCCCCTTCAACTAGAGGTGTCTTTTAATGTTGAATGCATCCACAAGCCTATCTCATGTTCCCTTCATATTGTGCCAGAGTCTATGACCGAAATTCTCTATTGTACCAAAATACTTAGCCTTTTTACATAGTAACTCTGGTCAAGAAAAACTAGAGAAAGAGTCACTACGGCTTTTGTAGTATTCCAGGTATCGTTCTTAAGGACTGGCTTATGAAAATTGTCAATACTAGAATAAATAAATTGTTTTTGTTTAAATCCTAAAGTGAAAAACAATATGTGAACAATGCGAAACTAAGTAAAAGAAATTAAATTAATAAAAAAATGAATATTGATTTTAAATTCAACTGATTCAAGTTTGGAGTTTTCCACAATCCAACCTAGGGTATAGAAATTAGAGAAAACAAGGGTCTTTTAAGTAATATGATCTTAGGGTTTTGGAATCCTTGGCAGCTCATGATCAAGTTAAGTTCTATAACTCAAAATTGCATCTGAAACCTAATTTTTCCTTTTTAAAACAGATTCCTAAAACCATCAAATGAATGAGATTGATTACCAATTTAAGACTTGGCTTTTTAACCCTTCCTACTCCTTATAGCTTTGTTTAGGGGCAAATAACGATAGGGAAGACGAGGATAACTAATGATCAAGAATTACCAAGAATCACTAGTATCAAGTAATAACCTACCGTATCATTCCCTAAACGAACTCACAAGGATAGGATAAAAAAAAATGATAAATTGTCACTCAACCAATAATTAATCTCATTGTTATAATAATTTACCCATTGTCCCTATAGGTTTCCTAACCCTTAGGTTTTCATGCTTCAAGCCCCAAGTTGGCTCTTAGCCTCTCATGGGGATGATGTCACATTCACAATCCATAATAGGGTAAAAATTCATAATTTGAATTAAAAGAAACTAAAAACAATATATTTTATAAAGAGGAAAAAGAAAACAAACCAAAGTTCTCATCTTCTTCCACCTTCAATGTCCAACTCTTCGAAAAAAGATTCAAGATCCCTAAAACCTAGAATTGAGAGAGTTTATATAATACCATCAATTACCTAACATGTGGCACACTCTCATTGGCCACTTATTACAAAATGATTTCCTAAAAATGATTAAAAAAATAAAATGGTGATTTCTAGTCCTGTGGGGTCCACTTAGGGTAGATGAAGTGCCCTATATGCAATTCTCGATATAGAGGAGGTGAAACATCAAAGTGGCAGTGAGTGAATTCGAAATTGGTGTTATTTCGAAGTGGATTTCGAATTCATAAGTTGAATAGATGCAATTCTCGACGTAGAGGAGGCGGAACATCAAAGTGGCAGTGGGTGAATTCGAAATTGGTGTCATTTCGAAGTGGATTTCGAATTCATAAGTTGAATTTCAAAATCATTCCGAAATGACCCTCCAGCTTGGTGCAGTTGTCTTCAAATGGCCATAAATTCTTCATTTTAGCTCCGATTTGCACACCGTTTGAAGCGTTGGACTCCTGACTTGCCAAGCTTCCAAATGATATATAATATGTATACAATGGACTCTAGGAATTGCTCTAAATTTGTTCTCAAATTCAGAATATATAATGCTATCAAATTTTTGAGTTCTAAATTTTCATGCAGCTAAATCTTGCTTCATGCCTCATTTCCCATGTTTTCTTGCCTTCTTTATTACTGAATAATTGTCATTTCTCATCTTGCAAACTCATGATATCCTCGTCTTGCCTTTGCTTACGTTCCATGAGTCTTGACTCACTTATTTCCTCATTTAGCCCTTTCTTGATCTTTCAAAATCTAAAGCGATTCAACTTGCACCATTTTCTTCCCTTGAACCTAAGATAAGTCTCCAAAGGACAAATTAAACTCATGGCTAGGGCCTTAGCATCGATTTAGGTCAAGTTGAGTGATTTGAATGTCCTTTGGTGCACAAATCATATCAAATATGTGCCATTAGAGCACATATTTTGGCTCCAATCAGTCTACCACTCCATAGTGCCTTTTACCAATAGGTGCCTTTTGTAACCGTCTCATGCAACTAGACTTTAACCACTTTACATGTGGGTTAGCCTTATATTAAACACCCTGTGTGCATGTTATTTAGCCTGCATCAGTCATCTTGCATTAGTCATGCTCACATGTTCAAAAATCTATGATGCATCAATATGTTCCAACCCAGTAGTGTCCACCCTTGTGCAAGGCCCTTTTTTGTCTTACTCGTGTTAGCCATGCACTACTTGTCTATCTCAATTTAGTTGTTGCAATAGCATCTTGTGTCAAGCCCAAGTCTCTCTTAGTTGCAACAATGAGTCATGGCATTGCACCCATGGCTTGTCATCCTTGTGCACAAGGCATTATGTCCTTATGATAGAATCAATCGTGCACTTGAGGCCTCTTTGTTGTTACTGTAGTGCCATGCCATATCCAAGACCCTTTTTGGTGCATCAATGTGTCATAACATTATGCCTATGGCTTGGCTTGCCATTCTAATGCAGAGGGCATTGCGACCCCCTGTGCAATGCAGTAACCACTTGTCTAAGGCATCTTTGTCTTTTTGACAACACCATGTCATGACCAAGGCCTTCCTTGATTACAACAATATGCCATGGCACTATGCCCACAACCCTTCAAACTACCTCAGTGCACTAGGTTGAGTGCCCTTATATGAGCATCGAGAAGGGAAAGGGTACACCATGCCCTATGTCATTGCAGCCATGGGTTGCACACCACATAGTCATGGAGCTTGTGTGTACATGCTAGCATGCTCATTCATGTGTCATGGTCATATCCAAGGTCTTGCCTTGATGCCTCTTTGATGTGGCTAAGCCCTTTATTCACCACCCCTTTTTAAAGAGAAATTTTAAACCATTTCAAAAGGTTTTGGAGGAAATATCACCCATGCTTGAGGAGGAATAATAGATTTATTAATTAATTAGAAAAATCTAAAAATTCATTTTCTACTTTCAAACCCTTTTTTCAAGTTTCTGCTTTAAAGAAAAATACTAATACCCCAAAATTTTAACCTTGAATTTTAGTCAACTCAGATTATGCCACATATTGCCAATGCATGGTGTACTGCCTATGCATGTGGACCTATTATGCATTGGGCATTGGGCATGCTTGCTTCATGGGTGCCATGCTCGTGCTTGTTGTGTTGAGCTATTACATGTGGGTTATATGCGCCACGCTGATGTGTATGTCTATATGTGCCATGTATTATGCTTGTCATCCTCAATAATTTTTTTTTTTTTTATGATATTTTCTAAACCTAATGCATTCTCTCTTTCCCTAGGTGCCCTCATAAATAAGCAATGACAAAAATATTGCTATGTGTCACTAATATTTCATTAAAATATCAATTATTAAACAGTCATGACACAATATGCTGGACGAAAATATCGAACTTAGCATTCCTTTCAATGTTAAAACTTCAATAGGGTGAGGAGCACTCCCTCTTTAAATATGTCTATATTTTGTTCCTCATTTTCGATGTGGTGTATTGCTTGTGCATGCACAACTTATTGTGTGTGGGGCGTTGTGCACGCCTGCTTCACGGGCAATATATGCCTTATGTGCGTCATGCTAATGTGCACGCATGTACGTGTCATGTATTGTCTTTGCCATCCTCAACACTTTTTCTTCTATGATTTCCTCCAAACTTGACACTTTGTCTTTTTCCCAAGATGCCCTCATGGGTGCAAGTAAGGATGAAAATATTGTGATGTCATTGATATTTCATTGAAATATTGACTATTAGGCAATCACAACATAATAAATTGGATGGAAATATCAACCTCAATACTCTCTTTAATGTTAAAACTCTAACAGGGCGAGGAACACTCTCTCTTTAAATATGTTTATATTTTGTTCCTCATTTTCGATGTGGTGCACTACCTATGCATGCGCGACCTGTTGTGCGTGGGGCATTGTGCACGCTTGCTTTGTGGGTGCCATGCGTGTGCATGTTATGTGTGGCTACTACATGTTAGTTATATGTGCTATGTTGATGTGCACGATACATGCCATATATTGTGCTTATCGTCCTTAAAGAAAGACGAAAATATTGTGATTATTGACTATTAGGTGGTCACGACATGATACAGTTGACGAAAATATCAACCTCAACACTCTCTTTAATGTTAAAACTTTAGTGGGGTGAGTAGTTTTGGCAATGATAATTAGACGAAATGGGTCATTTTTCACATCAAGTGATCGAACAACCATTGGAGAATTTAAAAGATGCATTTTATCCCATAACTTTTTGTGAGAAAGAAGAGAGAAAGTCTTTCTATTTCTCTAAATAGAGAAAAAAATTTATATTTCTTTTGTAGAGACTATTTGTGCTAATAAAGTGTTATAAAACAAAGTGAGAGAAGAAGAAAACAAGAAAGAGATAATAGAATACATGGAAAAATTCAATTGAATTTCATTAAGGGTCTTTCCATTTTATAAAGAGTTACACAAGATATTTATGGATGATCATTCACAAGTTAGCATAATGGTACAAAATCTCATATTTTATAAATATTTCGTTTATATTCTTTAGTATATCCAAACTAAATACATAGTATCCTTTGGTATATATCATTTTTTTTTTTGTTAAAATAATTGCAATTCATGTATTATTATTTTTGTTATTATTATTTTTTTGAGTTTTTTAAAACATTTTTATGAATTATTTTTATTAATTTTCTATATTTTGTGTTAAAATGTCTATCAATATTTTTTGATATATTCCTAAAATCAAATTATATATCCACCAAAATTGATATTTTCATCCTTGGTTTGACACCCAACATGATGCCCTTATTGCCACAGTGTTAGAATTAGGGGGCTAACGGTTAGTATTTATCATGTTTAACATTGATATATATATAATTTACTCAGCTTCCTTAAAGATTTAATTAAATATATATTGTTTCATTAGTTTAAAATTTTATTAAATATTTATTTTAGGGAGAATTGTGTTTTGGATCCAATTGGGCCAAAAAATTAAGATTTGACCCATAAAAGTTGCAGAATTGATAAGAATGATATAAAATGTGAAGAGACCAGTACACCGTTCAAAACTTTTTTGAGTATTTTTTACCACAATATTTGATAAATTTTTTTATCTTAATTTTTTTTAATAATTATTCTAAAAATTTATTATTTTTAGAAAACTAATTTTTAAAAAAAATAATAATAATTTTGACAAATTTTTAAAAAAAATTAAGAGACAAGTAGAGCACTTTGGTTGCTTGCTTGCTAAATCTGGGCAACTCTCCAAAATTCAAATCTAAACTTTAGAAATGTACTTTCGGTCATATTAGAAAAAAATGGCATATTAAATTAAGTTAAAAAAAAGAATTAAAACAACCAATATTTTAAATAAATGTTAAAAATAAATTAAAAAAGATGCTTAACCTCTAATTGCAACATATGTTTTAAATAAATGTTAAAAATAAATTTCAAAAACTTTAAAAAAATAAGATATTTCTTTAAAATCAAAATAGAAAGTGTGCTCTCATCTTTTACTATGAAATTGAATTGGAATCAGTGGGACATTTTGATCCCACGCATGTTAAATATCTTCCCACCTACTTCCCTCCCCTTTCCATTCTTCCTTGGCACCCTCACTCTCTCATATGAATTTGGACCAAAAAAAACCAGAAAATGGTTTTTCTTTTCTTTTTTTTTTTGAGTTGGATGAAAGTCTATAGAAATTATCAAAAAATTTAATTTAAGCAAAGCAGAAAAGCAATCAATATTTTGGAAGAGAATGTGAACGGAGGATGGAAGTGCAATGGTCAGTGCATATCTGCAGGGACAGTGGACCCATCACCTGCATTTGGCCTCGAGCCACATACATGAATTAAATCACATTTGACCCAATTTCATCTTCATCCTCTCCTCTTCCTATTCCTCCTCAGGTCTCAGAAGCCCATGACCTCCACCCAGAAGCCACACTTTTTCAGGATCATACACCCTTCGTTTCTTACACATGGATACCCTGTGAGTATTCCTCTTTCTTGCCTTCTCCTAATTTTATTCTTTCGTACTACTATACGTGGTACTACAATGTGAATTTGTCAACAAAATTTCACAGGGAATTCCTCAGACTTTTCTAAGAGAATATGGAAACAGTCTCTCACATTTTGTGTTCCTCCACCTTCCCACTGGCACTGAATGGCGAGTAGAATTGTTGAAACTCCATGGTGAGGTTTTGTTCAGCACTGGATGGCAGCAATTTGTTGACCATTATTCTATAGAATATGGGTATTTCTTACTATTCAGATATGAAGGCGATTCACATTTCCATGTGCTTGTATTTGACATGACCGCATCTGAGATTGAATATCCATATGCTACTGATCCAACCATTGACCATGCCCACCACCAAGTTTCTCTTGAGATTTTGGATGATTTTCCACCCTAATGAGGCAAGCAGTTTGCTCAAGTCTGAGGAAATTGAGAGTGACTTTCCACCAACCCAGAAAACAAGCAAGACAAGAGGAAAGAATTCTTCTTTGAAACCTCATAACGCTTGCAGTTCCCACACATATCATTCTTCCATTCCAGATTGCAGGGGTGAGAATTTTTTACTCGATTTTTTGTTGTCTTTGATTGATGGTGCTGTTGTAATGTCCTCCATTCATTGCAGATGGAGCTCTGCAAAGAGCTAAAGTTTTCAAACCCCAAAATCCTCTTCAAAGAGCTAAGGCTTTCAAACCCCAAAATCCTTTCTTCATTGTCACCATGTGATGGTCTTATGTCAATAAACACAATGTGGTAAGCTTGGAATAGAAAATGCAGCTGAATTTTGTGGAAAAAAAAATGAGTGTGCATACCAAATTTCTTATCCAATCCTAGTGATTTTACAAAAGAAACGAATCTTTTGTTTACTCCTTTGCAGACGGTACCATTCCGTTTTTTGAAGAGCCACTTCAGAACTGATAACACCAATATAACCCTTTCGGTTTCAGATGGAAGAGCTTGGTCTATCAAGTTCATTATGGGAGCAAGAAGTGCGCATTTCTCTGCTGGTTGGAGAAAGTTTGCAGAAGATAATTCTTTGGAAGTAGGTGATGTTTGTGCCTTTGAGCTGGTAAAATGCACTGAAACTTCACTCAAGGTTGTCATATTTAGGAAAAAAGAAGATAGAAATGGCCGCCTGCAGCATTGAAAGAAGAAAATCTTTTGAATTAGGAGTTGAAGGCTTAATTTTGCATGCTTTTTGAAAGAGTTCAGATGAATTTTGAGTTGTATTTTGATGGTCTTTAAACCTGAAAGTGAACTGTATAGTTAATTTTGACTAAGCAACTACTATATAGGATGAATGATACTATTTAGTTGGTCTAATTTTGCTCTCTTCATTTCCAATTGATACTGTTTCCATAAATTTGAGTGGACCTTATAACTTGAGTTGTTGGAATTAGAAGGTAAAGAAAAACAAGACTTCGGTTGTTTGGAAAGATGCTGTACTTGTGATGTTGTTGATCCATTACAGGTGGAATTAAGCAGTTTGAAGTAAGTTCCCTATAAAAAGTTCAGAGCGTTGAGGCGGCCGGCGAACAAACAAGTTGGCCCTCTTCAAAGACTGACATATTTCAGATCAAAAAATATTTCTTCATAGCCATCTAAATTTATATGTTTTTGCTTTACTTTCCATAATTCTCATTAAAACCTTAACAATTGTCTTTTTATGGAACCTGTGCAACTACTTACGTTTAATGTGTTTCCCCGTTTCTCTTTCTCTGCTCCAGTCTTAACCTGTGCCAAAATGCTAATATACGAGGATTGCAGGCATAAATTTTAGAAAGGGCTTATTATCGTTCATGTAAACTCCTTGATTGTTTTGGGAGAAAGAAAAAAAGTTAATTTAGTTTTTGCATTTTAGCTTTATATATTTGAAATTGTTTCACTTCTCCAAGGGCATTTACAAATCTATCTTTTCTTTCCAATTTGGAATTGCTACAAATTCATTAGAGAATTGAGTATCAATGGAGGCCAAAGAGGAAAAAGGTTGGAGTCATTTCCAGACGAGTGGCTGCTGCCCCTTCAGTCATACCCCTTCCTCATCTTCTCCCTCTGTTTTTTCTCCATTAATGGATGTTTTCTGTTGAAAACCGATGCCTAAAGGATAAGGAGAGAAAGAATGACATAATACCCCACATCAAAATTGATGGAGAATCATCTCATCATGAGGCCCTTGCATGGAAACTCTAGTTTTCTCTGCACTCATGGCTGCTCAACCATTCTTTCATGTGCCTTGTTCTTTCAAGTCATGTTTGGTTTGTTAAAAAATTTGAGGAAAAATACCAGGGAAAAAAAATTAAAGAGGAAAATTAAAAGGAAAAAAATGAAGAGAACCTAAAAATAATTAGTCATATTAGCACATAAATGAAGACAGCCAATATCTAAGCTTAAAGAACATGATTTGCACCCAAAATACTTGGAAATTTATATTTTAAAGGATATAAAAATAGTAGTTTTGAGGGCTAATCACTTATATAGAGTTAGACCATTCACTTTTTCAGAGAAGAGTCTTCTCCTTTTCTTTAGATTCTTAATTAGGTATCACCTTCCCGTTATGACTAACAGGGACTTATTTCCTTTGCCATCTCTTTTCCTTAAAATTCTGGTTACTAGCTAGTTTTCTTTCTAAAAGAGAAGGGAAAAAACATTGGAATAATTCGATTGAGATTAAACATTAATGGTTTAATACTAGCTGTAATTGGACAAAATAAAATGGTGGCAAAATTGGCATAACTCTAACAAGAAAATGCACAACTTCTGTTTGAAATTAACATCCACACCACTCTATTGATCCTTGTAATCAACCTTAATTGCTTTGCCAAAGCATGTATTAGCTCCAGAGGATATTAACTAGGAATATATTCTGAATCACACTTGATATTTATACTAATAAGCTATTTGGGAGTCAAATTTTAGAAGATTCCATCGCTCCTGGATAACAAAACCCCTATGCTAATTTCTCAAATGGCTTTCTCAACCTATCCTTATGCCTGTCCAGCATAATTCAAGAAGCAAGATTATTTGTGTCATTGGCAACAACTAAACTTTGGAATTGGATAGAACTGATCATTTGTATTTGAATAATTGGAATGAGAGTTCACATAATTCCATTCCCAGCCTGAAGTATGATGATGGCAAACTGCAGAACTGTTTTGCATCAAGTTCAGGGAGATTAGGTAATATTTGATCAGTACTTCTTGGACCCTTCAAATGCAAATCTCAGAAACCACTTGATGCCAAAAATTCTACTTTGAATTTCTTCTAAACTGTCATTCGGCTCCATATGCATGTCTTCAGATGTGATGCTGCATCCCACCTTGAATTCATTTGGTTTATCTGGACTTGGATCCTCAGCTTCAGTATATCCAACCATTCCCATCTGTCATCCACCAGTGGCGCAAATCTCTTCTTGCCCCAAGAATTAAAAAACCAAAAAAGAAAAAAATAACATAAGGAAAAATAGATAAATGTTTAAGCTATAGGTATTACTATAGTAGATTTTCTTGTTGCTCCACCTCTTCTCCATTCCATACTCAAAATATTAAGGTGAAAGTGTGGTAGCAGCAAAAACTAGTAGAGGAAAATACAAAGTTATTAGTAAACCATTATTTATACCACTAAACTATAAAAAATATGTAGACTGAGCTACAAGTTGCAAGTACCTCGCATTGGGGGTAAACCAATGTGTCCCCATATGACAAAAAGTTAAATACATTATGAACAATCAAGCTTTCATTCAGAGATGATATGATATGCTCACTTAATTTTCATGTTCTAGAAAAGTAGCAGTGCAAATTTACAGTTGGTAATACCAGTGGCTTCCACATAAATACGGTATAAAACTTCAGCAAAGGCAGGGCCTATGAAGAAAAAGACAAACTAAGAGAGAAATGCTGGAGACAAGACAATGGAAGAAAGAAAGAAAGAAAGAAAGAAAGCATTCCTAGCTATATTCTGATCAATGTCATAAGCAAATGGAATTATTGTTTTGCCATAAAACAACAAGGGGCAGCTGAAAAAGTATATCCATGAATGATAATAGAATAGAACAGCCCTCACCTGAGTTTTGGAGTTGAATATGATTGAGATCTTAAATGGGGAATACAAGCACGTTGAGTGGCTTCATCCTCCCATTCTAGCTTGTTCCACCAGTCTTCCTCTCCAGAAATGATGACTCCACCTTCCTTGTCACATTCAGACTTAAGTGGGAGCTTCTTCAGCTTTGGGCAACCGTTTGCATGAATTTGCTTCAAGCAATGGAAGGGCAAAGTATTCCAATAAATGCTCTTCAATTCCGGCACACCCGATAAATATAGTCGTTCAAGTTTTGAAAATGGACTCAGGATTCCCCTCACATTCCCTGCCTCAGCTACCCCTTTATGTATCACTTCTGTGAGACTGTTGCAATTTATAATGAAAAGATACCTAAGATTTGGAGCAAAAATAAGCCATGTTAGGTCCTTCAACATCGGGCACCTATCAACCTCTACCGTGTGAAGGCTGTCGAAGCATTTGTGGAGGCCATGCGGTGCTACTGTCTCCTTTCTGTACCTCATCCAGTCTACCTTCAAATCTTCAAGAATACTACAATGACCGATGAAAATGATATCGAGATTCTTCATATCTTCTAGAAATGATATATTGATAGAGCTTGAATCATTGAAGATTTTGAAGCATAAATCTCGAGTGTAGCTCCAGGATTTGCCTGACAGAAACTTTTTGAGAGCAGAGCCACTTTTTAAGGTGATACTTAAATTACCCAAGTGCATCAATAACTCCAATTCCTCTACCAAAGTTTCATTACCACCGGATAAAACATTCTCTTCTGTTATTCCATCATGAGAAGAACCACAGTAGGCCATTTTCAACACTTTCAAAGTCGAAAGACTTGATACTAAACCCTTAGGAATTACATCAAGTGCTTCTGTGCCATTTATGTTGAGGCTCTTCAATCTTACCAGGTTCTTAAGCTCAATGGGCAACTCTCTTACGCTTGTAAATGAAAAATCGAGATACTGTAATGAGACCAAATTGCAAATTTCCTGCGGCAACTCAGTAATTCCGGCATTTTGTGCAAAGCTCAAAACCCTTAGAGTGGGCATAAATTGAAAGAAGGCCCCATTTATGACCTTCAAACTGTTAACACCAAGAAACAAAGTTGAAAGATTAGGGCATCTAGGAGCTCCTGAGAGCTTCTCAATTTGGTTATTAATCAATGAAATTCTTTTGGCTCCCGTCCATCCAGCAACCTCGGGAACATGGGTCAACGAAGCACCCACTTGCACCACAAACTTTTCCTTGGCTCTCCCGAATTCGGAAGCTATCCATAATGCCATATCACGGATCACATCATGCATTTTAACAAAATATTCACCACACTCCTCCAATAAACATGCACGAATAAGTGTACCAATAATCATGTATCCCTCCGATCGAGATCCATCTCTGTGATGATCAAATACATCTATAAACCCCTCGCCAATCCAATTATCTACCAAATCTTCTTTATAAATCAATCTATCGTCGGGGTATAAGGAACAATATAAGAAGCAAGTTCTGGCTATATCATTGGGCAAACTATCATAACTGAATTTTAAAAGCGGAAGCACATCTTCTGGCATACCTGGAAAATTTGAAGCAGAGTTATGTAACACTTTGATGGCATGATTCCATTCCCTGGGTGTCCTCTTGCAAGCCATAGCCCTACCTATGGTAATTAGCGCAAGCGGCAAACCTCCGCACTCATTTGCAACGGTTTTAGCGAGCTGAGTTATGTCAGGATGAAAATTAATGGTGTCTTCTCCCACTTTGCTCCGGAACAGATCCCAGGCTCTCCCCCACGCCAAACATTCTACTTTGATGATCTTCTGAGCCCCCATGCTGCAGCACACCTCCTCAGATCTCGTTGTAAATACTATTTTGGATTTATTTTCCTGGTCTGGAAATGGGACTCCCACCCTCAATAGATCAAACCATTTCCATAGATCATCCAAAAACAGCACAAACTTCTTTTTATTCAAGATTTGGAAAATCTCAATAGCTTTATCATCCTGACTTTTATTTTTCCAAATATCATCACAAAACCCAATTTTTTTCCAAATCTCATCCTGAACTTTCCTAGGATCTGGATCACTAGAGACGACAGCCCAGATCACGACATCAAAATCATGAGTTGTTTTATACAAGGCATTGTTGATTTGGGTCATTAGAGTGGTCTTCCCCACACCTCCCAACCCATATAAGCCAATGATCCACACTCCTTCCCCAAGACAGCCCCATACCTCTTCAAACTTTGATTCCAAGCCTACAGTGGGTCCGCTGGGCCTTAAGTTCACTGGAGTTGGTGGTGACCTGTCAGCCACCACATCGAAACGTCCTTCTCTCCTTAGAGTCGCCACTTCCTCTAGCTTTGTGGCCACTTTCTTTCCCAACTTGTACCTGGACATAAAACCCTTGATACGGTAACTGCCAAGACGGTTTGCCTCCATTGCAGCACTTCCTCTCGTTTCACTGAATGCAGTTTCCAGGGCTTCCACCCTTGAGAGCCACCCTTGCACCTGATCCAGCGGCTTCATTTGTTGTCGGTCAGCAAGATCAACCTTCCTTTTCACATCATTCCTTAACTCGATCAGTTTTCTGAGTGCAATTCTCAAAGCCAACTGATTTTCTTCAAGTTTACATATGTAGTTGGCTGGCCTGCAAGTGCAACCCCAGAAGGAGGCAACTATGTCCTCAATGGAGACTGAGACTGAGATCGAGCACAGGTTCCCCATGGTTTGCCCAAGGTACTATATATTTTCCAAAGCAGAAAGGAAGAATTATAACAAATTTACAGAGTATATGCAACTTTCGTCTGAAGATATTGCGATATTTAGCAAAAGAGGAGAGGAAAACATTCAAAAGCGGCTGCTACTTACCATTAGGGCAACTTGACTGGCAAGACCTAAGAAATAGGAGGCGTGGACTCAAGGCCCATGGACCGATGGATCTCCTTTTTAAGCATGAAAATTTCCATCATATATATATAAATAAATTTCATTAGATAAATAAATCTACATTCTTTAATTATTATAATATTATTACATCTTACTTATATTATTTTTAAAATCTAATTTAATATATATTATCAATATTTTATTATCAAAGTTTCATATATAATTATTATAGAATTTTTTTTTCATCTTATTGAAATTTCTTTTCAAATTTATTTTTATCACATGAAATCCGATCATCACCATATTTAACAAACTTTTTATATTTCATTCTTGACTCATTGCTTATCAGCACTTCTTAACTCATTTCTTATTAGCATTGGCGGAGCCAATTGCAGCCTGAGGGTAGTCTAATTGAGGTAAAAATGTATAGATATTAAATGTATCTTCTATTAAAGATTGACCCTGAAGCAAAATGTTGATTCCCCCGGGACTTTGAAAAGGCCTTTCTCTTCTATGGACTAAAGCTCCGAGGAAAGACACCTTAGTCCAAGTCTTCCATGAAGAAAAATATATCATCATTTATTGAGGAAGAGAGATGGGCTGGAAGGGAGTCCTATAGACTGAAATATTGGTATGAGTTGACGAAAGTCAACTTATTTTATTGCGTGGAAACTTAAACCCTTTCTATTATGTACCCGTTCCTTTTTTTATTTTATTATTATTATCTACCAATTTTGCTTATATAAGAAGAGTGTACAGAAGTCCTTCCTACATAAATTTAGATTACTAACACTTGGTCATGCATAACTGGGTAAGGAAAAACTATGAAAAGATTTAAGTATATAGGGTTCATATAAGTTATAATCTCATATTATAGTGGTAATCAAAATATATGTTAGACATTTTTATAATTATGATAAATATGCATATTAAAACTTGTACAATTTAATTGCCTTTGTAATTTTGTTTGGACTAATCCCCGCAACCCAAACATAAAGTTGAACATCTTGTCCTCCTTTCACATGTTAATCTTGATGTTCAATATTAAGAAACAAAATTCATTAATGTAGTCATGCATTGATCTAGTGTGATTCAATCTCCATAGAGACGCTTGAGAAATACAAGCAATATTTATGGGGAGGAATTGATCTTTCAATTCATTTTTCAAAGTCTCCTAAGTGGTGATCCGATGTCTCCCAAACTCTGCATCATCTTCCATCCTTGTGCACCATCAAAGTTTCACATCACTAATAAGATACATAATAGTGATGAAGACCCCTTTACATAAGAGACATGAGCAATTAAAGAACTACTCTATATCTCATCGAAAGTTTTCTAACCTTTTTGTGTTTTTATTGCCACTGAAGCCGATTAGTTCAAGAACACGAACTTTGGAAGAAAAGGCTTTAGAACTAGTAGGACCCCTTTGCAACATTTCTTTTTTTGGGATGGAGATGTCTCCTTCAAAGGATTGTGCTAAGGGTTACACCTCTACCTTTAGACTAACCACTTTATCTTCAACATATTTGTCATGAGAATCTACCAAATTTCACCGCACTTGGATTTCCCCCACTATATGTCTTGCCCACTAGGCCATAGTGTCATTATCGCTTGATCATTCTCCTAACATTACTTCTAATCGAGACATTTATTCTTTCAAGGTTTTTGTTATGCCTCCACCAACCATTTTGCTGTAAGGCTTTGATACCACTTGTCCTCAAAAAAACCACTTTCATTCTTTTTTTCAAAGTGTGCAATGCTAAAACACCAATCTTAGCCAACCTTCCTAAAAGTCACAACAAAAACCATGTAAATAAGTAAGACAACTAAACAATCACAAGAACCTTCCCAACTTGTATTATTACTCAATAATTACAAGATTACAAAACTATTCTCTCTAGTACACCAACACTTATGCAAATTTCCCTAAGTCAAAGAACCTAATCCTCGTAAGAGAATTACACAATTTGCTTCTCTTTATGATTGCTCGCCTTTAGTCTCTCTGCAATGAAAGAAGATTTTATAAAGATTATCATTTCATTTGAATTTTGAATTCAAAACAGCAACCAAGAGGTGGTGATTATGCAACCGCCATAACCACCCAACTAGATGCACCCCCCTTCAACTAGAGGTGTCTTTTAATGTTGAATGCATCCACAAGCCTATCTCATGTTCCCTTCATATTGTGCCAGAGTCTATGACCGAAATTCTCTATTGTACCACAATACTTAGCCTTTTTACATAGTAACTCTGGTCAAGAAAAACTAGAGAAAGAGTCACTACGACTTTTGTAGTATTCTGGGTATCGTTCTCAAGGACTGGCTTATGAAAATTGTCAATACTAGAATAAATAAATTGTTTTTGTTTAAATCCTAAAGTGAAAAACAATATGTGAATAATGTGAAACTAAGTAAAAGAAATTAAATTAATTAAAAAATGAATATTAATTTTAAATTCAACTGATTCAAGTTTGGAGTTTTCCACAATCCAACCTAGGGTATAGAAATTAGAGAAAACAAGGGTCTTTTAAGTAATATGATCTTAGGGTTTTGGAATCCTTGGCAGCTCATGATCAAGTTGAGTTTTATAACTCAAAATTGCATCTGAAACCTAATTTTTCTTTTTAAAAACAGATTCCTAAAACCATCAAATGAATGAGATTGATTACCAATTTAAGATTTGGCTTTTTAACCCTTCCTACTCCTTATAGCTTTGTTTAGGGGCAAATAACGGTAGGGAAGACGAGGATAACTAATGATCAAGAATTACCAAGAATCACTAGTATCAAGTAATAACCTACCGTATCATTCCCTAAACGAACTCACAAGGATAGGATAAAAAAAATGATAAATTGTCACCCAACCAATAGTTAATCTCATTGTTATAATAATTTACCCATTGTCCTTGTAGGTTTCCTAACCCTTAGGTTTTCATGCTTCAAGCCCCAAGTTGGCTCTTAGCCTCTCATGGGGATGATGTCACATTCACAATCCATAATAGGGTAAAAATTCATAATTTGAATTAAAATAAACTAAAAACAATATGTTTTATAAAGAGAAAAAAGAAAACAAACCAAAGTTCTCGTCTTCTTCCACCTTCAAAGTCCAACTCTTCGGAAAAAGATCCAAGATCCTTAAAACCTAGAATTGAGAGAGTTTATATAATACCATCAATTACCTAACATGTGGCACACTCTTATTGGCCACTTATTACAAAAAGATTTCCTAAAAATGATTAAAAAATAATAAAATGGTGATTTCTAGTCCTGTGGGGTCCACTTAGGGTAGATGGCATGCCCTATATGCAATTCCCAAGATAGAGGAGGTGAAACATCAAAGTGGCAGTGGGTGAATTCGAAATTGGTGTCATTTCGAAGTGGATTTTGAATTCATAAGTTGAATAGATGCAATTCTCGAGGTAGAGGAGGTGGAACATCAAAGTGGCAGTGGGTGAATTCAAAATTGGTGTCATTTCGAAGTGGATTTCGAATTCATAAGTTGAATTTCAAAATCATTCCGAAATGACCCTCCAGCTTGGTGCAGTTGTCTTCAAATGGCCATAAATTCTTCATTTTAGCTCCGATTTGCACACCGTTTGAAGCGTTGGACTCCTGACTTGCCAAGCTTCCAAATGATATATAATATGTATACAATGGACTCTAGGAATTGCTCTAAATTTGTTCTCAAATTCAGAATATATAATGCTATCAAATTTTTGAGTTCTAAATTTTCATGCAGCTAAATCTTGCTTCATGCCTCATTTCCCATGTTTTCTTGCCTTCTTTATTACTGAATAATTGTCATTTCTCATCTTGCAAACTCATGATATCCTCGTCTTGCCTTTGCTTACGTTCCATGAGTCTTGACTCACTTATTTCCTCATTTAGCCCTTTCTTGATCTTTCAAAATCTAAAGCGATTCAACTTGCACCATTTTCTTCCCTTGAACCTAAGATAAGTCTCCAAAGGACAAATTAAACTCATGGCTAGGGCCTTAGCATCGATTTAGGTCAAGTTGAGTGATTTGAATGTCCTTTGGTGCACAAATCATATCAAATATGTGCCATTAGAGCACATATTTTGGCTCCAATCAGTCTACCACTCCATAGTGCCTTTTACCAATAGGTGCCTTTTGTAACCGTCTCATGCAACTAGACTTTAACCACTTTACATGTGGGTTAGCCTTATATTAAACACCCTGTGTGCATGTTATTTAGCCTGCATCAGTCATCTTGCATTAGTCATGCTCACATGTTCAAAAATCTATGATGCATCAATATGTTCCAACCCAGTAGTGTCCACCCTTGTGCAAGGCCCTTTTTTGTCTTACTCGTGTTAGCCATGCACTACTTGTCTATCTCAATTTAGTTGTTGCAATAGCATCTTGTGTCAAGCCCAAGTCTCTCTTAGTTGCAACAATGAGTCATGGCATTGCACCCATGGCTTGTCATCCTTGTGCACAAGGCATTATGTCCTTATGATAGAATCAATCGTGCACTTGAGGCCTCTTTGTTGTTACTGCAGTGCCATGCCATATCCAAGACCCTTTTTGGTGCATCAATGTGTCATAACATTATGCCTATGGCTTGGCTTGCCATTCTAATGCAGAGGGCATTGCGACCCCCTGTGCAATGCAGTAACCACTTGTCTAAGGCATCTTTGTCTTTTTGACAACACCATGTCATGACCAAGGCCTTCCTTGATTACAACAATATGCCATGGCACTATGCCCACAACCCTTCAAACTACCTCAGTGCACTAGGTTGAGTGCCCTTATATGAGCATCGAGAAGGGAAAGGGTACACCATGCCCTATGTCATTGCAGCCATGGGTTGCACACCACATAGTCATGGAGCTTGTGTGTACATGCTAGCATGCTCATTCATGTGTCATGGTCATATCCAAGGTCTTGCCTTGATGCCTCTTTGATGTGGCTAAGCCCTTTATTCACCACCCCTTTTTAAAGAGAAATTTTAAACCATTTCAAAAGGTTTTGGAGGAAATATCACCCATGCTTGAGGAGGAATAATAGATTTATTAATTAATTAAAAAAATCTAAAAATTCATTTTCTACTTTCAAACCCTTTTTTCAAGTTTCTGCTTTAAAGAAAAATACTAATACCCCAAAATTTTAACCTTGAATTTTAGTCAACTCAGATTATGCCACATATTGCCAATACATGGTGTACTGCCTATGCATGTGGACCTATTATGCATTGGGCATTGGGCATGCTTGCTTCATGGGTGCCATGCTCGTGCTTGTTGTGCTGAGCTATTACATGTGGGTTATATGCGCCATGCTGATGTGTATGTCTATATGTGCCATGTATTGTGCTAGTCATCTTTAATAATTTTTTATTTATTTTATGATATCTTCTAAACCTGATGCGTTGTCTCTTTCCCTAGGTGCCCTCATAAATACGCAATGACAAAAATATTGCGACGTGTCACTGATATTTCATTAAAATATCAATTATCAAGCAGTCATGACACAATATGCTGGACGAAAATATCGAACTTAGCACTCCTTTCAATGTTAAAACTTCAATAGGATGAGGAGCACTCCCTCTTTAAATATGTTTATATTTTGTTCCTCATTTTCGATGTGGTGTATTGCTTGTGCATGCACAACTTATTGTGTGTGGGGCGTTGTGCACGCCTGCTTCACGGGCAACATATGCCTTATGTGCGTCATGCTAATGTGCACGCATGTACGTGTCATGTATTGTCTTTGCCATCCTCAACACTTTTTCTTCTATGATTTCCTCCAAACTTGACACTTTGTCTTTTTCCCAAGATGCCCTCATGGGTGGAAGTAAGGATGAAAATATTGCGATGTCATTGATATTTCATTGAAATATTGACTATTAGGCAATCACAACATAATAAATTGGATGGAAATATCAACCTCAATACTCTCTTTAATGTTAAAACTCTAACAGGGCGAGGAACACTCTCTCTTTAAATATGTTTATATTTTGTTCCTCATTTTCGATGTGGTGCACTGCCTATGCATGCGTGACCTATTGTGCGTGGGGCATTGTGCATGCTTGCTTTGTGGGTGCCATGCGTGTGCATGCTATGTGTGGCTACTACATGTTAGTTATATGTGCTATGTTGATGTGCACGATACATGCCATATATTGTGCTTATTGTCCTCAAATAAAGATGAAAATATTGTGATTATTGACTATTAGGTGGTCACGACATGATACAGTTGACGAAAATATCAACCTCAACACTCTCTTTAATGTTAAAACTTTAGTGGGGTGAGTAGTTTTGGCAATGATATTTAAAAATCACAAATCCAAATGTGTTACTACTGGATATTAAGGTTCTTACTGGTTTACCAACCACACTTTTGGTTGATAAAATGTATTATGACAAAGTGAGAGAAGAAGAAAACAAGAAAGAGAGAATAAAATGCATGGGAAAACCAACTGAATTTCATTAGAGGTATTTCCATTTTATAGGAAGTTACACAAGATATTTATGGATGATCATCCACAAGTCACCATAGTGATACAGAATCTCATATTTTATAACACTCCCCCTTGGATGATCATAAGAATATGCCTTATTAAAACCTTACTAGGAAAAACCCTATGAGAAAAAACCCTAGTGAAGGAAAAAAAGTACAATATTCTTTTAATTCTTTAAGTTGCTCTTGGTATGTTAGGACTGCCTCATTAAAAACCTTGCTAGTAAAACCCAATAGGACAAAACCTGGGCGAAGAGAAAAAGAGTACAATACACTAACACCTTTTACGAGCATACTCCCCCTCATGTCGATATCCTTGAGTTGATGCATTCCAATGAGCTTTTTGAGTATTGTAGTTGACAATGCCTTTGTGAATAGATCTACTAAATTGTCATTTGATCTTATTCGTCGAATAACAATTTCATCACTCTTTTGGAGTTAATGAAAGTAAAAGACTTGGGTGATATATGTTTAATTCAATTACTCTTGGTGTATCATTCTTTAATATGTGCAATGCATGCAACATTATTAACTTAGTAGCATTACCTTTGATGGGGGGTAGTCCACATGTTTCCATTATTTGCTTGATTGATCTCCATGATATTGTCGTACCACCATATATAAATACATACCTCATTTGAGATCGAGCTTTGTGGGGGTTTGAAAGATAGTCGGCATATACATATTCAAGCAATTAAGATTCTAATCCTTCGGAATAATATATAACCCATGTTATTGTAGTATATGATTGACTTTATTCCAATGTCTCTGAGTTGGTGCAGAACTATATCTCACAAGTAAATTAACGAGAATGCAATATATGGTCATGCATAATTTGCAAGATTATCAGTGCACCAATAACACTGTAATATGTTACTTTTGGACCAAGTAGTTCTTCATTTTTTTCGCAAGGACGAAATGGGTCATTTTTCACATCAAGTGATCGAACAACCATTGGAGAATTTAAAAGATGCATTTTATCCCATAACTTTTTGTGAGAAAGAAGAGAGAAAGTCTTTCTATTTCTCTAAATAGAGAAAAAATTTTATATTTCTTTTGTAGAGACTATTTGTGCTAATAAAGTGTTATAAAACAAAGTGAGAGAAGAAGAAAACAAGAAAGAGATAATAGAATACATGAAAAAATTCAATTGAATTTCATTAGGGGTCTTTCCATTTTATAAAGAGTTACACAAGATATTTATGGATGATCATTCACAAGTTACCATAGTGGTACAAAATCTCATATTTTATAAATATTTCGTTTATATTCTTTAGTATATCCAAACTAAATACATAGTATCCTTTGGTATATATCAATTTTTTTTTTTGTTAAAATAACTGCAATTCATGTATTATTATTTTTGTTATTATTTTTTTGAGTTTTTTTAAAAATTTTTATGAATTATTTTTATTAATTTTCTATATTTTGTGTAAAAAATGTCTATCAACATTTTTTTATATATTCCTAAAATCAAATTATATATCCACCAAAATTGATATTTTCATCCTTGGTTTGACACCCAACATGATGCCCTTATTGCCATAGTGTTAGAATTAGGGGGCTAATAGTTAGTATTTATCATGTTTAACATTTATATATATATAATTTATTCAGCTTCCTTAAAGATTTAATTAAATATATATTATTTCATTAGTTTAAAATTTTATTAAATATTTATTTTAGGGAGAATTGTGTTTTAGATCCAATTGGACCTAAAAATTAAGATTTGACTCATAAAAGTTGCATAATTGATAGGAATGATATAAAATGTGAAGAGACCAATATACCGTTCAAAACTTTTTTGAGTATTTTCTACCACAATATTTGATAAATTTTTTTATCTTAATTTTTTTTAATAATTATTCTGAAAATTTATTATTTTTAGAAAACTAATTTTTTTAAAAAATATATCATTTAAAAAAAATAATTTTGACATATTTTTAGTTATTTTTTACATACAATTTTAAAAATATATATTTTCCAAAATGTTTGATTTTTAAATAATAATAATAATGATAATAATTTATTTTTATTTTTATTTTTTTGGAAAATGGAGTATTTTTTTTTCTAAATTACAAAATTAAATTAAATTTTATTAAGATTTAAAAAAGGAATAAAATTTAAATTAATGTTTTTTGACTTTTTTTTTCATAGTCAATAAATATCATTTTTGGAAAGATAAAAAATTCATATCATTTTTCTCATTTTTCACATTTTTTTAAGGTCTTGGACTTAAATAGTGAACTTATATGGATTAAAATTTAATTTTTGGGTTCAATTAGATCCAAAATATAATTATCTCTTTATTTTATTCCGAGTGAAAGCAGAGGTGAATCAAAATAGTAAAAAATTCACGAGAGTAGAATGAAATTAATTCTATATGTTTTTTTTTTTTAAAGTTTTATTTATCATTCTAAAAAAAATTTAATTATAATTTGGAGTAATGCTAACACGGTCCACGGATCCGCTGCCGTCGATTTTGCGAGGGGTAGAATGGGAGAAAAATTAAAATACAGAACCCAAAGATGCGATGCGTGGTGGAGTGGATTTGTTGTTTAAAGTTTAAACAAGTTGCAGTGTTTTTCGTTTACCCTGGCGCATGTGGACTGGCCGTATATGAATGGTGGAGTGACGTGAACCGAGAGAAGAGGATAACAATGGCTATGGCTGTCCTCTCGTCTTCACTTCCTCCACTCTCCAACCCACTTCCAACTTCCACCTCCTCCTCCAATCTCTGTTGCCCAAGAATCTACTCCTCCTCTTCCTATCACCTCCGCCGGCGACTCCTCCGGCCCCTCATTGCTTCTCAGCTCTGCGATCCCCAGACCTTCAAAATCGATAAATCTTCACTCGTTGTCGCCGAAACTGTATCCGAGGACCAGCTTTGGGCCGCCGCTTGTCTTCGCATTCGCTCTTTCTATCAATTTGGCCCATCTTACGGCATCGATGTGAGTGTCGATTTCATTGGTTTTTGTAGAATTTTAGCTATTTTAGTGCTGGGCATCTTTATTTTAAGCCTTTGTTGTGACAGAAAATTTTGGAATTGTTGCATTTGTTAGAGAACTCAACGCTAAGCCTCTGTTTGGTGGTTGAGAAAACTTAGGAAAAAGAAATTAAAGTTTTTATTTTTTGTCATGATGGGGTTGCTGTGGTATTATTGTCTTTGTTAAACACGTCAGCATTAACCCTCTGTTCGAAAACTGTAGGAAAACAAAATAAAGTGGTTTTCACTCTGTTATGATGGAGAATTTTTGGAATTTTTGGTGAATTAATAAATATTAATCCTCTGTTTAGACGTAGTTTAGTGGGGAACATGGAATCTAAATGTATTGATGATCGGGAAGCTAAGGTGATAGTTTTGTACCTGATCCACTGCGATTCAGCTCTATCTCGTCCTGATTTTTCTATTGTAAAATCGAGAAGCTGGAATGATGATGGAGCATCTTTATTGCCGCACAACTATTTAGTGTTATTTGGTTGTAGGCCAGAGTTAGTGGATATGAACCAAAGATATGTTTAGATTTGCCTTGCTATTGTGAATTGTGATTGTGATGTCTCACATCGGTGATGTAAATATATATATAGTTTGGGCTGGCAACTCCATGGTGGACCCCTCTTAACTGGGTAATGCTGTTTGTTGTAGAATGGTATTACCCGGTGTGCAATTCTGTTTATCCAACCTTACAAGGAATGCTTGTTTTTTTAACCCCACAATACCGTAGTGGGCTCTTATTAACTGAGTAAATGCATTTTATACCAGTGAGTACCCATTCAGCCAAGAGCAAATAATATCTATATGGGAAGGAGCAAAGATGAGGATTTTAAATTTTTTATAGAAGTCATTTCATTGTGTGTGTGATTAACTTTGCTATAACTTCATCATCTTCTTCTTATGCTTTGTTAAATATTACACTGATGTTATTTCTTCATTGTCAAGTTCTATTAGGATCATAAAAGGTATTTGGCTGAACGTGAGTTTGAAGCACTAAAGGAACGTGTTGCTGGGAAGAGAGAGGGTTTTAGAAGGGTTTCTTGCATAAATGCAACTATTCCATTATCAGAAATATCGAGCTTTTCAGATGATCTATGTGCTGCATGTAAGGTAAATTGATTTTCTTTTTTTATAAAAATTATGTTATTTAGTTGGTTTTTTTTTTTTTTTGGGTTTGATCTAGCTAGAAGTTAAAGCTTGTCTAGTGGTTCTATGGTTATTCTGGTGGACTTTTCCTATCCTAGAAAAGGACAAAGGACATTGATAAGATGGCTTAATTACCCTTGATGTGTCTGGAGACTGAGTTCAATTATGAGGAGACTGAATTGGGGCTTAGCCTTGGAGAAAGCTTTTTGGCTTACAGAACTGATTTTAGCTAGGTTGACCCGGTTCTTGGTTGTATATGTATAGGATTTGCATTTCTATGATTTGGGCTTCAATTCAATAGGGCTTCAGGACCGGGGTGACTAATTCAGGGTTTGAGTGATTCAGTATCAAATGTGATTTAAGACCTGAGCTTTTGGTTGGGAATAGTATAAATAGTGGAGGGAGTAATTCATAAGTTCTTGAATTTTTTACAAAATAAGTTTTGTTTCATAACTCAATGCGAACATTGGTGAATATTGAGAATGCGGAAAATGAATGGGAAAACCCAATCATATTGAAATATGCATTCAGGTTGTCTGTTGGGCCACACTGAACTCAACAAAACCCTGGTTTGTTTGGGTATGAGCTGAGCTGAGCCTCTGCCTCCTCAATCTCAGTATCGTTAGACCTGAGATGCCTGAGCAATTAGCTTGTTTGCAGCTCCAATCCTGACTATATTCATGCTTAGATTAATTTTCTGTTACAATGAAGCATCTATAGCCATATGGATTGATTCTGCCTCAATCTTCTGCCCTGACACACATCTCTGGATGCCTTGGAATTGAGAGCTGATGTATATGTTAGTGTTTTGGTTGTAGTAGTGTGATTTAATTCTGTTTCTCTAATATATTGTAGTTTACTCACAATGGAGAAGACCGAGTTGTAGTTGGAACCCTTGATCTCAACCAATGTGTGAGTCTTCCTGATGAAATAACAGGAATGAAGCCACAGGTAACTGATTTGATGCCAGTATTAGCTTCTTTGTGATTTTAGTAAAATTGAATGCTATACATCTCCTTTCTACATCTCCTTGTGAATAAAATTGTTGAGAGAGAGAGAAAGAAGAAAGACCTTAATTCTCATTAATGTAATGATCTACTTACAATTGAGAAATATATATATATACAAGGTTAGGAGTCCTAACTACCATACATGTGTCCTATATTAACAAGGAAAGGTTATACACTATAAATACATTATATTCAACACTCCCCCTCAAGCTGGAGCATATACGTCATATGCACCAAGCTTGTTACAAATATATTTAATCCTAGGACCTCTGAGAGATTTAGTGAAGATGTCAGCTAGTTGATCATTTGAATTAACAAAACTTGTAGCAACACATCCTGATGCGATCTTCTCTCTAATGAAATGACAGTCAACTTCAATATGTTTGGTCCTTTCATGAAAGACTGGATTGGATGCAATATGTAATGCGGCCTGGTTATCACATATGAGTTTCATCTGTTCATCCTTTCCAAATCTCAACTCTCGAAGAAGATGTCTCAACCATATGAGTTCACATGTTGCCAAAGCCATAGCTCGATACTCGGCTTCAGCGCTAGATCTGGCCACTACATCTTGTTTCTTACTCTTCCAAGATATTAGATTACCTCCAATAAAAACACAGTACCCTGAAGTGGAACGTCTATCTGTGGGTGAGCCAGCCCAATCTGCATCTGTGTAACCAACAACCTGAGTATGACCTCTGTTCTCGTACAACACACCTTGGCCTGGTGTACTTTTGATATATCGAAGAATGCGGATTACAGCATCCCAATGGCTATCACATGGTGACTGTAGGAATTGACTAACAACACTCACAGGAAAAGAAATGTCTGGACGAGTAATGGTGAGATAGTTCAATTTACCTACGAGCCGTCGATATCTCCCGGGGTCTCCTAAAGGCTCCCCCTGTCCTGGTACAAGTTTGACATTCGGATCCATAGGTGTGTCTACCGGTTTACAGTCTAACATACCGGTTTCTTCCAGGATGTCTAAAGCATACTTCCTTTGGGAAAGGACCACAGCAGAACTGGATTGAGCTATCTCAATTCCCAAGAAATACTTGAGTTTCCCCAAGTCTTTGGTCTGAAAGTGGGTAAAAAGGTGTTGCTTTAGTTTCTGAATACCATCCTGATCACTGCCTGTAATGACGATGTCGTCCACATAAACAACCAGATAAATACACTGCCCCAAAGAGTTATGATGATAGAAAACTGAATGGTCTGCTGTACTGCGAAGCATGCCAAACTCTTGAACAACAGAACTAAAACGGCCAAACCATGCTCGAGGAGATTGTTTCAAGCCATATAGAGAACGGCGTAACCTGCATACTAAACCAGACTCCCCCTGAGCAACAAAACCAGGAGGTTGCTCCATATAAACTTCCTCGGCAAGATCACCATGAAGGAAGGCATTTTTAATATCCAATTGATAAAGAGGCCAAGAACACATGGCAGTCATGGAGAGAAGCAGACGGACAGAAGCAATCTTGGCAACCGGAGAGAATGTGTCACCATAATCAGAACCATAAACCTGAGTATAGCCTTTAGCAACTAAGCGGGCCTTAAGGCGATCAACCTGACCATCAGGACCAACCTTAACTGCGTAGACCCAACGACAGCCAACAGTAGATTTACCCGAGGGTAAAACAACAAGATCCCAAGTGCCATTAGAGTGCAGAGCAGCCATTTCATCCACCATTGCCTGTCGCCAGCCTGGATGGGAAAGAGCTTCATGGGTGCTCTTTGGAAGAGAAACAGAGGATATAGCAGAAACAAAAGCAGAATAGGGTGAAGATAATCGATGATAACTCAAAAAATTGTAAATAGGATGAGGATTACGAGTAGAGCGAGTACCTTTCCGAACAGCAATGGGTAAGTCATTAGGAGAAGGCAGAGCCGGGGTAGGTGAAGCCGAAGGGATAGGAAGTGAGTCAGCAGGTGCCTCAGCAAAAGGGAGAGGAGCAACGACACGAGGGCGACGATGATAAACCTGAAGTGGTCGAGGAGGCATAGCATCAGGTGGGGAGACAATGGGAATAGGCAAGACTTCAGAAACAGGAAGAGACTCAGAAGTGGTGGACAAGAATGGTGAGTCCTCAAAGAAGGTGACATCAGCGGAGATAAAGTATCGATGAGTCTCAAGGGAATAACAACGATAACCCTTCTGAAGTCTGGAGTATCCCAAGAAGAGACACTTCATGGCTTTGGCGGAAAGCTTGTCCTGTCCAGGAGTGAGAATATGAACAAAGCAAGTACAACCAAAGACACGAGGAGGAAGGAAATAAAGTGGTTGGTCAGGGAAGAGAAGGGAGTGAGGAATCTGATCATGTAAGACAGAGGAGGGCATACGATTAATCAAATAACAAGCGGTAAGAACAGCGTCCCCCCAAAAACGAAAAGGAACATTACTATGGAGGAGGAGAGTACGAGCTGTCTCAACAAGATGTCGATTCTTGCGTTCAGCTACCCCATTTTGTTGAGGAGTATGAGCACAAGAAGACTGATGAAGAATCCCATGATGAGACATAAACGAAGTAAATGGGGCTGAAAAATATTCCCTGGCATTGTCACTGCGTAACACACGAATAGAAATATTGAACTGGGTTTGGATTTCAGCATAAAATTTCTGGAAAATAGAGAATAACTCAGCTCGATTTTTCATTAAAAATAACCAAGTACATCGAGAATAATCATCAATGAAAGTGACAAAATACTGAAATCCTAAAGTAGACGCAGTCCGACAAGGACCCCAAACATCAGTGTGGACAAGCTCAAAAGGAGACTTTGCCCGATTATTCAAACGCTTTGGGAACGAGACACGAGTATGTTTCCCAAGCTGACATGACTCACACGGAAGTGACGATAAAGTGGAAAAACGAGGAACCATCTTCTGGAACTTGGAGAGACTAGGGTGGCCCAGACGATTGTGAATGAGGAGAGGAGCATCAGTGGAAATGCAAACTGCAGGAGATGAATCCGAGGTGAGGTGATAGAGGCCTTGAGACTCACGTCCTATGCCAATCGTCTTCCCCGTACTCCGGTCCTGCAAGGTCACAAATTTATCAGAAAAGGTAATAGAGCAATTAAGAGTACGAGTGATTTTGCTGATGGAAATAAGATTAAAAGGACATTCAGGAGTATAAAGGACAGAAGTGAGAGGTAGAGAAGGCAGAGGAAGGGCCAAACCAATACCTTTAGCCACAGTTTGAGAACCATTAGCTAAGGTAACATTAGGTAAAGCAGAGGTAGTAGTAATAGAGGAGAAAAGATCCTTATTACCAGATAAGTGATCAGAAGCTCCAGAATCTAGAATCCAGGGTCCAAGAGAAGGTGTGTGGGTAAGGCAGGCAGAGGCATTACCAGGCTGGGCAACAGAGGCAACAGAAGCCTGAGATGCGGAAGAGCTCGGAGGCTGAGGCAGCGGAGAATCCAAGGACTGGGCCACATGGGCAGTGCGAGGAGGTCGTCCATGTAACTGATAGCAACGATCGCGAGTGTGGCCAAGTTTATTGCAATAGGTGCAATGAGGACGTTGACCTCTACCTCGGGTACCACTACGGCCTCCTCGAGAGTTAGTTTGAGAAACTAACACAGAAGAATCCGAAGTGCTATCAAATGGCAAAGTCTGAGTGGAGGAGATACGGAGGAGGCGAGCAAACACATCATCCAAGGACGGAACTGATGAACTACCAAGAATCTGATCGCGGACAGGCTCAAGATCCGGACGGAGGCCAATAAGAGTAAGAACCATGAAGAACTTGTCAAGCTGTGTTTGTTGAGCCCCAACATCAGGAGTAAGAGGCATCACAGTCAAGAACTCCTCCTTAAGAGAGGCAATCTGGCCAATATAAGTAGATAGATCCAAGTCCTGTTGGCTGAGATGGACAATAGCAGAAGCCACCTTATAAAGACGCTGGATATCATTCGTATATAATCCTTTGGCCTGAGTCCAAAATTTAAAACAAGTTTTGTAGGCCCGAAGATGAAGAAGAATCTTGGGATCAACCGATTGCCATAATACACTACATAACTGTGCATCTATCTTCCTCCACTGTACGCGGTCAACCTCAGGGATATCTGCCTCCTGTGTAATCAAGTGATCCTCATATCCTTGACCCATAAACCAAAGTTCAACAGAAGCAGACCAGGAAAGATAATTGTCACTGCCAACCAATTTCTCCGAAGTAATCATAGGAGATCCAGATATAACAGCGGAAAAGATGGAATTTTTAGTAGTCATATCTACTTATCTGGAGAATGAAGTATGTTTGGATCGAAGAGAGCCCTAATACGGCTTCAGATTGTGGCGTGGCACCACCGAAAAAGGGAGACGGCCTCAGATCGCGGCGTGGTACCACCAGAAAGGTAGAAGAACACTTCCCAAGGCACGTGCAGGGATTGGGGTGGAGAAAAAGTAGTCGGAGCTTCGCCGGAAAGACTGTTTGGAGGGCCGACGGAGACAAAAATCCCCAAAAGAGGTACGTGCAGGGCTCGAATGGGAGAACCAGGGAGGTAGGGAGGCTGGTCGGCGTCAGGCGAGGCTGCTGGAGGAGGCGCGTCGCCGGAAAAGGCCTCACGCGCCCTCACGCGCTGGAGCGTGAGATTCAGCCGCCGGACGGAAACGTGCGCGTGGGCGGCGCGTGGATGCTTTTTTGGTGCCGGTGCCTTCACAAAAGTTGTAGATCTCCTCCAGGCGCTCCTTCTGGTATGGTCGGTGTCGGAAAAATACGTCGCCGGAAAAGTTCGCCAGAAAAGTTCGCCGGAAAAATTCGCCGGCGGTGAGTAGTTTCTGTCGACGATCCGAATGACCGGAAAGTATTGGGAGATGGGGAAGGTGACCGGAATGAAACACGGTCACCGGAAGGTTTCCCGGAGTTGATGACACGGGAAACAGGAAAGAATTAGGTTTTCTTCCTTGGCTCTGATACCATGTTGAGAGAGAGAGAAAGAAGAAAGACCTTAATTCTCATTAATGTAATGATCTACTTACAATTGAGAAATATATATATATACAAGGTTAGGAGTCCTAACTACCATACATGTGTCCTATATTAACAAGGAAAGGTTATACACTATAAATACATTATATTCAACAAAAATAATCAAATGATCAGATATATTTAAAATACATTGTCATGATTGATACATGTATATTTTATTGTGAAGTGTGAAATACACTATTTTCAGTTTCTCTTTTTCTTCTAAGAGAAGTATCTTGTTTCATTAATGGTTAAAACTTCCTTTACTGCATTTATAATTTCTTCTTTTTATTACTGCATTTATGATTTTAATTTTTTAACTTACCAGCTTTGTGTGGGGAATAGTCCTTAGTGCCTCAATCCATATCCTTGAAATGGAGGAATTGCAGATTGGGAGCTGATCCCTCAATTCTCACACCTGTGAATTTGGGAATGCTGCTATGGGATGCTCCCAGATATTCAGTTTCAGTATGACATTTTCAAAGTCTTGCTCAAACCTTGTTCAGGAGTTTAAACAGAATCTAGATCACCAACCATTGAGCCACATCACTTTTTATGCTACTCTAATTAATAGCACATACACTAGTGTGCATGCATATGTACATACATTTACACATTTATGTGTATTTTTCTAATTAATAATACATACACTGGTGTGCATGCATGTGTACATACATTCACACGTTTATGCATACACATGCCTACTCATGTTTATGTTTTGTGATGAGCAATAAGGCCTTGCGTCGTGCATAAAAGACATATATACATCTCCTTTGTAGATTAAGTTTAAAACCTATACCAGTATCCCCAGTTAGGGCTGTAGGCTAGATGTCGTTACTTGAGATATTCATTTTATCATTATACTTTTGTCTTCTTTTCCATGCAACTTTTTCTCTCTCCTCCTCTCTTTCTAAGAATTCTCTATTCTTGCAACACTCTTTCTCCTTTTTCTCTGCCCCAGCTTTGCCCTCAAATTTGATCCTGCACATCTCTAACAGTTAATCAATTGCCACCACAGCTACCCTATATATTGCTCCTATTACAAGCCTCTACTAAGAATCCTCCTTTCAATCATTGATTTTACTGATGGATTAGCCGCCATAGTTTGTGACTATCAAGAAAAAGGTGTTATATAAACTGTGAGTATTATAGTGCCATTGGGGAGAGATGTTTTGTTATTAGTGTTGTAGTTATTATGGCTCAATGTCATTGTAATTGAGTTAAGTTACAGCATGTTGGCATTAAGATGTTTACTTGGCTAGGGAGCGGGATCCAGGAGTTTTCACATAGATCCTAAGCACCTCCAGTGGTAGGCTCAGCAGCCTCCCATTACCTAGTCTTTATGATGATTCAAGAGTCTTCACTTATCTAGAGTTAGAGGATTGCTGAAGTGGGCACAAAGAGCTGTGTTGGGCCTGCTTGGTTGGGTTAAGAGAAGAGAGACCTGCTTCTGTCCTTTGGCCAAATAATAGCCTATCTTGGTGATGCATGGACTGATTTGTGGGTGCTCCTACTAACAGCGCCTGTAACTCTTGGATGTTGGCTAAGCGGGTAGACTGGAAAGCCAAGTATTGGTTTTGGCAGGTGATCTCACTAGCTGGCATCTAGCTATCCCCTATAATCCCTAATCCCATATATGTAAACCTATCTATTCCTCAAATACGCAATAATTTGTCTAAGCCTCTTATCAAACAGAATGACATCGAAAAAAAATACACTACATGTGTAAAGTTGAACTTAAAAAATATATTTTTGAAGGAATTTTGAGATTCAAGAAATCATTTCCAAGTCCTTAAATAAAAATAAAAATAGAGCAATAAAAATTAAAAAACAAAGTTGAGTTAGATACAGATGGATTAGAGTACTGGCTTGGATTGTCTGGAAAGAGAAAGAAGAGTATGATATAATCGGCTTCATCAGAAAATGAAAGCCTCAGTTTCATAGTCCTGACTTTTAAATCATTTTGTTGTAAAAACTAGAAGTTCTTTGTTTGAAAATGAGGCACTAATCCAAGTTGACTCAGTACATTAGAATGGCCATGTAAGTTATAAAGTGAAGCTAAAACATAGACCCACAGAGCCCGAGAACAGAGGGTAAAGATTTTCTTGTGAACTCACCATGCTGTATCATTCAACATACCATGCCTAATAATCTCAATCTCCAGTACATACCCCACAGAAATACCTATTTTTCTCTAGAACCATTGGAGAGACTAAAGTTTGGATTGCAAGTTGCAACTTGACAAAGATGCAGCCAGAGAAGACATAAAGAAGATGTGGACTGCAGCCATTGGCTGGTGGCAATGCAGCATGGCTGGAGAAGTCAGAAGAGGCAGCATGGTGGCAGTTTGGAAGTAGGTTAGGGTTGTGAGGAGGCTAGGAAAGTGTTGCTCTTATCCTATTATAATGAAAAACATGAGGTATTTTAGGAAAGATAAGTGTAAATGTCATGTGACAGCTAATTGAGGTGGGTGGGGGGGTGGACTCTTGGGGCAATACAAACCCTGACCCTATCCTGAAACCCAGCCTGGGTTTTACAAAATAATTATAATAATAATAATAAAAAAAACATAAAAAAAAAAAAAAATTCCAAATCCTTTACCCAATGGGGCTATGTCAGATTACCTAAAAAACATGTCCTATTGCCATCCCTAGTCTTTTCTTTCAAGCTACTCCACTTTCTCTTCAAGTTAAAGTTAACTCAACAATCACCTGGTTGATATCTTTTGTCCAAAGCCTACTATAAACATTGGGACATTAGAATCTCAATCTTTCCTAGTCACTTATGTGGAGACTGATAAGGCAGCCATTTGCTGTCTCCTGCATGATGAGCTAAATTGTGAGATTGGCTTTATGATCTTCTTGTAGAACTGTACTCAAACATTTCATGCATTTATGATTGATTACATGTTGATATTTTGTATATCTGATTGCATATAATACTAACATGGAGCAGCTGTACAACACCATTGACCTATTATCTAAATAAATGAAACGAAAAATAATCCATTACAATTAATTTTTTTCTCTTGAAAAGCATCTTGTTAAGTAATTTTACATTATCGATACTCACATTTCTATAATTTATATACTCCATTATATTTTGCGCTATCTTATGAATTTACTCCAACAGGGCATTGGAGCTGATTTTTTAAGGGCATACCTGAGTAATGTATGTGTTGCCAAGGAGCTGCATAGAAATGGGTTGGGTTATGCACTTGTAGCAAAGTCAAAGATGGTTGCTCAAGAATGGGGTAAGAAACTCTATTGTACTAATCTTCTACTGTTATCTACCCTTTCGTTCCTTGTTGTCACCGAATTGGTCCAAAAGCTAGTAGTATGTACAGTTGCAATTATATTAATGGCCCTATGGTCCATACTCGGACACATGCACACTCATGAATTCCAAAAGGAAACTATTGAGAGATCTTTTCAAATGAAATATCAAATGAAATTGGCATTACAATTATCATTAGGTAACCCAATCCCAAAGCATTTTGGCTAATGCAACTTACGTTGCAAGTTGCAACACCAACGTCGAAACATAGATCCCCCACTGTCAGTTAAGGCTTGGGTTCTAAAGGTTAAGATGTTTGAGGACATAGGACTTCCCAACTAATTGCAAGCTGATGGGGAATTCTGTAAGGCATATAGCAGCTGAGGAATACCCTGATATCTGCAACTTATTTATATTCACTTCGACTTCCCATCATAGATGTTGTTCCTGTTCTAGACACAAATAGATGTTGGTTATATCATTACAATTTACAGATTTGAGAGCATTGCAACAGTTTTTGTTGCTAGACTTATAGGGTGTTTGGTAAATCAACTTAATGACTTAATTTAAGTTATTAAGTAGATTAAGTATGTTTGGTAAAATAATTTAATATCACAACTTAAAATAAAAAATAACTTTAAGTATTAAGTTAAAGGAATTAACTTCTTTTTTTTTTTTTAATAAAAAAAGGTATTAATTATAAAAAAAGGTGTACAAGAAAAGGATGAGAAGTCATTCCCACAAAATACATAATACCGATCAAAGTAAGTCTAAACCCTCCACTATACAAGGAGAACTATACACAAAAGTATATGTTGCTTAAAGATTCATAATATCCTTAAAATAATTAATGTATTTTTAATCTTAAATTTCTTTTACCTTACTTGTCCATGTTTAGTGAGTTTGTTTATTTATTTATTTATTTTTATCATAAACAAGATGTATTAATTACATATAAAGAGTTCATGAGAGGGATGAAGAATCCTTCCCACAAAAATACAAACTTGATTTAAACACAAAACCTCCACTATACAAGGAGATTTGTACAAAAAGATATATCACAAAAGACCATACAAGGGAAACCTCTCCTAAAAAAAGGGCTAGGCTTCTCTCATTGGTGGCCCATCCCTAATGGTGTACATATTGAAAGCCAACTAAGTTGGATGATGTTCAAAGGAATGCCTTCGAAATCATCAATACAAGAGGCTCACAAAAAAGTAAAGAGACGGAATAAATCTCATAATGTCTCACATGTCTTCCATTTATCCTTAAAGATCTTAACATTTCTCTCTCCCCACACCATCCAAATCAAAGTGAGACAAATAATCCTCCAAAGTGTCTTGCCTTGAGTGGAATTATTAAAACCCATATGAGAAATAGTCATCATATCACAAAAACTCCTAGGTTGAACCCACATCATCCATGCTTGTATGGAAAGTCTGTGCCACAATCCTGAAGTGAACAGAAAATGTAGAAATGTCACTCATCTCTCCACTCTCCCTACATAGTATACACCAATTCGGACTCAGAGCTTTGGAAGGTCTTATCAACTGAAGCATGTCATTTTGGTATTTACCTTTTTGTGTGCCACTAACCAAGCAAAGACATTGACCTTAGATGAGACTTTTGATTTCCAAATAAATTTGGCTAGATAGAAAGGAACTGAATTTGATAATTTGGACAAAGTGAGGAAGAAAGATTTTATTGAGAATAAGCTTGAAGAGGATTGTGCCTATGCTCATGCATCTGGGATAGATGTGGACAAGTGTACACAGGTAAGAGAAGTCATTAGTTCTTCAAGATCCTGAATCTCCAAATCAGTTAGGTTTCTAACTATGATGACTCTATAAAGTCTAGAAAATTGTGAACACAACGATGGATCCCCTTACCACAAGTCTTCCTAGAAACGGATTTTGGTCCCATCTCCCACCACAAAGCGAGTATGTATAGAAAAAAATTGTAGTATATGTGCAATAGTCTTCCAAAGGTACCGATGTGACCATTTAACTATAGTAATGGCATCCTACCCATTAGGATGTATCATAGATATTCAAAATAATCTAATGCCAAGGGGTGTAACTTTCCTTATGGAACCTCAAGATCCACTTTCCTAATAGAGCATGATTCCTCAAAGAAATGAGTATATTTATAATAATGGTTTTACATTCACATCTCATCTTTTATAGTAATTTTTTTTTTTGTAATTATCTTATGCATCTATGATACTTTATGCTTAACAAATAAATTTATTGCTTAAGATTAATGAAAGTATAAGTCTTAATAAAAATTAATGAGGTTAAATATATCAAATTTGATGATTTAGAATAAATTTTATTTTAATTTTACCAAACAACCTTAACACTTAAAGTAAAAATTAAATAATAAGTTTTAAGTCAATTACATAAGAATAATTTAACTTAAAGTTAATTTAAGTCATTAAATAATAAGTATTAAGTTTTACTGAACACCTTTTTATTCTCATACTAGCTTAAATGAGCTTGATGAGTCAAATCATTAGGATGATCTAGAAATTTTTGGTCCATAGAGATTTTATTTGCCCTTGTCCTTGCACCATAATCCTTTGTACTCATTTTTTATCATTTTTATCCTACACATGCTCTTGAATGGAAGAACTTACTCTCAAAAGGAACTGTAAGAAGGTAAGAAAAAATTATGATTAAGCCCTTGCATAATTTTTGTACAAATGATGCCAACATGTAGTTGACTTACCAAATTCCTTGTCATTAATTTCCTGCAGTTCCGTTAATGTTTGAATGAAAAATGTTGTTCAATATTTTGTGCTAGTAAAAGAGGGCCATATGAATGAAAATTTTATGGGCCAAGTATATAAATAAAGATTAGCTTAGTGCCATTCCATAATTTTACTCGTATGCACTTGGCAAAAAGTTTTCTTGGCATTCATTTGTGTATTGGCATTATTCATTTCTATAATGCCAAGAATCAGAATAGGGTCAGCTTAAGATAACTGAATGATTTTCTTGGTAATAGTATTCAGTCATGAGCATAGAATAAGTTCCTAACATGTAATCCTGTAGGGATAGCATACTTCTTATTCTCTGATTATGTTATTTAGCAAAAATCATAGGCAATGAGATGGATAGCCAATCCAGTGGTGGTTTTCACGGGTATGAGACTGTAAAAAGTATTGATTTGAAGCTAGATATAATTTGATCATAACCTATTTCAGTATGTGTATTGTCATCAACCATCTGTTCTATTTAGAACGAATTATAAAATGGGATCATTTTTTTCATGGCTCACGCATTCGGAATGTCCTTCAGGCATAACTGACTTGTATGTCCACTTTGCGGTTGACAATGAACCTGCAAAGCAGTTATACATGAAGAGTGGTTTCATCTATGAGAATGATGAACCAGCATGGAAAGCCAGGTTTCTAGATCGACCACGAAGGATTCTTTTATGGACGGGTCTCCCTGTCAACTATGATGTGTAATGTTATAATACATCAAGGTGATGTAGTGCCATAATTCTTTTATGTTTGTAAATTTGATATACAAATGTTTATAGTAACTTACAAGAAACTCTGTTTTCATTTGAAATGTAAAGCAAGTTTATCATTACATCTCTGGTTAGAGAAATTATTACTATTGTGATGTTTCCAACTAAGGAATCAGTAAGTATTGAATTGAATGGCTAAATATATTTGTCTTTCCTTTTGTTATAGTACAACTATACCTTTCATGAAGAAATTAAAATTTATGGCCCTGGAAAAGGAATGTAGAGTATTTGATATGTACATAAATACAACTTCAAAGATGGCTCATAAAACTAGTGAAACTTCAAGATTTCCTTATGATATTTGGCTGAGTGCAATGGACTTAATTCATCCTCCTGCACTAAAAAATTTTGGTTTTTTTTTTCTTGTGTGTGTTAAATCTTGAAGGTGATGAGGTTATCAAACGGATAGAAAATGACCTAGGTTTCGGAATTAGCCCAAGGCTTTGTAACCCGTAAATTGGATATGCACCACAATATAGAGTTTCCACTCTCTTTGCCTATTTACCCCTAGCGACAACAAAATCAATTTGAGTCATGCTATGAATACAAAATATGTGATCCATATCTATGATTAAACACACTAGAAGAGTTTTCACTCCCTCATTTAATACTACAATACTAAGGTAGATTTTCATCAAGTCTTATAGGGGCTTTACACCTTAGTCATCACATCACTATCTACCATCTACGAATGACATTTTCAAACAACAATGGCGTGTGGTGATAACAATGAGGGTGTTGGTCCTTTTCTCAACTTTCTCAAACTTGGCTTTGGTGAATTGAACAAGATAGCCCAAACTTATCCTCACCTTAGATCCGAAAATTAAACTCATTATACCAAGACAAGAAGATTGAAAATTAAATATTGAAATACAAATAGAAATGCATGATTGCAACCATACTAGAGGAAGATTATGTTCTTGCTCTCTATTCCTTACGTTTCTGTCTTGCTTGTACTCTTCTTCTACACACTACTTCACTCCATTTCTACACACTAACTTTCAATTAGCATTCTCCCCTTTATATAGGGCTTTTCCACCAAATTTCCTTACATAAGAATGCAAATAGGCATGGGAAAGAGGGAGATAGTTGGTTACAAGTTGGAAAAGTTAGCTCTTTGCTTAGTTATTTTTAGCATAGGCACTATATTGTGGGCCTCTTTGGCATGAAAATGGATAGAATATGTGGCACTCTCTTATTGGATAATGTGCAACCTATGTGGCAATCATGGTTGGAAAACTAACATCTAATGGCATGGAAATGAGACATTTAGTCAATTGTGATATAAACTTACAGAAACAAAGGAAAATATCATAAAAACACATTAAACATAAAAATAGGGACAGTGATAAAATTGAGTAGAGAAATAAAATTAGATCCAAAGATTAAATAAGAATGTCAAAGTTTAAGAATAAAAATGTTATATTTGGTTCTAATCACTCACTTTAATTTGCCAGTTTCGCTCACATTGACTCCAAGACTACTAAAACACTTCTTGAAAATTCTAAATATGAGACATGGAAAAATCAAGATTAATTGTTACTATGTTGGATTTAGTTTTCCCTAGCTATTGGTATTTTGGCATAAGTTGATGGTTATTCAACTTCATTTCAAGTTTGGTGCATTCTAGAAAAAATGTTTCCCTCTCAGTTAATGGGACATGTCATATAGCTTCATCTTCAACATTAAAATACAAAGAAAAGCTCCTCTTCCTTTATCTCTAAAAATGAACACATTTACTGATAATTTTGCTTTTGCATCTCATCCAATTTTAAAGGATGATCTCATAATTTACATTCTCTCATAGGATGAGTTAGGAACCTTATGAATAACTTTCACCTCTTTCTTCTTATTCATTTCTAGTTCCCCAACTCTCCTTGCTAACACAACATATTTAGCTTGTAGATTATATTAATTGTCTTCAAAATGCCTTCACCAAATGTGGGGCTTTGTTATGTTAGAGCAGGGGATTGTTGGCTGGAAAAGTCCTTGATTTTAGGACATGGAATACACATGGAGAATCTCACAACCATATATGTGTGTGTGTGTATGATATATATAAAGAATGTTGGATGAGGAAATTATAGATACTAGTAAATCAAAATCGTGTATTGCCATTTATATTTGACAAGAATGTCTAAACCAAATAAGAATCGTATATTGTCATTCATATATTTGGCAATAGCGTGTGATCTACATGGAAACCTAGTGGTGGTGGGGGCCTGTAAATAGAGGTCTCCTCTCCTTATTCTATTCATCTCAGATTTGAGAGAAAAAGAGTGGTACAACTCTTTGAGTGAAAAAGTGAGGTTCTCTTAAGAGCTATAGAATTATTATTCTCTTGGGTGTAATTGGGTTTTGGGTTTGTGAGGAGTGAGTGATTGTAAACACTTATGGTTATTTTTCTCCCTATAGTGAAGATTTATAGCAGCTTCGTGGACATAGCTTGTTTGGGTGAACCATGTAAATTTTGTGTGTTAATTTTGTTTGCTCTATTTTGTTATTATTTCCACATTTTTATTTGCTTCATTAATTTGGTCTTTTAGGGGGTTTATTTCCTAACAACTGGTATTAGAGCAAGGTTCTACAGTGTTATCAGAGCTTGCAGGTAGTCTAAAGAAGTTTTGTCTAAGGAGATTGGAATTTAAGAGGAACAATCATGACCCCTCTAGCCTTTCCTAAGAGCTTTTAGTTTTGTCTAAGGAGGTTGGGTTTTAAGTAGGACCATTGTGATCTCTCCAATCTTTCCTAGGAACTTTCTGAGTGGTTTAAAGCTTTGGGTGGAAGTTCATATGCAATTTTTATAGGTACAGAGGTACTGTAAAAAGTACAATTTTTTGTAGAAGTCCTGAGGAACTAGATTTGAGTGGGAGTAATGGCAGTGGACGAAGAAAAGTGCATCAAAATTGAGAAGTTCAGTGATGAAGATTTTAGCTTTTGGAAAATGGAAATTGAAGATTATCTATTTTAGAAAGGCATGCATTTGCCTCTTTTGGGAGAAATACCAATAGATATGAAAGATGAAGAGTGGGCTCTACTCGACAAGCAGACGCTTGGAGTTATTTGGTTGACGCTTTCAACATAGCAAAGGAGAAGACCATGACGAGTCTTATGAGGGCTCTTTCTGACATGTATGAGAAACCATCAACTTCAAATAAAGTGCACTTGATGAGGCGATTCAATTTGCAAATAAAAGAAATGTTTATAGCAGCTCACATCAACGAATTTAGTATAATCACAACACAACTAAGTTCGACAGAAATCGAGTTTGACGATGAACTCTACTTGAAGAATAGGGTTTCACTGGAATAATTTTCTTTTATTGAGATTATTCTTTTATAGAGTTTACAACATATACAAATCCTTCAAATCAGGAAACTAAATCACTGATTAAAAGGAAAGAATAACTCCTAACAATTACTTTCCTAAAAATACAAAGATTGACAACTAATAGCTAATTTACAGCTTTACAAAGTTATTTCTTTCCATATCAGTTTCGGTTTTCCAACACTCCCCCTCAAGCTAGCTTAAAGATATCTTCTATAGCCAGCTTGCCAACTAGAAAATTAAATTACCTCTTGTGTAGTCCTTTGGTGAAGACATCAGCCACTTGTTCCTCAGTAGGGATATAGGTCATACAAACCAATCCGTTGTCTATCTTATTTTTAATGAAATGCTTGTCCACTTCCACATGTTTGGTGCGGTCATGGAGAACCGGATTGTGAGCTACTGAAATTGCTGCCTTGTTGTCACAATACAACTTCATAGGAGATGAACTTGTCATCTTTAACTCTTCCAGTAATCTTCTTATCCACATAATCTCACAAATACCATGAGCTACAACTCTAAACTTAGCCTCAGCACTGTTTCTAGCAACCACGTTCTGTTTTTTACTTTGCCACGTAACCAAGTTGCCACCTACAAATGAACAGTACCCAGAGGTGGACCTTCGATCCACTATGCTTTTGGCCCAATCTGCATCGATGTAGGTTTCCATTTGTAGGTGTCCTCGTGACTTAAACAGAAGACTTCTACCTGGTGTCCCCTTTAGAGACCTTAGAATCCTGTAAACAGCTTCAAAATGCTCTGGTTTAGGCGCATGCATAAACTAACTAACCATACTCACTGAGAATGCTATGTTAGGGTGTGTATGGGATAGGTAAATCAATCTCCCAACAAGTCTCTGATAATGATCCCGGTCCTTCACATTCTTGGCTTTTGTAGGCTGCAGTTTTACATTCGGCTCTATAGGTGTTTCAGCAGGCTTACATCCTAACATACCTGTCTCATCAAGAAGATCAAGAACATACTTCCGCTGATTTACAAAGATACCTTCTTTGGACCTAGCAAACTCCATCCCAAGAAAGTATTTTAATGCCCCCAGGTCCTTAATCTCAAATTCCTCAGCAAGTTTCCCCTTCAGCTTCTCTAGTTCATTGCAATCATCCCCAATTAACACAATATCATCAACATACACAATTAAGATGACTACTTTACTTTCATTTGAATGTTTGTAGAACATCGTGTGATCAGATTGACTTTGAGTATATCCATAATGCTTTATTACTTTGCTAAAGCGCTCAAACCAAGCTCTAAGCGACTGCTTAAGTCCGTATAAGGACTTCTTCAATTTGCACATTTTCCCAACTCCAAAACTTTCTTCAAAACCTGGTGGAGGACTCATGAACACTTCCTCCTCTAGGTCTCCATTAAGAAAGGTATTTTTAACATCCAATTGGTGTAAGGGCCAATTGGAATTTACTACAAAGGACAACAATACTCTAATTGAGTTTATTTTAGCTATGGGGGCGAAAGTCTCTTGGTAGTCTATCCCATAGGTTTGAGTAAAACCCTTTGCCACACGTCTGGCTTTGTATCTCTCAACATTTCCATCTGCTTTACTCTTTATTGTAAACACCCATTTGCACCCTACAACTTTTTTTTCCATTGGTAAATCTACAACCTCCCAAGTGCCATTCTTTTTTAAGGCATTCATTTCCTCAAACACTGCCAATTTCCAACTCGGTTCATCTAGTTCTTCTTGAATATTTCTAGGTATCACAAGTTTTGAAATATTTGTAGTGAATGCTCTATAGTTGTCAGAAAGGTTATTGTAGGAGATATATTTGGCAATGGGATGTTTAGTGCAGGCTCGGGTTCCCTTTCTAAGAGCAATAGGGAGATCAAGGTCAAGGTCCTGTGCAGGAACAATTGAGGCTAATCCTAAACCAAGTTCGGGTGCAGATTCTGGACTTGGACCAAAGTGTGATGGTAAACTTAGATCAGTAACAGAAGAAGAAGAAGCATGTATAGGAGTAGGAATAGAATGAGGGTTACTTGAGACATTTAGAGAGCCATTGCCCAGGGCGTTCGGTTGACCATGTGCTGGGATGATCAGCTGGTTTTTACTTTTTCTAGGGACTTTTTTCCTTGAATAAACCACAGGCTCAAGATTGTTTCTATTTTTTTTTTCATTCGTAGTATTTCTTTTCCTAACATACCAATTTCAGATTCGGATTCAATAGGCTTAATTTCCTTATTTTCTTTTTCAAGAGAGATATCAAGAATTACACTAGGCAAAGGTTCAACAATTTCCCAAATATTTGGTTCCACTAATTTCTCCTCCTGAAGTAAATTTTTGGTAAAATATGGGACATTTTCCATAAAGGAAACATCCATAGTTGTGTAAAAACGTTTTGTAAGGGGATTAAAACATTTGTAACCCTTTTTATTAGGAGTATATCCTACAAAAACACATTTTTCTGCTCTTGGGTCTAACTTAGATCTTGACCTTTTTGGAATGTGTACATATGCAGTGCAACCAAATATTTTCAAGGGTAATTTAGAATTAATTTGAGATTCTGGAAATACCTTTTTCAAGCACTCCAAAGGAGTGGTATACTGTAAAATTTTTGTAGGCATCCTGTTGATTAGATATGAAGCAGTTAGTATGGCATCCCCCCATAAGTATTTTGGAATATTCATGTAAAACATCATAGCCCGTGCTACTTCTAACAAGTGCATATTTTTACGTTCAGCTATTTCATTCTGTTCAGGGGTATCAGAACACGAGGATTGATGTAAAATTCCTTTCTCGTTTGAAAAGGTTTCCAAAACTTTATTAAAGTACTCAGTCTCATTATCAGATCTTAAAATACTGATTTTTGTTTGAAATTGGTTTTCAATCATTCTGTAAAATTCTTTAAAAATCCTTTCGACTTCAGATTTTTCTCTCATTAAATATACCTAACAAAGATGTGTATGGTCGTCTATAAAAGTCACAAACCATTTTTTTTTCCTGAAATTGTGGTTACTTTTGAAGGTCCCCAAACATCACTGTGAAAAAGATAAAATGGTTTTGATGCATGGTAGGGTTTTGGAATGTAAGTTTTTCGTTGGCTCTTTGCCAATAAACAACTTTCACATTGAAATGATAAAGGATCAACCTTTTGAAATAACACTGGAAATAAATGTTTCAAATAAGAGAAACTAGGATGGCCTAATCTGTAATGCCAAACCATTATTTGATCACGAACAGAAAGAGAACTAATACTACTTAGTCCTTGAGCAATTTTATTACTAGGTAAATTATCCTCGAAATAATAGAGACCATTGATCATCCTAGCACTGCCAATCGTCTTCCCCGAGCTCTGGTCCTGAAAAATACAATGGGATTCATAGAAGATAACACAACAATTAGAATCTCTAGATAATTTTCTAACAGACAAGAGATTACAAGTAAGTTTAGGAACATGGAGAACAGATTTAAGATCTATTCCCTCAGAGATTTTTATTAGACCTTTTCCTACAATAGGTGAGAAATTACCATCAGCTATCCGAACCTTTTTATTTCTAAGACATGGTGAATAGGATTCAAACATGTTTGAGGAATTGGTCATGTGGTCGGATGCTCCAGAATTGATTATCCATGGAGTAGATTTAAAATGACAAGATAGAGCATATAATTCATTACCTGTGTGTGCCAAAGAAACACTAGAAGTACCGGATGTCAAGTTGGATTTCAGCAGTGCAAGAAGATGCTCCATTTGCTCAGTGGTAAAGGGGCTGGTCTCAGCCTCATTAGCACTAGGAATAATGGCTCGGCTTGGTTTGTCACCTATTTTTCCTTTCCAATTTGCAGGTTTCCCATGGATTTTCCAACAGTTCTCATGAGTATGGCGAGGTTTGTTGCAAAAATACACCAAACCTGTGGTCTTTCATCTGATTTGCGCTGAAACGCAACAACTTTATTATAGCCTCCACCCGTGGTAACCAAGGCTGAACCTTCAATAGCAACTCCAGGTCCCTTCTTGCCTAGCATCATATTCCTCCGACTCTCTTCTCTTCTAACTTCTGAAAAAACTTCACCAATTGAAGGTAGGGGTTGTCTTCCAATGATTCTCCCCTTTACGTCATCAAACTCGACATTAAGGCCAGCCAAGAAATTGAAGATCCGATTGTCTTCCATGGTCTTCTTATGATGATGTCCATCCTCGACAGATTTCCACCCATAGGTGTTGAAGAGGTCAAGGTCTTGTCAGATCCACTTCAAGGAGTTGAAGTACTTTGTGACGTTGTCCTCCCCTTGTTGTATCTCACCAAATTTGAGGGTTAATTCAAAGATTTGTGATTGATTTCTTAAATCAGAATACATCTTATTTACATTCTCCCAAAGCTCTTGTGCTGTTGGATAGCACATGTAATTAGAGCTAACGTCTTCTTCCATAGAATTCACAAGCCATGTCATCACCATGGAATTCTCAGCATCTATATAGCATAGTTCGGATCATCCACTATAGGGGCCTTCTTTTCACCCGTCAGGTAGCCCATCTTTCCACGTCCTCTGATGTACATCCAAACTGATTGAGACCATCTTAGAAAGTTGTCACCATTTAAGCGAATCGTGGTGATTTAGACAGAGTGAGATTCCGAGGTGGTAGGACTGATTTTTGAAGAATCAGTGATGATAGGATTGTTCATAGAAGGTTAAGGAACAGTAGTGGACTCGTTTGAAATATCCGACATGGTTTCAGAGAGAACAGGGATTGAAAGAGAGGAAGAAGGAGGATTTTGGCAAGCAAATTGCTAGCTCTGATACCAACTTGAAGAATAGGGTTTCACGAGGAATAATTTTCTTTCATTGAGATTATTCTTTTATAGAGCTTACGACATATACAAATCCTTCAAATCAGGAAACTAAATCATTGATTAAAAGGAAAGAATAACTCTTAACAATTACTTTCCTAAAAATACAAAGATTGAAAACTAATAGCTAATTTACATCTTTACAAAGTTATTTCTTTCCATATCAGTTTCGGTTTTCCAACAACTCTGATCCTTCTATCCTCTCTACTAGAAAGTTGGAACATGAAGGTGATGGCAATGAGCAATTCTTCTAGGAGAAGAAGATAGTATTTAAGGATGTTCAAGATCTAATTCTAAGTGAAGAAATACGTTAGATCGAAGCAGATTAATGATAGAAACTCAAATTGAAGTAGATCAAAATCGAGATCTAATTTAGGTTGAAGATTCGGTCAAGTGGAAGTTTGCCATGAAAGATGAGAAGGACTCTTTGATGTCAAATCAAACATGGGATTTGACTGAACTAACAGAAGGAAAGAAAGCTTTACATAACAAATGGGTTTTTAGGATAAAAAAATAGCATGATGGAAGCAAGCGTTACAAAGCTAGGTTGGCAATTAAAGGATTTCAGCAGAAAGTAGACATAGACTACATTGAAATTTTCTCTTTGGTAGTGAAGCTGATGACAATCAGGTTGGTGCTAAAGAAGGTAGCTATAGAAAATCTACATTTTGAGCAATTAGATGTAAAGATAGCCTTTCTTCATGGCGATTTAGAGGAGGAGATTTATATGAAGCAAATAGAAGGCTTCATGGTAGCAGGCAAAGAAAACCTCACGTGAAAATTGAAGAAGAGTTTGTACGGTCTAAAACAGGCTTCGAGATAGTGGTATAAGAAGTTTGATAGCTTCATGAGTAGTAGTGGTTTTACAAGATGTCAAGTAGATCATTGTTTTTATATAAAAAAGTTTGACAATAGCTTCATTATTTTACTTTTGTATGTAGATAATATGCTCATTGCAAGTTCTGATATGCAAGAGATAAATACCTTAAAGCAGAAATTATTGAAGTAGTTTGCAATGAAAGATCTAATTGCAAAGCAGATTCTTGGAATGAGGATTAGTAGGGACAAAGCAATAGGGATTTTGATGTTGTCATAGGTAGGGTACATCAACAAAGGACTATCTAGGTTCAACATGTAAAATGCTAAACCAATGAGCATGCCCTTCGGTGCTCGTTTCAAACTTTCCAAAGAGTAATCACGGAAGACTGAAGAAGAACGTGATCACATCAAGAAGGACTGAAGAAGAACGTGATCACATCAAGAAGGTTCCTTATGCCTCAATCATTGAAAGTTTAATGTATGCCATATTTTGTACAAGACCAGATATTGTGTAAGCAGTGGGAATGGTGAGTAGGTACATGAACAATCCTAGTAAGATGCACTATGAAGCAGTTAAATGGATCCTCAAATTTCTATGAAGTACTAAAAGAATGACACTCTATTTAAGAAGGGGAGATTTGAAACTAGAAGGCTTTATTGATGTTGACCTAGCCGGAGATGTTGACAATAGAAAGAACACTACATGATATGTGTATACTCTTGGAGGAACCATAGTGAGTTAGGTTTCTCAATTGCAGAAAGTTGTAGCTCTCTCCACTACTAAGGCGGAATACATTGATGTTACAAAAGCCAATAAGGAGTTGATTTGGCTTCAAGGTTTTTTTAGAAGAGTTGGGGAAGAAAAAAGAGAACAATGTCCTTTATTTCAATAGTTAGAGTGCAATTCACTTGGCAAAGAATCCGTATTTCCATGCTAGAACGAAGCATATTAAGACAAAGTATCATTTCATTCAATTTCTTTTGGAGGACAAAGCTCTTAGACTTGAGAAGATCCATGGAAATGAAAAGGATTTGTTCCCAATTGGTGTCTCAACTGATTCATGTCCAGCTGGTGTCCCTTGATTTTGGTCCTCAGGGAGTAATCAACAAAATTTATAACCTATTACACCATATACTAGGATAGCCTTAGCTAGCATAGCATAGTGGCTCTAGGGTCGTTCACTGGGATGGGTTTTCACTTCACAATTGATATCAATTCAAAGCTGAATTGGTGCCTTTTCATTTCAAGGTTAGCTTTAAAAGAAGACATAAAGATGTTTGAAAAAGGATTGGTTTTAAGCTAACCAAAAATAGTAACTGATTTTACTTACAAAGAAAAGTGTTTCTTGGACTTTAGATCACTAGGCTCAGGTTCCTTGTACAAAAAGGGAGTTCCGGTCACTTGTTTCTTTTCCTCGCATTAGAGAATTAACATATAGTTAATTCTCTAACCGGTGTGGTACAGATGCTTCCCATTAATGGGTTCAAACACTAAATCCCTTTCACTGATGCACCTTGCAATGGCTCGTGCCTCTCACCTAGCATTTTCCATTCAAGGTGATCTTTAACCTTGGATTTCCCTTCACAAGCTCGCAAGAGATAACTAAAGGATGTCTCCTTAGAGTCCAAAAGCTTACCACGTGTTGGCTATTCTAGAAAATCCTACCTTCAAACCACCTCCCAAAGGCTTGCAAGAGATAAACTAGTGAATCTCCATGGACGGAGATCACTTGCCTTACCAAGTGTTGGCCCAGGTGATTTAAAGGCGTTTTAAGTTAACTAAAAAGATAAAAACCATTAACGGGTCACACTTTCTCTTCATTAAAAACTAAAACAACAAAACTTCCAATTTATGCATGTGGAAACTTACCCGGCTTTCTTCACTCCAAGAGACGAAGAGCCTAGCCTCTTATCCTTTGAGGAAAAATCCTCAGAGTTTGATTGACTAGAAATAAAACTAACGAGAAAACAAAAATATGTAGGAAAAACAGAGCAAGTGCTCTGTATTTTATATTTCTTTCTTATACAAAAAGGTTGTCTCCAAAAACAAGCTCCCGAGAGATATATGATCGATAGAAGATTACAAACTATATATAGGAGGTTATTCACCCTTTGTTTTTACTTAAAGACTAAGGAATCCTATGATAGGTGGATTACAAGGAGAGTTTGGGGATTTAGACATCAAATATCTAAAGCAAAATATCTCAAAATGTCGGTCGGAAATATCGGGAAGCTTCAGAAGAACACCGTGGCACTGTGCAAAATCCGGGTAATCTGAAATGTCGGCCGCGGATGCTCTCCGGGTGAGTGCTATCAGAGGATCCGGATATGTCTGACCGGGGAAGTTGAAACGTCCTCCTCTCCCATCCGGCGTCATGTGCCGGATGTGAAATATCTGATCAGAGGATCCGGACATGTCTGACCGGACAGAATTCCGGGAGTGAGATATCCGTGCGTCACAAGGGGCACCGTCTGCGTGTGCAAGGTGTAGGGACCCCTCCCCCTGATGACACGGAGCGCGCATTGCTATCCAGAGCAACTCCATCCGGATTCCTCAAGAGGACATATGGCGGCGCTCCCCTATCCGGACTCCTTCAGGGAGAAGCACACGACACTCGTGAATATCACACCCGGACGATAGCATATCCTATCCGGATATGTTGTTCGGATCATTGTCTAAAGTGAGCAAGCCTTGCTACATCATTCCGACAGCCTGCCACAACCCATGTTCCGCCGCCTTTCGATGGTGTGTCCGGACAACCTGTCCGGACATCTTTTGCAGGGAAGACTAAACCAGAACTCAATCTGGGTTGAAAGCGTGCGTCCTTGCCATGGATTCCAAAGAACTCTCCTCAATCTCGGATTGCTTTGGTGATAAAAAAGCTATCAAAACACCAAAACTTAATACAATTTGATTAGAATTGATTGCAAGGGTCCTTAACATGTTAATTGGGTTAAAAGGTGATAACTACTACTCAAAAGTGTTTAAAAGAGTTAATCACAAGCTATCAAATAGCACTTTTTGAGTAGTAATCAGAAAACCTTGCAAATATGTTAACAAAGACGATGAAAACTAATAAATTGAAGTTATGTTCAACTTTAGTTAGCCTGTAAACGTAGAAGAAAAGATATGAACTATTGCATTGGTTTTGTGTGAAGACATAACTGAAGTTAGTCTTCAAGTGGGAGATTGTTGGCCGAAAAAGTCTTTGATTTTAGGGCATAGAATACACACGAAAAATCTCACAACCATATATTTGTGTCTGTATGATATATATAAAGAATGTTGGATGAGGAAATTATGGACATGAGTACATCAAAATTGTGTATTGCCATTTATATTCTACAATAACGTCTAAACCAAATCAGAATCGTATATCATCATTCATATATTTGGTAATAACATGTGATCTACATGTAAACTTGGTGGTGGTAGGAGCCTATAAATAGAGGCCTCCTCTTCTCATTCTATTCATCTCAGAGTTGAGAGAAAAAGAGTGGTACAACTCTTTGAGTGAAAAAGTGAGGTTCTCTTAAGAGTTAAAAAGTTATTGTTCTCTTAGGTGTAATTGGGTTTTAGGTTTTGAGTTTGTGAGGAATGAGTATTGGTAAGCACTTGTGGTTTTTATTTTTCTCCCTATAGTGAACATTTTCAACAACTCCGTGGACGTAGCCTGTTTTAGGTGAACCACATAAATTTCGTGTATTGATTTTGTTTGCTCTATTTCATTATTATTTCCACGTTTTTATTCGCTTCATTAATCTAGTCTTTTGGGAGGTTTATTTCATAATAGGGATCAAGTTGAGGAGCTTTTTAGCAATAAAGTCTAAGAGTCCAAAGGCTTCTTAAGGTTCTTGGCTCATAAAGTTCCCTTGACACATCCTCTCTATGGTTCATTTCATTATGTAGAGGTTCCTTCATACATAAAAAAAAAAAAAAAGCAACCAACCTCCATGGTTCAAAACCATGGTAAGAGCATTTCAAAAGTAAATCTTTGAATTTGTCCAAAACGTTCATACGAAGTCTCTTTTTCCTTGCAGAAAATATTTGAAATTTATCTTGTAAAAAAGCAACTTTCTAAGCCAAGAAAAACCTATTCAAAAAAGCAATTTGCATTTCATTTCAAGAACCAATATTTATTAGTCCTCACGTTATGTAATCATTGTTTTATCATCTCTTTTAGAAAATGAAAACAATTTCAACTTTAGATGTTCAAAACTATTGTTAGATTCTCTAAGGGTAAAACAAACTTCTTCAAGCTTAGTTAAATGGTCATAGTCATCTTTACCTTTCATACCATAGAATTGAGATAACAACCAAATCATGCGTGGTAAGATATTAATAGTAAGGGTATCATAAGGAAAAATAATACATGAAAAAACACCGACTCTTTAGGGTTGAAAGTATTCCTTGAGAGTCTTATGAGGCTGGTTAGCCTAGTTGAAATCATCATTTATGAATGCTTCCATGTACACTTTTTTACTCTTGAGGAGCAAGGATGTGAATCTTGTAATATAATGGGCTCAACAATAGATGAAAAATTAATCAATTGATTTCTTAATAATCGACCTCCAAAATCTCTTGCACAACCTAGCATACAACACAAGCAAGGGTATGGTCATAAACTTGATTAGTTTTTTTCTTTATGATTGGTTACTTTTAGTTGGGGGTTTAAATATGAATAAGGGAATGTCAAGGTTGTCAAGTCCCAAGTGTAAGGACTTTTGTATTTAGTATTGTAGTAGTATGGGGGATCATTCTACTAGAATTCTGTAAAAAGTTAACTTCACAAATTAGGAGAGGATATGCTTGAGATGCTAACAACTCTGATGTGTTTGAAAAAAATAAAAAGTTTAATTAAATTGAAACTTTAATGATAAAAGAACAACACTAAGAGTAGAAATCCACTTGAATTACCATTCCCAACATTAATCCTCTTCCTCAACGAGTTGCTTCCAAAACGAGTTGGCTTTTAACATAAAGTTGAGGGAGATAGACAATATTAAACCAATGCTTTTAGTTGTAGTTTTATACTATGAATATGCACTATTAGGCTACGTTTGGTATATAGGAATGAGGAGTGGGAACGAACATTTCATTCATTTTTTTCATCCATTCCCATGTTTAGATAGCTCAAATGAGAATAAGAATGGAATAAGAAATTATTTCAACGGAAATGAAATCCTATTTATAAGTAGGATTTCAATTCATCTATGATAGAAGGCATTTTGATTCCCTCGTTAAGTTGTTTTTAAAATCACTTTTCAAAAATTAAAAAACCAAAAACTTGTTTTGATATATAACTTATTTTTAAAAGTAAATTTTTTATTTTTTTTTATAAAAAAAATTATAAATTCAATTTACATTATATAAACTAAATTTAATTCATGTTTTGTTAAAAATAAAAATAATTTTTAATTGAAAATAAATTAAAAATAAATAATTTTTAATAAAATATGAATAGTAATATTCTAATAAAATTATAAATTATGTTTTTTTTTATAAATGTTATAAAAATATAGATTCTAACATCCTCACAAAATTAAAATTGATTTATTTTGTTACAAAGAAATAAAAATAATTTAAAATTAATAATTTCTAATATTATTTTATTGTAAATGAATTTAAAAATAAATAAAGTTTTTTAAAGGTATAAATGAGTCAAGTTTTTCATTATATAAATATATATAGTACTCAACTAGTATTTTGAAATTTTTTTATTTAATCTAGGATTAACTAATCAATTTTTTGAATTTCAAATTATTCTTAAAAATTATAACATTCATTACAGAATTTAAAATATTAATTATGTTTCCTTTAATTATTCTTAATTTTTTTTCTTGTCTTTCTATTTCCTTTTGTTTTTAAAAACTACTTTTAGAGAACAACAATCAAATAATGCTATAAATTCAAATATATATATATATATATATATATATATATATATATATTATCAAATAGAATATCGTTTTTAAATTACATGACTAAATAGACTTTTATTATTTAGTTTAAAAAAACTCTCAAAGATGTCTTTTTTTTTTTAAATGAGAATAAAAAATTATTTTAAACTATGTGTTCCATTCTCAGTCGTTACCTAAAATTGAAATGAAAACAAATAATAATTTCAATCTTACATTTCTAAGCGCATTCAAACACAAAAATTGGAATCACCAAATTTATTCATATTTAAAAAGAAATAGAAATGAAAACAAAATATTTATTTACATATATTCTCCATTCTCATCTATCAAAATATTAAGCTCAAGCTAAGGCCATTTCAATATTGCTCAAACCTGTTCCCAAGGCTACTTGACTTGCAAACCTTCACAACCATTATACCAAGCATTTGCTATAGCATAGACCTACTTTTTTTTTTTAAGTTTTACACAATATTCTCTACTTAAAAGAAATGAGAATTACTTTGATAATGCTCAAACACACTTGCAGATATGCTTGACTTGTGGTCTCCACATCTATGCACCGTGCACTTGCTACAACAGATGTTCCATCTTAACTTCTGCAGGTCATTGAACTCTATTGGAGGGCTAAGCTAGGATATGGGAAAATCCCAGCTACACTCACTCCTTGGTACTTGGTGAATTTAGCCTAACATAGTTGTAAAATACTATGATATTACTCGGAAATTTGATTAAGTTAAGAGAGGGTTTTTGGAAGCTAAAAGTGTTGGAAAATTAACATTAAAACTTAATGGAACAAAATTTCAATAGACTTAGATCAAAACCAAAACTAAACTTTCATTGAGTTGGAAAACAAAGTTTTAATATAGCTACAAGCTTGAAAGGAAATTATAATGGAACTGATACTGCTCAAAGTTACAAAGAAAAATGTTTAAAAACTAAGTACAAGAAGAATTTGAGAAAATACGGGAGAAAGGAGTGTAGTCCAATTTTGGTTAAGTTTTTTTGTTGAAGATATGGTGAATGAATTTATATTCCATTTTTGGTAACATAAATGTTCACATCTATGAAAATAAAAAACATGACAAGTTGTTTGATTCATTTAATAATGTATGAAACTTCTGAAATAGAAATTAAACAAAAATTTCCCTAATAATTTATCAAAGAAAAATTATTCCTTAATAGTTCCAAGATAAAACCAATTAGAAGCATTAAAGTATTTTACAAATTATCACTTATCATTAGGGCTTAATTTTCATTTATTGCTCTTATAAGTTTAAACTATGGGTCAAATTGGTAGTTTCATATGGTATTAAAGTCTTGGTTTATAGGAGATTTGATTGCAAAGCTCATTGATGTTTATTGTCTCTATTTACTAAACCTATGTGAAAGTACAAAAAGGCTATTGGTGAGGCAAGGTATTAAGGTTTGATATTCGTTGATAGTCTGTTATCTAAAAGGTGAAGTTTTTGGGTCAAATAGATAGTTTAACACTTACTAGAAATAAAAACGACTCTCTTTTATGGTTCAAAGTATCGACCAATTCTAGTACTTCTTGGTTGAGTTGTATTTACCTTGACCCTTTCCCAAGCCGAGTCCAATATCCAATACCATTTCAAGCCATGTCTCAAAGTTGCAATGTCAATAATTGATTCGAAGGGTCCCAAGGCCCATCGATCTCGACGTGTTGACTCAATTTTGGATGATATGTAAAATAAGATAGTTAAAAAGTTCAAAAAAAATTATAAAAGCATTATGAAAATTAATAGAAAAATAAGTACAATTAAATAAGCTTAAAAAAAATTAAAAAAAATTGTTTTACATTTAACATTGTTTAAATATTTATAAAAATATGCATAGAAAGTAGTTTATTATAATCTTAAGAATTGAAAATCATGTTATTTTAAATACAATGACATCATCATTAATTTCATCTTTTTTTATTAAATGATTACAATGTTTTATAAATAAACATAATATAAAAATTTTATCAAACAAAACATAATGTATTGTTAATTAAATAATTTAACTATGTTAATATAATAATAAATTAAATGGTTTTAATATATTGTTAATATATAAAATAATGCATATATGCTAGTATTACCATATAAAATAATATATTACCTAAACTAGTGTAATTTACACCACACTATTAATATTTTAAATAATAAATTATTACCATATAAAATAACACCATATTAAATCTGGTAATGCATTACCTTAAAAATTACTAATAAACAATTCTGACATAAAATTAGGACTGTAACTTAGTTGAGTTGGTTCAGACAACAACTAACCCCAATCTAAACCTAATTAAGAAATAATTAATCTGAGTCCAACCTAATTCAACCTCTAACTTGACTCAACCTATGGCTAATCTAATTGTATTTTTCTAAACTTGAAATGATTTTGGATTAGTTGATTTGATTGAGTTAGATTCAGGTTATTGGGTTACATGATCCTAAATCCATCCACAATGTTTTTTAAAAACTTTTTTTTTATATATTTACACTAAAATTTAAATAGCAAATGAGACAAAATTTTAAGATAGTAAAAAAAAATAAAAAAAAATTTATATACCTTTCTAAAAAAATGAAAAAGTATACAATATAATTATAGTTTGATATTTTTTAAATCTAAAAAAACCAATATTATTGTATAGGGTAATATACTTATATATTATATAAATATTAAATCGAGTTTGGGTTAGACTTGGATTATCTGAATCTTGTCCAAGCCAAATTGAGCTCGGGTTTAAGTTGACTGAGTCAACTAAGTTTAACCTATTCCTAACCGAGTCTGTGTTTTGATTCTTTTTTTTTTTTTTTTTATAGACATCTCTCTTTGTCTCTCCCCCTTGAATTTTGGAAAGCAACGATTCTAGTCGTAATAACTCCCATGACCTTTGTTTGAAGAGACTGCAATTGATTGGGATTGGTGAATGAAATCAAATCCTCTTTATGGTCTAGGCAATGTTGAATGGAACTAACTCTTAAAGATGGGAAAAGAGAAAAAAATGAAGATCAAATCAAGTTCGCCTATGTTTCACGGATATTTCATAATATTTGAAACACATGTCTTAGGCATAATCATAGTTGTTAACTCATAAAATGCATCATGTATTGTTTTTCTAATTTTTCATTTTTGTGTATCCCATTGGATATTAGAAATTTTTACATAGTGAAAAATTAAATGAAAAAATATGCATACTCATTTACATTATCATATTAATTATTAAGTATAAAATAGTATATAACCAATTTCATGAAAAATAGTAGGACTAAAAATTGAAAACTATATCATACCATATAGAAACATTGAATACCAAGGTTTTAAAATTTTCAATTTAACAAAATATGAGTTTAATGTATAGGTTCATCACATATTAAATTCACAATATGTATATATATATATATATATAAATTTGAGATATAATTTTTTGGTTTCAAATTTTCCTAGGCATATTGTGGACCCTGCATTTCGGCTCATGCGTTTCCCACTCGATGGCGAGCTCGATTTTAATTTGAAAATGATTTTATTTATTAAAATAATGACTTGGAGTCGCCACTTATTTTTGTTTTATTTTTAAAAGGGTAAACAAAATAAGAAAGAAAAACCCTAAATGTGACTCCTTATTTTGGAAAAGTCGGTCTGCGAAAAACCGGATCGGGTTCGGGGGTTAGGTTACTTATCGGGAAGGTACGGTGAAGACCATAGCACCCTTCTAAGTCCCTAAAGTCGGGTCTCTACTAATAAAATGAAGCTGACGTGGCAATTGATGAGTAAGTCAATACATATCCTGAATGATCATGCACATATGAGAATCGGAACATGTATAGTGAAGTATCAGAATGAGAGTGTATGCGTACCTGGGTGATTACTACCAAAAAGTGCTATTTTGTAGACCTAATTATAATGGTTTTAAGCACCTTTGTGTAGTAATCATATTCATTTAACCCAATTAATTCATTAAGGTCCTTAGTAATTGGTTTTAACCATTTTGTGGCAAGTTTACATGTTTTTATCAGCTTATGAATCAATTCAAGCATGCCAAATGATGGAGGAGCTACTTGGACAAGTTAAAGGGAGGATTTTGGAAGTTTACAGGCTTGAATTTCAAGTGGAAACACGAGCACAAGCAAAGAGAATGCAAAGAGGAAAAACAAGCAAAGTGAAGAGGAAAACAGAGGACAGCAGCTGCAGTCTTCTTTCAAACTTTTGGAGCACTTCCCGAAGTCCATTTTCTACATGCTATATACCATTTCAAAGCTCAGGAAGTCAAGAATCCAACGCTTCAAACCGTGTACAATTTGGAGCTGAAATGAGGAAGATATGGCCTTCGGAAGACAACTGCATCAAATCTTGTGAAAATTTCGCAAGGTGAATTTCTCCTTGCGAAATTTCGCAAGGGGATTTTCCTCACGATGCGAAATTTTGCCATTTCGCAACGTTGCGAAATTTCGCAAGGAGGATTTAGGCACATTGCGAAAATGCCGAATTTCCTCTGTTTCTCCACGCACGCACCACCGACTTCCCATATATTTTTAGCTTGATATTTTCTCATGTAAATTCCTTTTGTAACCTTGTAATCAACCAATGAAAAGGTTGCTTTTGTAATAGCTTTTGTAATTTAGCTTGTTATTGTCTTTAAATAGAGGTGAAGAGCCTCAGACGAAAAGAGAGCTTGTAACCTGTAACCTTAGAAATTATAAGAGCACTTTTGTTCAAAAGCTTCTTTTCTCCTTTCTTTCTCATTTTCTTAGTAGCCAAACATCCTTGGAGGATGAAATCCCCAAGGATGAGAGGCTAAAACCTTTTAGTTTCTTGAAGTAATGGATGCCTTGTGAAGCTCCCGTGTCAGGATGGAGATTTCCAAGCCATAAATGTAAGTAGCCGAGCATCATAAATGTTTTCATTCAAAGTAAAGCTTTTAATCCCTCTGACTTGCTTTGAATGGCCAATACTTGATAACCTTTTGGTCTCAGTGGATTCTTATTGTTAGATCCACTGACGTTCATTAGTTATCTCCTACGAGCCATTGTATTGCAAGTGGAGGAGATGTCCTATATCAATAAAAGAGCATTTATGAGGTTCAGCTACCCTTTTTGTAAGTTTTCAAGGACTAAAACTTAGTTGTTAAACTCATACCGGTTCGGGAAGTAAGCATCACCTTAGTTGCTTCCCCAACTCGAGGTGAAAAGTCCCAAAATCTCCATTTTTACACAGTGAGTTAAGCATGGCTATCCAAAGCTTTGAGAAACTTCTTTTTCCATCTTTTAACCTATTTTCATGTTAGTTTAGTTTACAACACCTTCATCTTTTTATGTTTTCATCTTAACCTAATTTTTATTAAGAAAAGTTCACTCCATCCTCCGAACTTCACCAGTTAAAGTAAAAACCCATCCCAGTGTTCGATCCTAGAGCCACTATACTATAGTAGCTTTGCTACTTTAGTGTAAGGACGTTAGGTATAAATTTTGTTGATACCCTTACATGCCAAGCTACCAAGAGTCGGGTTATCAAATGGCGCCGTTGCCGGGGATGGTGCTATTTCACTGTGAATACATCAGCCGGAGGTAACTTGTGAGACTTCTCATGAGTAAGGTGAATTCTATCTCATATTTCATTTACTAGCTTTTTATTTTAGTTTTCGAGCATTTTTAACTTAGTTTAGATAAGTTTCTTTTAGCTTTTAACTTTCATTTTTAGTTTATTTTTCATACTCTGTTTTTCCTTCCGCATGCTCTGTTTTTTTTTTCTTTTTCTTTGTTTTGTTTATTTGTTTTGTTCTAGCTGAATCCGTGCATGCCCTATTGGATTAGAGACCAAGAGGGAAGGTTAGTGCGGATAGAGACTCCACGAGCTACTGAATTAGAGATTATTTAGGAAGTCATGGAGAATCAGCCAGAGGACCAACATTCACAACACGGGCAGGGGAATGATCCGAACTTGTATAGGTCCATGAGGGACAGGATGCACCCTCCGAGGATGAGTGCACCATCTTGCATCATTCCTCCTACAGAGCAATTGATTATAAGGCCACACATCGTGCCTCTGCTTCCTACTTTCCATGGGATGGAAAGTGAAAATCCATATGCGCACATAAAGGAATTCGAAGATGTGTGCAATACTTTTCAAGAAGGGGGAACAGCTATTGAGCTTATGAGGTTGAAGCTCTTTCCATTCACATTAAAGGACAAAGCCAAGATATGGCTCAATTCTTTGAGGCCGAGAAGCATAAGAACATGGACAGAACTTCAAGCTGATTTTTTGAAGAAGTTTTTCCCTACTCACAGAACGAATGGATTGAAGAGACAAATCTCCAACTTCTCAGTACGTGAGAATGAAAAATTTTATGAATGCTGGGAAAGGTATATGGAGGCCATCAATGCATGTCCTCACCACGGCTTTGATACATGGCTTTTGGTGAGCTATTTTTATGATGGCATGTCATCTTCAATGAAGCAGATATTGGAAACAATGTGTGGGGGTGATTTCATGAGCAAGAACCCTGAGGAGGCTATGGATTTCCTAAGTTATGTCTCAGAAGTTTCCCGTGGATGGGATGAGCCCAATAGCAGAGAAATGGGGAAGAGGCCAGTTCAGCAAACATCAAGAGGGGGAATGTACAATCTGAGTGAAGACATGGAGATGAAAGCCAAGGTGGCTGCCATGGCTAGAAAAATAGAGGAAATGGAGTTGAGAAAAGTTCACGAAGTCCAAGCTATTTCAGAACCTCAACAACAAGCCAATCCTTGCTCCATCTGTCAGTCATTTGAACATATGGTGGAAGAATGTCCCACTATTCCAGCAGCAAGAGAAATGTTCGGGGAACAAGCTAACTTGATTGGCCAATGGAAGCCAAATTCAAATGCTCCCTATGGCAACACGTACAACTCTAGCTGGAGGAACCACCCAAACTTTGCATGGAAGCCAAGGCCAAACCCATATCAGTCACCAGCCCAATCAAGCCAACAGAGTCAAGGTCAATCCTCAGTTGAGCAAGCACTCGTAAGCCTTAGCAAGGTTATGGGTGACTTTGTGAGTGAGCAAAAATCCATCAACTCTCAACTAAATCAGAAGATTGACAACGTAGAGAGTACATTGAACAAGAAGATAGATGGGATGCATAATGAGTTGTCTCAGAAAATTGACAACATCCAATATTCCATCTCAAGGCTCACAAATTTAAACACTGTCAATGAGAAAGGGAAGTTTCCCTCTCAGCCTCACCAAAATCCTAAGGGGATACATGAAGTGGAATCCAAGGATGAGGATTCTTCAAAGGTGAGGGACGTGCAAGCTATTATCACTTTGAGAAGTGGTAAGGAAGTGCATCAGCCGAAGCATGATCAGAGGAAAGCCAAAGAAGACAAGGCTGATAGAAAAGAAGAAAAGAAGAAAGAACAAAAGGGAAAGGAAGTTCAGATGAAAGAAAGCATCATTCCTAGCATGGGTGAGGAACCTCAAATTCTTTTAAAGGAAGGCATGATGAAGAAGCACATGCCTCCTCCATTTCCTCAAGCCTTGCGTGGGAAGAAACCGATCAAGAATGCTTCTGAGATTCTTGATGCGCTAAGACAAGTGAAGGTGAATATTCCCTTACTTGATATGATCAAGCAAGTACCCACATATGCAAAGTTTTTGAAGGACTTGTGCACTGTGAAAAGAGGACTCAATGTTACAAAGCAAGCCTTCCTAACCGAGCAAGTGAGTGCTATAATCCAATGCAAGTCTCCAATCAAATACAAAGATCCGGGATGTCCTACAATCTCAGTCAATATTGGAGGAACCCAAGTGGAGAAGGCATTGCTTGATTTGGGGGCAAGTGTTAACTTGCTTCCATACTCTGTATACAAGGAGCTGGGGTTGGGAGAACTCAAGCCAACATCGATCACCCTATCCTTAGCTGACCGATCAGTGAAAATCCCCAGGGGGGTAATAGAGGATGTATTGGTTCAAGTTGACAAATTCTACTATCCAGTAGATTTTGTGGTGCTTGATACGGATCCCATTGTCAAAGGGATCAACTATGTTCCAATCATCCTTGGAAGACCATTCCTTGCAACATCCAATGCAATCATCAATTGTAGGAATGGGGTCATGCAACTCACTTTTGGGAATATGACATTGGAACTCAATATCTTCCATCTATGTCAAAAGCACATCCATCCTGAAGAAGATGAGGGCCCAGAAGAAGTGTGTATGATAGATACCCTGGTGGAGGAGCATTGTAATCAGAGTATGCTTGATCAGTTTGAAGAGAATCCAGATGAAAGCCATGAATATCTTGATGATGGGTTAGCTGAACCCATGGGAATGAATGCCGTTATGTCAAACTGGAGACAAAAGCCAGTGATCCTCCCTTTGTTCAAGGATGAGGAAGAGATGAAAGAAGCTAAGGATGCAATCCTTAAGCTTGAATTGAAGACCCTTCCTGCCGAGTTGAAGTATGCTTACTTAGAGGAAGGCAATAAAGCCCCGGTGGTAATTTCTTCTTCTTTAACCGTTTCACAAGAGGACAATCTTCTAAGAATCCTTAGAAAGCACAAGAAGGCCATCGGATGGCAAATTTCTGATTTGAAGGGGATAAGCCCATTGATTTGCACGCACCATATTTATATGGAGGAGGGAGCTAAGCCAACTCGTCAGCCACAGAGGAGATTGAATCCTCATATGCAAGAGGTAGTAAGGGCTGAAGTGTTGAAGCTTCTTCAAGCGGGCATCATTTACCCCATTTCAGATAGCACTTGGGTGAGTCCAACCCAAGTTGTTCCAAAGAAGTCCGGGATAACCGTGGTCAAGGGGGAAAATGGGGATGAAGTGTCCACACGCCTCACAACTGGTTGGAGGGTGTGCATTGACTACAGGAAGCTGAACACAGTAACGAGAAAGGATCACTTCCCTTTACCTTTCATGGATCAAGTCCTTGAGAGAGTATCTAGGCATCCTTTTTATTGCTTCTTGGATGGGTATTCCGGGTATTTTCAAATGGAGATTGATGTGGAGGACCAGGAGAAGACTACCTTCACTTGTCCATTCGGCACCTATGCTTATAGGCGGATGCCTTTTGGATTATGCAATGCTCCTGCTACCTTCCAAAGATGCATGCTTAGCATTTTCAATGACATGGTTGAACGAATCATGGAAGTCTTCATGGATGACATAACTGTGTATGGGACTTCTTTTGAGGATTGTTTGTCACATCTTGAAGATGTTTTGAAAAGATGCATAGAGAAAGACCTCGTACTCAATTGGGAGAAGTGCCATTTTATGGTAAATCAAGGTATTGTTCTTGGGCATGTAATCTCAAAGAAGGGTATAGAGGTAGATAGAGCTAAGGTGGAACTAATTGTGAAGTTGCCACCTCCCACCAATGTAAAAGGAATAAGGCAATTCCTTGGGCATGCCGGGTTCTATAGGAGGTTTATAAAGGATTTTTCCAAGATTGCCAAACCTCTTTGTGAATTATTGGTGAAGGATGCCAAGTTTGAGTGGGATGATAAATGTCAAAGGAGTTTTGAGCTTCTTAAGCAATTCTTGACATCAGCGCCCATTGTGAGAGCACCAAATTGGGAGTTGCCATTTGAAGTGATGTGTGACTCAAGTGATTATGCCATTGGGGCTGTTTTGGGACAGAGAGAAGATGGTAAACCTTATGTGATCTACTATGCAAGCAAGTCTTTGAATGATGCTCAAAGGAATTACACCACCACTGAGAAGGAATTACTTGCTGTGGTGTATGCTTTGGATAAGTTCAGAGCTTATTTGATAGGGTCTTCCATTGTGGTATTCACGGATCATTCAGCTTTGAAGTATTTGCTAACCAAGCAAGATGCCAAGGCTAGGTTGATTAGGTGGATACTTTTGCTTCAAGAGTTCAACCTCCAGATCAGAGATAAGAAAGGTGTTGAGAATGTGGTAGCTGACCACTTGTCAAGGCTCAACATCGCTCATGACACCCATGGACTTCCCATAAATGATGATTTCCCTGAGGAATCCTTGATGCTTGTGGAGGAAGTGCCATGGTTTGCACACATTGCCAATTACTTGGTCACGGGAGAAATACCAAGTGAATGGAGCTCTCAGGATAAGAAAAATTTCTTTGCCAAGGTCCATGCATATTATTGGGAGGAGCCTTTTCTCTTCAAGTATTGTGCGGACCAAATTATAAGGAAGTGTGTGCCTGAACAAGAGAAGCATGGGATCCTATCTCATTGCCATGAGAATGCATGTGGAGGCCACTTTGCCTCTCAAAAGACGGCAATGAGAGTTCTTCAATCGGGTTTTTGGTGGCCCTCACTTTTTAAGGATGCCCATGATATAAGTAAAGGATGTGATAAGTGCCAAAGACTAGGCAAGCTTTCAAGGAGAAACATGATGCCTTTGAACCCCATCTTGATAGTGGATCTTTTTGATGTTTGGGGCATAGACTTCATGGGACCTTTCCCTATGTCTTTTGGCCACTCCTACATCTTGGTAGGAGTTGATTATGTTTCAAAGTGGGTTGAAGCTATACCCTGTGGAACCAACGATCACAAAGTGGTTCTCAAGTTCCTAAAAGAAAACATCTTCTCGAGGTTTGGAGTGCCTAAAGCAATCATCAGTGATGGAGGCACTCACTTTTGCAACAAGCCCTTTGAAGCTCTTTTGGCCAAGTGCGGAGTTAAGCATAAGGTAGCTACACCTTATCATCCTCAGACGAGTGGCCAAGTAGAGCTAGCCAACCGGGAAATTAAGAACATCTTGATGAAGGTGGTGAACACCAATAGGAAAGATTGGTCTGTTAAGCTCCTTGATTCCCTATGGGCGTATAGGACGGCTTATAAGACTATCCTTGGGATGTCACCGTACCATCTTGTTTATGGCAAAGCTTGCCATCTTCCCGTTGAGATTGAGTTCAAGGCATGGTGGGCCATTAAAAAGCTCAACATGGATTTAACTAAGGCTGGGCTAAAGAGGAGTTTGGATTTGAATGAGCTTGAGGAATTGAGAAATGATGCTTATCTCAACTCAAAAATAGCTAAGGAAAAGCTAAAGAGATGGCATGATCAGTTGGTGATCAACAAAAAATTCTTCAAGGGACAAAGAGTCTTGCTATATGACTCTAAGCTTCACCTATTTCCGGGAAAGCTCAAATCAAGGTGGGTAGGGCCTTTTGTCATCCACCAAGTACACTCACATGGAGTAATTGAGTTACTCAACTCAAAAAGTGAAAAGACCTTCAAGGTAAATGGGCAAAGACTCAAGCCCTACATCGAGCCATTTTCCCGTGACAAGGAGGTGCTCATCCTCCATGACCCATCACATCCTTGAGAAAGTGTGGTAAGTTGATGAGCTTAGCATGAAAAGCTAAGTGCTCATCTCTTTTTGTTTTAATTTTAGTATTACATTCTTGTTTACTTTGCATTTTTAATACTTTTGCACATATTTTGTTTAGGTTTCTTAGTTTTGATTTTGATTTTTTATGTTTTTAATGGAGCTTTGATGTCCAATAGCAGGTACGAAAGCTCACAAGCTCACAAATGTGGAGAGAAAGGTGAAATAGGGGAGAAATATATCTAAGTCCAAGCTTAAAAGCCCATTTCGCAACTCAAAAAGTGAGTTGCGAAAATTTCGCAAGGTGAATTTCACCTTGCGAAATGCACATTTTGGCAAGATGCAAAATGCAACATCTCGGGATTGCACTTTCGCAAGGAGAGTAACCAGTGCGAAAATTTTCGCAAGTCATTTTTCACCTTGCGAAATTGTTTTCAAAGCAAATATCAAAATGCAACCTCTCGGGATTGCACTTTCGCAAGGAGTAACCAGTGCGAAAATTTTCGCAAGTCATTTTTCACCTTGCGAAATTGTTTTCATAGCAAATATCAAAATGCAACCTCTCGGGATTGCACTTTCGCAAGGAGTAACCAGTGCGAAAATTTTCGCAAGTCATTTTTCACCTTGCGAAATTGTTTTCAAAGCAAATATCAAAATGCAACCTCTCGGGATTGGTTTTTAAGGGGAGTAACCAGTGCGAAAATTTCGCAAGGTGAATTTTCCCCTTGCGAAATTTTTTCTTCATGCTTACCAAGGATTTGATTCTTTTTAAATTCATTTTCAAACTTCAATTTTCTAGTTTTAACACTCCTCAGTTCATCCCCATACTTAGACAAAATTTTCAAAAATTTTTCATGGCCAAAAACCCTTTTTAAAGCCTTCTCAACTTCATTTTTCATGCACAAAACACTATTCACCTTGCATTTCCTCTCTAGGCCGCGTGCTTCATTGTTCCAAGGTGAGTAATTTTTCACTTTTCTCCATTTTTGGCTCCTTAAATTGCTTGTTTATGTCATTTCTATGTTTTAGGAACCATAAACATGCATTTTCATCCATTAAAACCATTTCAAAAATCCATTTTTTCAAATCAAAGACCCACATGGCCGGCCACCATTTTTGCAAAAATCTCTATCTTGCAATGTGTTTTAGGCTCCCAAACTTACTCCATTGCATTTAGGATCATGTTTCCATTAAAACCATACCCTTTTTCTGAATTTTAAACCATTAAAAATGAAAACTCAAATTCAAAGTAAGCATTGGAGAAGAAGATGAATAGTGCTGCGTGAATAGTGCCCGTTGCCAAATTTAGCAACCACTATTCATGCCTTGCAAATTTTGCACTGGTTACCATTTCAACTGTATTTTTGACACTTTACCCCTGGGATGCTCTATTTTTCGTGCTTTTCAGTCTTATTTCAATATTTATACCATGGCACGGACACGGGGGGCATCCTCTTCAGCTAGTCAGCGTGGGGCCCACTCACAGAGAGGTGGTCGTTCTACACCATCACCTGGGCATATCACCTCCTCCACCTCAGGAGCCACATCCATGATTGGATATTTCTATCTCCATTTTGTATATGTTTTTTGTATATGTACATGTTTTATATTCTGAGATTGTATGTACCTCATGCTTATATCTTGTACTCAACTCTCTCAGTTTTTATAAACATCTTTTTTTGTATCTTATTTCCTCTCTCACGTTTCTTATGGTTTTTGAATCATGTGGATGCACTCACACGCTTTGAATACCACATCACCATAAGGTATATCATTCCTTCCTCGTCTTTTTCGATAGAAACATTGGGGACAATGTTCATCTCGGTTGGGGGGAGAGTTGAGGAAGTAAGTATTTCCTATTTTAGTTAGTTATTTTGTTGATTTAGTAGTTTTTGCCCTTTTTCCTTTTTCAAAATTTTTTGTTTCATTCTCTATGGTTGTTTAAGATAATTTCTCAAAATAAAATAGGATAAGTCGAGTTTTAACTTAATTACTTAAGTCTTAGAGTTTGTTTTATGCTTTCAAAGTTGATAATCTATTGAAGCCCTCTTTGATTTCGAACTTATTTCTTCCATTTCAAGCTTTACACACACCGTGCACATTAGATCCCGGATATATGATGTAAAACTTTCTCACCCTCTAAGCTTAGGAAAATTTTGACTTGGTTCATTACTTAACTTCTTTTTAATAGTGTTGGGACACCTCAAAAAGACCAATGAGTCTTAAAAAAAAAAAAAAAAAAAAAAAAAAAAAAAAAAAAAAAAAAAAAAAAAAAAGAATAAGCTTCTATTCTTTCCTTGAAACCTAAGCATGATCCGAAGGGGTGGCGAAAGCCTTTAAAACCCGATGCCCTAAACCTTGATTGGTTGGGAGTCATCGATCCTCTGCTTGCTACATAGGTGAATTGGTTAAGTTTAGTGAGTAAAAAGAATTGTGAATAAGAAGGTGCGTTCCTAACCTATTAAGAGTTGGTTAATTTTGCCAATGTTCGAGAAAAGCTTAGGTTGGGGGGAGAGGATAGTTGTACATACTATATCCGGAAGCTAATCTCATTAACACTTAGCTCATTATGGAAGAGTTTGATTCGGAACCTTGAGAGTGGAGATTCTTTTGACACTTAATTGCATAATCTCCACTCTTTATACTTTTTGTTTAAGTTTTAGCTTTGACAACTCCTATTGCATTTTGAATCTTCATATCTTTAATTCACCATGTGAGATGTGTTTTGATATCAGTCATGCCACTCAATTATTTTTTGGAGTGATTTGCATGATCCCTTTTATGTATATTATTATAGTTTGCTTAGTTTTTATCTCCTCCATTGCTAAGGGACTAGCAATGAGTCGGTTGGGGGGTGTGATTACTACCAAAAAGTGCTATTTTGTAGACCTAATTATAATGGTTTTAAGCACCTTTGTGTAGTAATCATATTCATTTAACCCAATTAATTCATTAAGGTCCTTAGTAATTGGTTTTAACCATTTTGTGGCAAGTTTACATGTTTTTATCAGCTTATGAATCAATTCAAGCATGCCAAATGATGGAGGAGCTACTTGGACAAGTTAAAGGGAGGATTTTGGAAGTTTACAGGCTTGAATTTCAAGTGGAAACACTAGCACAAGCAAAGAGAATGCAAAGAGGAAAAACAAGCAAAGTGAAGAGGAAAACAGAGGACAGCAGCTGCAGTCTTCTTTCAAACTTTTGGAGCACTTCCCGAAGTCCATTTTCTACATGCTATATACCATTTCAAAGCTCAGGAAGTCAAGAATCCAACGCTTCAAACCGTGTACAATTTGGAGCTGAAATGAGGAAGATATGGCCTTCGGAAGACAACTGCATCAAATCTTGTGAAAATTTCGCAAGGTGAATTTCTCCTTGCGAAATTTCGCAAGGGGATTTTCCTCACGATGCGAAATTTTGCCATTTCGCAACGTTGCGAAATTTCGCAAGGAGGATTTAGGCACATTGCGAAAATGCCGAATTTCCTCTGTTTCTCCACGCACGCACCACCGACTTCCCATATATTTTTAGCTTGATATTTTCTCATGTAAATTCCTTTTGTAACCTTGTAATCAACCAATGAAAAGGTTGCTTTTGTAATAGCTTTTGTAATTTAGCTTGTTATTGTCTTTAAATAGAGGTGAAGAGCCTCAGACGAAAAGAGAGCTTGTAACCTGTAACCTTAGAAATTATAAGAGCACTTTTGTTCAAAAGCTTCTTTTCTCCTTTCTTTCTCATTTTCTTAGTAGCCAAACATCCTTGGAGGATGAAATCCCCAAGGATGAGAGGCTAAAACCTTTTAGTTTCTTGAAGTAATGGATGCCTTGTGAAGCTCCCATGTCAGGATGGAGATTTCCAAGCCATAAATGTAAGTAGCCGAGCATCATAAATGTTTTCATTCAAAGTAAAGCTTTTAATCCCTCTGACTTGCTTTGAATGGCCAATACTTGATAACCTTTTGGTCTCAGTGGATTCTTATTGTTAGATCCACTGACGTTCATTAGTTATCTCCTACGAGCCATTGTATTGCAAGTGGAGGAGATGTCCTATATCAATAAAAGAGCATTTATGAGGTTCAGCTACCCTTTTTGTAAGTTTTCAAGGACTAAAACTTAGTTGTTAAACTCATACCGGTTCGGGAAGTAAGCATCACCTTAGTTGCTTCCCCAACTCGAGGTGAAAAGTCCCAAAATCTCCATTTTTACACAGTGAGTTAAGCATGGCTATCCAAAGCTTTGAGAAACTTCTTTTTCCATCTTTTAACCTATTTTCATGTTAGTTTAGTTTACAACACCTTCATCTTTTTATGTTTTCATCTTAACCTAATTTTTATTAAGAAAAGTTCACTCCATCCTCCGAACTTCACCAGTTAAAGTAAAAACCCATCCCAGTGTTCGATCCTAGAGCCACTATACTATAGTAGCTTTGCTACTTTAGTGTAAGGACGTTAGGTATAAATTTTGTTGATACCCTTACATGCCAAGCTACCAAGAGTCGGGTTATCACTGGGCCACGAGCCACAATGCGCTATCAAGAAATGAGATTAGTACACAATTAACGGATACAAATTATAGCTCATGCATATCGGAGTGCAAAATGAAGATCAAGCAAAATTTATTAAGCACAACAGTTGACAATCGAAAGGGATCAAACATCGGGCCCCCACTAAAGCCCAATTTATGGTTCATGAATTAGTCTTACAAATTTCGTGTTTTACAATTACGAAGAATTCATTTTTGCTTACATAGAATCAAGAAGATCAGAAGATTATTTAAAAACCGAAATGGAATTAAAACTATTCGAGTGAAAACGGGATTCTTGGAGTTTATTTGAAAATTGGAGTCTTGGGAATTAGATTTAAAAGATTAGAGCTTCGGTAATTAATATGAAATTTGTCGAAGAAAATGAGAAATGAACTTTAGGGAATTAAATTGCGAGAATATAGATTTCAAAAGTTGAATTAATAATAATAATAATAAGAAGAAATGAACTTTAGGAAGTTGAACCGCTAGAATATAGATTTTTAATAATAATAATAGTAATAAAAACAATAATAATAATAATGATAATAATGATAATAATAATAATAATAATAATAATAATAATAATAATAATAATAATAATAACAATAATAATAATAATAATAATAACAATAATAACAATAATAATAATAATAACGATAATAATAGTAATAAATAATAAATAATAATAATAATAATAATACCCGTTAATAATAATAATATCCGTTAATAATAATAATAATAATGATAATATCCATTAATAATAATAATAATAATATCGACTAATAATAATAATAATAATAATAATAATAATAATAACAATAGTAATAATAATAACAATAATAATAATAAGAATAATAATAATAATAATAATAATAATGATATATGTTAATAATAATAATAATAATAATAATAATAATAATAATAATGATATCTGTTAATAATAATAATAATAATTACAACAATAATAATAAGAATAATAATAATAATATGAAAAGGGGTTAATAATAATAGGCTTTAGGGGTTAAAGGGTTTAGGATCTGGGCTTTAGGGATTTGAAAAGGGATTAAGGGTTGGAAATGGGCTTAGGAGGCTTTTAAAAAGGGTTTTAGGATCTAGGCCTTTAAGATGGGCTTTGAAAAGAGGTTAATAATAATAGGCTTTCAGGCTTTTAAAAGGGGTTAAAGAGCTTAGGATCTGGGCCTTGAGGGCGGGCTTTGAAAAGAGGTTTAGGATCTGGGCCTTTAGGGATGGACCTTGGGCTTTGAAAAAGGACTTTGAAGAGGGGTTAATAATGATAGGCTTTTAGGCTTTTAAAAGGGGTTAAAGGGTTTAGGATAGGGTTGGACATGGGCTTAGGAATTGGAAATGGGCTTAGCTTATAATAATAATAATAATAATAATAATAATAATAACGGTAATAATAGTAATAATAATAATAATAATAGTTAATAATGATAATAATAATAATGATAATAGTTAATAATAATAATAATAATAGTAATAGTTAATAATAATAATTGAAATAATATGCAAATTCGGGCCTGGGACACTTATGCAAATTTGGCCTTGGGACAGAGAAGCCCAACTACCAATCCATGGGTTGCATCCTTAGCTTTTAACACTTTTGCCTGAAGATGCACCTTCCAGCTGGTACCATTTCAAACCAGCTTCTATTGCTTGACAGAGAATGGTGGTGGGCAGGTTAGACGGGGTCATGGAAGACGTTGTGAGGTGGTGGCAAAGGAGGATCGTGTAGCAGCGACACCTTAGCTGGTGGCGCGAAGATTGCCACAACGGCGAGAGCGCCATTGCCCATGGTATGCGTCGATGGGGGCCGCGGTTCCGTCGTGGGTGTAGCATGGCGTCGGAAACTCGCGAGCAGGAGCAGACATGGGGTAGGAGGCACAGAATAGCCAAGTGGTGGTGGTGATGGGTTCAGCAAAACAACGGGTTTGGGTGAGAAGAAATGTGGGTGATGAGAGGGTGAGGAAAATGGATGTAAGGATGAAGCAACATGCATGAAGGGAGTGCGGCGTAAGGGAACAAATGGGTGATGATAAAGCGGTTAGATGGGTAGGCTTGACGGATGAGTTTTAGGATATACAAGGTGGAAAAAATGAAGGCGGCAGCTGTGAGATGTAAGGAACATGTATGAATAAGCTTAGAGAGAGAAAATGGGTTTATGTGCATGGTGAAATGGGTACGAGGATGTAATGAGAGAGACGGATATGGAGATGGACGTGGAGGGTGGAATGATAAAGCACGTGTTTAATGGGTATTTTGAAAACCCAAAAGTGAAGGCACGTAAGCGAGTGTGATGGAACCATGGGGTACATGAAGAGAATACATTGAAGATGGTGGCCAAAGAGATTCCAATGGGAAGCAACCAGTGCTGGAATATATTGAACAAATAGATGCCAACTCATCCTCTTCCTCGTTGATAATCTTGGAGCTCTGATTTCTCATTTCTGCTGTTCCACAGCGTATGACTTTTGCGATAAATCACTGTAATATCCGCATAGAAACCCCAGATGTCTCCTTCATCCCCTACATTCCTTTGGCGGAAGTTGCTAACCAAATCAAAGTGAACAACCAAGTTTTCCAATAATGGCAGATACTGTTCCAGCTTCTGAAGGTCTTGTTCACAAGGAGATGTCAATCCTCCAAATATTTCCCTTGCAATAGCATCTGTAATGAGGTTGATCTCATTAACAGTCTCCTTCATCACTCTATGCTTAGAGCTCAACTCTTTCAGTCGCTCGAGTGTGCCAGAATCATCATGAAAGAATGACTACCTTACCAAAAGGCAACCCTTGTCAGCTGCTCGCTGTCTCAATATAATATCAAGCATTCCCAAAATCACCAACGGTCAAGTCAATCTCCAGAATGAATCAACGTGGGAAAACAGAGCCTATCAACCATTTCCCCGTAATGTCAGGTCTAGCTATAACCAGCCTCTTCCAAACCCAAAAAAACCCAGAGTGCATATCCAGGAAAGAAGCAAAGGGAACGAGAGAACCATAACAGAAGAAAGAAAAGAAGAAATGAAGCTTTTAACCATCATGTTGAACCCATTTCATCATTTCATCCATAGGTTCAACAATCAATGGATTTAAATGGAAAACGTTTACTAGAACAGAGCATTAAGGACCTCAAAACCCTCAAATATTAAACCGATAAACATCAAAAGGATGCAACCCAACAAACAAGATAGGAATCATCAAGAATGAGATATAACAAATACGAAGAATGTAAGTACACCGGAAAAAAAACATAATAGCCATACCTAAAAATGGTCCTCTCCAGCTAGCACAATGAGAAAATCACCAAGCCATTTTTTCCTCTTCTTCCTCTGCTTCCTTTTCTCCAAAAAACCTTTTCTTGCTTATTTAGCTATAGAGTACCCTCTCACCCGGATCCTCTCCGCAAACCTCTGCTCCAATTCTTTCCAAACCTCTTTGATATTTTTCTTCCTTCTCTCTTTGCTCTCATGCCCTCTGCCTCCAGAAAAGCCCCCAGATATCCTACCTTTTCTTTTCCTCTGTTTGTGTCTTCCTCAGCAAGCCATCCTCGGCTCCACTGCTCCCCTCGTTAGCAAGGATGGGGTCTCTGACCACTAGCACGGCCGGCGTCTCTGCCCCTCTCCATCCGTACGTCTTATGCAGACGACATTCAAACTCAGCTGGGGGTCCGCTACCCCTCCAACAAGATAATGAAAATTCCAAAAAAAAAAAAAAAAAAAAAAAACCAACCCCCCCCACGGCTCCCTCCCCCCACGGCCGGCGTCTCTGCCCCTCTCCATCTGTACGTCTTATGCAGACGACATCCAAACTCAGCTAGGGGTCCCCTACCCCTCCAACAAGATAATGAAAATTCCAAAAAAAAAAAAAAACCAACACCCCCCCCCCCCCTCCCCGGTCCTCACCACTAAAGGGGTCTACACATATGTACTTTTTTTTACGGTGATATATGTCTTTTATGTGTCATCTTCAGAGTTTCAATTTTTATATTTGTAAAACTAACATATTAAGTAAAAGTTTTTATTCATCAATCCTTATAATTTTCAATATCAACATTTGAATGGAAATTGTCCAATATTGATGGTAAGGATAAATTAACTTAATTTTCAATATGACCTTTGACAACAAGATACATGGTTTCATATAAGATTATTTTTCTCTCTCTTTTTATGATCAATTCCTAACTTTACCATACATTTTAAATAATGAATATAGTAATTCTTTTCAAAGAAAACAAATTTTGAATTTGATTTTTCTTAAAAATTATGAAAATTACTTAAAGGTGTATGTATTGTTGTATCGTTATATTGCGTATCATATATGTATTGTAAGATATGCTTAAGAGATGATACAAATTGCATAATGCATTGATTTCCACAAAAAAATATGTATCATATCCATGTATCATAAGTTTTTAACAGTTATGGGTATCATAGTTTTTAGACATTGGTACCTGGTTTTAATGACCTTAGTGCAACACAACTAGGATTAACAAGCACTAATTTTACCATGCAAACATAAATATCACCTACCATGATGCCAATGAATCCAATGTTAAAGGAAGCCTTTGAAAAAAAGTAAGGGAACTTAAAAATTGAAATTTTTATCTTAAAAGAAGAAAAATAACTTTTTTTAAGGTGAGGAAAAGGAAGAACTTCAAAGTGTAAAATAAGTAAATTGAATTTAATTTTTTTTAGTTATAACCAATAAATGATAAAAGGGTGAAGTTGTTATGACCTAGGTGAATTTATTATGATTGTAGTCAAAGACTAAAGATGTGGAATGAGGGAAAGTAAGTGATATAATATGAGCACTTTGGGAAGGAAAAATCTTCTTGAATTTTTATATATAGTGTGAATATAGATATAGATATTAATAGATAGTAATTCAAAGATTTTAAATGTGAAAGCATAGGACGAAGGGTTTTTATTCCTGTGAGGTGAGAACACACAAGCTTTATGAGAACTTAATTTTTGTAATTAATAAATATCATAAAATTATATAAAAAGTAAAATCTTTCCATAAAAAAATATTTTCTTAAAACTTTAAAATAATTTATTTACATAAAGAATTTTAAATAAATTACATAATTATTTTATAAAATAAAGGAATAAAATTTCAATTCTAAAATTTTCAAAATTAAATATTAGTATAGTTAATTATAAATAATTTAATATAAATATAAATACTTAATCATTTATACAATTTTACAATTTAATAAAATCAAAGGACCTATTTGGAAAGTGTTTTTGAAAATAGTTCTGAAAAACAATTTTTTAGAATAGTTTTTTATGTTTTCAAAAATAAATTTGTGTTTAGGAACTGAATTCTAAAAATCAATTTTTTTTCTCAAAAAAAAAAAAAAAAACATATTTGGTTGAGTTAATAAAAACAAATTTTTTAAAACAAGTAAAACAAGAAACTTATTTGAAAGTTATTTATTTATTTTTTAAATTGAATGTTGTAGACCCCTCTTTTGGACCAAGGGACATTTGTTTTTTTAGTTACTTTTATTTATTGCATTATATGGGATTTTATTTTTTTGCTTTCTCCATCACCACTTGCTGGCCACTCGAGAGTGAGCTAGGGTTTTTTTATATAAGAGTGGGGGACAACCTCTGCAGATGAGCAAGCTGTAAGAGGCATGTAGCAAAGGACATTGTTACCTCGGCATAGTGGTGGTTAGGATGGAGACGTCTCTAAATGGGGAACAGTAGAGTTGGTGAAGGCTTGGATGGGAAACAAGAACAGGAGGGTGAGTTGGATGATATAACGGGAGACAAAAGATGAGAGATCTGACAGATTCGTGAAAAAGAAAGTAGAGTTGGAAGCCATGCAACTCTTTGCTTGAGGAGAACATTCTAGGTGTGACTGTTGTAAACTTCTCATATCTCATTTGTACACTATTTCAGTCTCATTTTCAGTTGCTTTTTTGAGCATTGATTTGTTGATTGGTGTGGACATCAAGGGCCAATTGTTTGCTTTGTTGGATCTAACTCTTTACATGCATGCTTTGTTTTGGTTTTATTTTGGTATATTTGATTTCTCTTGTAAATATCTGATGTATTGCTCCTTCCTTGAACTTGATATATAAAATTCATGTTCTTGTTTCCTGTGGATTCCACCTAATCCTAGCTTTTTGTCAATCCATGAAATAGAGCTAAGTTCATACTCTATTTTTTGTGTTTTTGTTTTTCTCTGTTTATTGCCCTGTTTCTTGTTGATGGTGGGATGATATCATCAATGATCAAGTTGCTGGGATTGGAGGAGTGAGATAGTGAGAATTTGGGGTTGCCATTTTGATTGATGCCCGTTATTAATTTTGGTGAAGAAGTTGGTTGTAGGATTAGTGAAGGTTCATGGTTGTTTGTGAGTATAAACCTTTCATTTGCTAGTGCTGGGAGAATGAATATGGGATCAAGAATTTGAGTGAGGAGTCATTGCCAAAGCATATACAACAATAGCTGTGGGTCAACACCTAATCAAGCCATCAGGATTTAAAGTGGATGATGCAAAACCAAAGTGTGCTGGGTTGGATTATTGGCCATATGTGGGTGTTAAGGTTCATGGCTCGTGGGCAGAATTTCAAAAATATCTTAGACAATAAGAAGATGAGCAGTAGAGAGGAACCTTTCTTATAGTGGACATAAGCTCTAGAAATGGTTTTATTTGTTGGGACCCATTCCCTAATTACTCCGCCACCTGCCCTTAAGCCCCAAACCCCACTTTCAGACGGCTTGCATGGCCACCTTCTTAGGCCTAAGAAGAGGAGCAAAAAATTCAACTTCAACCTACTTGGTTAGAATGGCTCATTCCTTCACCACCCGGTGCATTACCATGTTTTTCAATCGTATCCCATGCAAAATGTAGTTCACTATCAAAGCTACCCAAGAGTAGCTCATTTGTTCAGCAACCATATCTACCATTGGAAAATTCTAAATTTAGGACTGGTTATGAAATGGGTCTTGGGCCACTCTACTACAATTTGCATGTAGTGCATTGTCCTCATTCTTGTCTCTTACACGTGGCAAATATCATTATTAGTTTGAACGGAGAATAAACTACACCTAAATCCTGTTCATGCAATGGTGTAGCTTTGACTATCAATGGAATATCTCAATTCTAGTGATGGCAGTGAGTTGAAAGCTGAAGGTGTATAAGCTTGTAGATCAAAGACACTTGTGTTATGTTCTGGTAACCACCGTACCTAACATTTTCACTTTGCGATCCTGGGTGGTCATTTACCTTACCTGAAATTCTATTCATGGAGAAGAATAAGCTAGGTTAATAGCATTGAAAGAGCTTAAGGGGATGGAAGGAAAACTTGTCAGAAAGAAGCGTGTATTGCTTGAATCAAATCTGGCTGTGTTTTGGGAATGAAGTTGGATCGTGGTGACAATCCTCATGTAGTGGGAAAGGGGTTGCAATTTGCCTCCATGTTCTCGTTGAAAATAGATCTCAATGCCCACAAGGCCATGGCCCTACAATCCCGTCACCCTAGATGGTTTCTTTCTTATCAACACAAAAAAGATTCTGCTCCTATGCTCGGAAATTGAGAGACTAGAGATTAGATTGGAAAATTTGAAAGACATAAGAATGCAATGTGGGACTATTGCTTGGATAACCCATTCTTGCTGGTCCTTAGCTTAAGACTAATCTAGACCACTTCTTAATTGCCATTGCACTAGCCTATGTGCATGAAAATGAAGATGCATAACTTCATTCTCGTATGTGGCAACTATTAGCTTAGAGGAAATGCACAACCAACTCATTCAGCAAGCTCCATTTTTTTTTTCCACCCAATATGAGCCCTCAAACACCACCCAACTTCAGTCCTAGTTGCACCTCGGGCCCCACTCCTGCATGGCCATGCATGGCCACCCTCTAGTGCATCACCTAAAGGCCACGTGTCACCCTCTTTGATCCTTCATCCTCACATGTCAAAATTTAATTTTCAAAACTCAAATTTTCAAATAATTTTTAAAATTCCAATTTTCAAGTTTAATTTTCAAAACTTTAATTTTCAAATAATTTTCAAAATTCCAATTTTCAAAACTCCAATTTCCAAATAATTTTCAAAATTCCAGTTTTCAAAACTCCAATCTTCAAAACTCCAGTTTTTTTTTTTTTTCCAAATTTAATATTCAAAACTCCAATTTTCAAATAATTTTCAAAACTTCAATTTTCAAATAATTTTCAAAACTCCAGATTTTCAAATAATTTTAATTCCATTCCGATTCAAATAATTTTAAATCCTTTCTTTTCTTCTTCATTCCTTAAGGTTTAGAGTTACCAAAAATCCCGTTTTTAATAAACTTGTTATCTTTCTCTTCAGGTAAGCACTTTCACGAATTTTCTTTGATTTTAAAATAATTTTCCATTTTTCTCGATTTTTTTAATAAATATGAATGAATTTTCATAACTCCAAAACAATGGAATTTATGAGATTGATTCATGCAAAATCAATTGGGTTTTGGTCGGGACCCCACATTTGAGTTTTCTCATCTGATTATCAATTGCTATGCTTAATGAATATTGTCTGATCTTTGTCTTGCTCTTTGATGTGCATGTGATAATTTTATACTTGAGCTAACCTTGTTTCCATGATAGCACATTATTATTTGCTGCTAAGGTACGCTCTCATTCCTACTTTGTTTATTTGTTCTTCATGCATGATTGACTTCCAGTGTATGATTATTCCTTAGTATTCATTGATTTCCTTGTCAACTGTCACACTTGCCTACTTTATTTAGTAGAGACCCATTTTTAGGGAATTAGAGGGGTGCTACGGTCTTTTACCGTACCTTCCCAATAGGTAACCTAACCCCTAGATCCAAACTCGGTTTTTCATAGACATGTTTTTCCTTCATGAGCCACACTTAGGGTTTTTCTTTCTTATTTTACCTTTTTCCCTTTAAAAAAAAATAAAAATAAATGGTGACTCCAAGTCTATTCTGAAAATCATATTTTTCACCAAATAAATAAAAAACGAGTTTCATCGTCGAGTGGGGATGCATCGTGAAAAATATGGGGTCCAAAAATGTTTTCTTCAATTAATTTGATATTGTAAATATAAAAACAATTTTTAGATTCACACTTAATTAAAATATAAAAAATTATTCCATTTTGAAAATTATTTGCATCAATTTTAATTTTTTTTAAGCAAATGATTACTATATAAACATGTCTAACTATATTTAATTTCAATAATATTTCTATTCGTGTATATGGTAAATTCCTTAACCATTTTGAAAACCTTTTTTTTTTTTTTTAATCATAAATGCATCATACTAATACATGTTTTCATTAAAAAAAAAAACATCCAAATTACATGTATACTAATGAAATCAATATTAATACAAATAAATACTATAAGTATTATGACATCAACATCATGTTTTAATATAATACATTAAAGTTCTAGAGTTTATAGATGATAATTTTTGAGATGATATATACATTCACTTAGCAATAATTAACATAAAAAAAAAAAATTAAAGATGATAAACAATAAAGAACAAATGAAGATGATACACCCACAACAACCAATAAGTAGAAGACAACTTTGAGGATTCATTATAGGCATTGGGTATCCTAAGTTGGTAACTAGTTGTTGAGGTTTGTTGTGGATCATACTCGTCAACCCATATAAAACAATACAGATGTTCTTACAATACAAAAATTGTTGGAAATAATGAAATATGATGTGTATATTTCATTAATATCAATTTATTTTCATTAAATATACTTACATGATATAATGAACAATGATAAAGTCAACGACCATTGTTTTTCTGTGTTCTCAACATGAGAATGTGCATACGTCCACACCCATAGTAACACATGGGTTCTTTTGTCCATCTTACTTTTATAATTATAAATCAAGCTTATAAGTGATATGCAACCATTCAAAATAACAACATACATCACATAATAGTAATGACAACTAGTTAATAAATATATATAAATTTTAACATATAATTTAGGTATTAACAAATATTTAGAATTAAAAATAGTAGAAGTGATAGATTAGCATAGATATAATTTGCCCACATCACTTGAACAATTTGGTTTCTATAGGCTATAATAGTTGATGTACTCTCATATGACAAATCAATTGAGTAGCTTGTGCCACTTGTGCTCTCTTCTTCGCCTTGAACTAAAGGTCTTCTACCTCATATTCCCTAAACAATTGACCATTTTGTGTCAATAGACAAATCCAATTATGAAGGGTACAACATGCAACAACAATTGATGGTTGTTTACTTGGCTTATAATAAGTCATCATCCTTAATATTAGAAATCATGTCTTCAAAATACCAACACACCTTTTAGTAGTATTCCAAAGGGATAAATGTCTATAATAAAAAAGTTCTTTATACCTAGGAGGTTGATTACATCTACCTCTCTATTCTTGTTAATGATATCACTTATCTCGATATGGTGGTAGAAATTTGGATGTATAAGGATAACTAGAATCAACTAAATAATATTTTCCTCTACTTGATAAAGGAAAATGGACTTTTGGTCTAGTAAGTGCATCCAAAAGGACACATGCATAATTCATTGTTCAGTCCCAGCTAACATAAAAAAATGTGAACATTATGTCAAAATCACATGCACACATAACATTTTATGTTATAACTGTTTTTCTACCCTTAAATTTAGTTTGTCTATTAGCTGGGACCCATGCGCTAATATGGGTGCCATCAATTGCACTGATGTAGTCCTACAATATATATATATATATATATATGAAAACAATGACCATGAAATTTCTTACGTACATGAGGTTCAAATTTATAAATATTATTTATAAAATCTTACCTTAAATTATGAAAAATATTTAGGATTACTAGCAACATATGAAGGCACCTCATTAGCCATATTAATAGGACTATGAGAATTTTACCTAGTTGATATAATGCCCATCTAGTTTCTTTAAAGTGTCAAGTGATAGTCTCTGTGAAGTCTTGAAAACGGTCTCCGACAAACCTCATTCTCACATTATGCCCTATTATTTGTAATAATACAACAACTAACTCTTCAACTGTCATTGATTGTGCGTCCTTTAAGTTTTCATGTCTTTTAAGATGATCACAAAAGGTTCAAAAATGTTTCTTTATCCATTGAAATAGTTCATAGCATGTTTAAGGATGATCATTTATCACATCTCTTACAAATTATGCACCATTTAACATTGATGTCTTTTGAGGTGTCTTGCATAGAGATATTTCCTCATACTCATATTATGTGAGCAATAAAAAATTCATCTACATCATTGTCCCTTTCAGAAGATGAAGTTGACTCATATAGTGAACCATTACTTATGCTATTACTATCCATTAGTTACTACACAAAATAAATTCACTCACAATATAAAATAACATCAAATGAACATTAAAATATACATAATATAAGTTTCATAACCATAAATAAAATTTAGAATGATGAAAAGGTAAATAGCATGATAAAAGAGTCTAAACAGAAGAGAATTAGTACATATTACAATGTTATCATAATATTAATTCATCCAAATGTACTCATATTTAAATCCTATCTAGCCATGCCATTTTCCTCTCATTAGGCATATTCATAAAAATCTCTCTCTAGACTAGAGATGTGAAATTCTGGACAACCTTTAAATATTTGTCATTATCTAGCATTGATAGTTTGTAAGATTGTAATTTACTTTGTTATGCTAAAATCATTAGTATTTGCACTACTAACTTTACTACTAGTTCCACTCTTATATCTTTTAACTCTAGTTAACAATGCTTCAATTTTAGCTTTAAATGTCTCATTTCTAGCCTTAGTTGTCTCAACTCAAGCTTCCAAAGCATGACCCATTTGACTTAAACTCGACTCTTTCTTGACTATAGATCTAATAGAGAATCAATTGTATGTTTCCCAGAATGGGTGGTCACCTGTCCCACAATTTCTAGTAATTGAGGATCGTTAGAAAACTTACAATCTATGTCCACATGCACTCCACCATGATCAAGATTGTGATCCATTTCATCCTCATCATTAATGTTTGGTGGATCTTGGGTGGAAGAGTAGTGGAGGACATCGATTGTTGTTAATGAATTACATATCAATCTTAGTAACTTGTAGAGTGGACATACTTTTAAGTGATTTTTTTCTTTTTTATTTTTTTAATTTTTGATATTTGATTTTTTATTTTTTGCATTTAGGTGTGCCTAATAGAGAAAAAAAAAAACCCTCACCCTTAGCATATAATAATATTTGAAATAAAAAAATGATGAGTTTGGAAGTTGTTCTCACCCGAATGTAATTTCCTCTAAAGCATGCATCGTGTTAGTTTCAGCATTCCAATGAAATCTAGTATACTTTAAAAGATTAGAAAACTCACGGTGCATTGCATGTAGTTTATTAAACTTTTGTTTAAGCTGTTTCAAATTAATTTTTTTTTCCTTGACTATTTACCTTAAGTTACATCTTCCTTCATGTGTTGGTACTAAATGTACCACTATCCATGTTACCTTTACTAACTTCATTTACCATTATGTCAATCAATATCTTCTTTATATTACCTCTCCATGTTCTTACATCCTCATCATTTGTTATTTCAGTTTCCATCTATACATTCCCAACTAAAATTTGGACATTTTTAATTTATTCAAATATTTTAAAAAGTGGATGTAGCAATTTTGATGAAAAAGTAGGTGAATCACAATATTATGAGAAGAAAGGAATCAAAATCCTAATAAGAGTGCGTCTTGGTTTTTATGATAATCAATTTTTTTATTTATATTTGATTTCTGAAAGCAAGCCAAATAAGCAAATATAAATTAATGGAAAATGCTTCCATTTTTGGTGGAATTTTAGGTATTTTAGGGAAGTGTATTCCATAGTGCAGTAACAATAGTTGATAGGTTCTGCCCCAGTGCCTGCCTTTTAGAAGGCCATGAATGAATTCATGCAGCCCTTTATTTCCAAAAATAGTGAAGTTCTTGTAGGAACATGAATGTAGACTTCATGAACATTTTTAGTTCCTCCTAAACCATTTGGAAGTTGGAAACATCCCTTTCAGTTTAGTTCTATAGTTTTGCATCCTTGATTGCTTATATAATTGTCACTTATAACTTGACTGATGGTATTAGGGTCTAGGTGCTCACACTTACGTGTTTGGTGGATCATTTGATGTATGGCTCATGGATCTTAGTATCTCTTAATTTTCTGAAGTTCAATTTTCTTTCCTCTGGTGGAGACTATTATGGCACTCATAAGTGGCACTAGTACTTCACTCAGGGATTTCCGGTCATGCTGTTCTTTTTACCATTTTCCATAGTCAGCATTGTCCTGTCTAAACAATGGAAGCCTTCTGGCCTTATTGCATGGGTTTTAGGGCTTTACAGTGTGCTAGGTCACAAAGAATTTAGGTAAGTTCATTTGAATTTCAATTGTTTTGTGCTTTTATTCTTGGAAGACCTCTTTTTGCATTTAGTTTTGCTTCATGGATTCAATCATCTTCTAATTAGAACTAAAGTTACAGGTTTGTCCTGCCTGTGCTTCAATAGCTTTGGTGTTCTCTGGATAATCAATAGCTACAATGACAACAATTGGTTCTTCAAATAGTAAAAGGAAAGGATCTTCCAACAGTCATGTTAAATGCCCTTCAAAAGTGCGATTGGCCATCTTTTTCTTGCTTTCTACAAACATTCTAATGGCTTGGTATATGAGTTTGTTTCAGCAAGTACATTTTCCTCATCATTAAATTCAAAGTTGTCTACCTTTTTGTCTTTCTTTTAGGGCTTAATAGATTTAAAATGCCTGAAATTGCACCCTTGTCGATCATTTTCTTTAAATCCGTTTCTTTTGAAAGAGATGAAGAGACTAAATTTTCTTATTTCTCACACTGCAAGAAAATAGGGATATTGTCACATAGTTTTAGTGGGGGTAAAAATAATCCATGACTAAAATACGATATATGGGGCCCCCCCAAATCAGCTCGTGTCTACACCTGCGGGTATGGAAAATTTCATGGAAAGACAAATAGTTATAGGACTTTACTAGCCACTGCCATTAAGATCTTATATAAACACTCTCTTTTGGGCCGCTACCATAGAAGGTCTATTAAGGCCAACTTTTTTGAGCTGCGGATATGGGATTTTAGATCCATATAAAAGCTAACCCAAACCTATTTGATACTTCAAGAGTTTCTCAAAACATTTTCTTTCATCTTCTTCAAAATTTTCAGCATCAAAACTTCCATTCACCTTCAAGAGTTGCTTGGGATCTGGAGATTGCTATTGAGTTGCTCGACATTGGGATTTCCATTTACTTTAGGTCAGAGCTTAGACTGTTGTTAACTTTTACCTCTTACACGGTTTCAATTGTGTTTTTGTTTTTGTATATTTGAGTAATACTCTTTCCTTGGTGAATTTAGGGCTTCTGATTTCTAGAAATTTTGATCTTGATGGAGATTTTTTTTTTCAATTGCGTTTTTTGTTTTTGTTTTGTATTTAATAATTGATTGTTTGAATAATACAACTTTCCTTCGTGAATCTAGAGTTTCTAATTTCTATGAATTTTTATTTTGATAGAGATCTAATTTTTTTATATTTGTGGCTCAGTCTAGTAGTTTGACTTAAATAATGTTTGTGTTGTTCCATCATGTAAAATGTAAAATTTAGGCTTTATAAAAGCGAATGAATATGATTTGTTGATATAGTGTTCAGTAGACAAATTTGTGGTTTCTATTTTTTTTTTTTTTTTTTGCTTTAAATTTAATTCAAGAGCATGTTTGCTGTGGATTAAATTTAATTGAATAAATTTAATTTAAGGTTTTCTTCAAGTTGAAAAGCACCTACAGGTTGAGTGTCAGCCCCTTAGCCACTTGATTCAGATCCGGAGAAGGTGGGATGTCGGCCAGACAGAATGGCGGTGGTGAGACATCCGGATAAGGTAGAACGCTGGCGGACAGGCGCCGGATGAGAGATATCCGGATGGAATGTCGGCGGACAGGCGCCGGATGTGATATGTCCGGGTGGAATGAGGGATTCTCATCCAGGTGGAATGAGGGAGAATTTCCGTCCGGGTGAAATGAGTGATGCTACGTGTCGCAAGGGGCCGGATCCACAGTGGGTGGTTGTGCAAGCAGTTGAGGGCAGTTCTGGCTAGTTGCATGACCACCTAGTTGGCTCCAAGATTTGAATTGAGGGAATTCAAATGTGTAACTGCAGATGAGTCATTTAAATAGGGCTCCTGCAGCCTTGAAACAGGGGGGTGAGAGTTGGGGAAAGGGTTCTTTCTCGTATGCCTTGGGTAAGTGCATTGTACTCTGGTTCAAGAAGCAATTTTGTCTTGTAAGAGTGATTAATACAAGTTGGGAAAGGATTTTCCTGTGACCTCGTGTGTTCCTATTGCTTTGTGATTTCTGTATTCTACTTTGTTCTTCTAAACGTTGGGAAGGGAAAGGTTGGCTAAGGAAGGGTCCTTAGCACCGTGCACTCGTGAAAAATTTAAGGTGATTTTCGAGGGTGTGATAGTTGGTATCAGAGCAAGCACCACAGATGGCTGGTGGTAGTGCAATGGAGGCCTTACGGGAGAGGATGACTCAAATAGAAGAGGCGTTGGGAGAATGGCCACGTGAGGATGGCACAGTGGCTTCGTGGGCAGAGCACACCATGGGAGAAGTCCAAGTGCAGAAGAGTCTGTTGGAGTCCCATAACAATTTCTTTGAGGAGAAATTGGCTGAGTTCAAAACCGAGATGCAGTCCCGGATTGATGACTTCAAGGAGACCCTGCAGTCCTATGGAGAGGACATCGCCATCCTTAAGAAGGCGGTGTTGCAGGGATCTGCCTCAGGTGCTGAAGCCTCTTCTTCTAAGGTTCGAGTCCTAGAGCCTAAAGGCTTCAATGGCAACAGAAACACGAAGGAACTGGAGAATTTCTTGTGGGACATTGAACAGTTCTTTAAGGCTGCTCATGTTCCTGATGGCGAGAAGGTTTCCCTCACCAGTATGTATCTGACTGGTGATGCCAAATTGTGGTGGCGAACCAGGATGGAGGACGGTACAGAGTCGGGAAGGCCCCAGATCACCACTTGGGAGACTCTCAAGAAGGAATTGAAGGATCAGTTCCTTCCCACCAACACTGCGTTGGTGGCCCGAGAAGCGTTGAAAAGGCTCAAACACACCGGAATCGTGAGGGAATACGTCAAGGAGTTCAGTTCCTTGATGCTGGACATAAAGAACATGTCAGAAGAGGACAAGCTCTTTAACTTCATGTCGGGTTTGCAAGGATGGGCTCAGATGGAACTTCGAAGGCAAGGAATTCGTGATCTCCCTACTGCCATGGCTGCAGCAGACTGCCTGGTGGACTACAAGATGGGTGATGCCATCTCCACCACGCAGAGACCCAAGTCAAATGGAGGCCAGAAGGCTAAGGTTGAGGGCATGGCTTCTAAGAAGTCCGGGTGGAAGAAACAAGGCAAGAAGCTTGCTGCAAGAGGAAAGCCAGTGGAGGTGACCATTAAGTTCGTGCAGCAGACCACCCGGATGGCTGGATGTTTTATCTGCAATGGCCCTCATCGAGCCAGAGACTGCCCCAAAAGGGAGAAACTCTCAGCCCTTGTGACTGCAGATGACAAGGGAGACTCTGACTCGGAGACCGCTCCAAGAGTCAACCCACTGCAACTTCTGAACGTGATCAATGGTGAGACCCCAGTCCAGAAGTCTCTGATGCACGTCCATGCAGTGGTAAATGGTGTGCCAGTGAAGGCCTTAGTGGACAGTGGTGCCACTCACAATTTCGTGGCCACCAGAGAAGCAACCAGGTTGGGACTGAAATTGGAGGAGGACACCAGTCGAATCAAGGCAGTCAACAGCAAAGCCCAAAAGATCCAAGGGGTAGCCAAGAACGTCCCTATGCAGATCAGTGACTAGAAGGGCACGTGTAGTTTACTTAGTGTGCCTTTGGATGATTTTGATTTGATCCTTGGTGTAGACTTCCTCTTAAGTGCCAAGGTGGCCTTGATTCCACATCTTGGTGGATTGGTGGTGTTAGAAGAGAAGCAGCCTTGCTTCGTAAAGGCCTTGGGGACGAAAGATGGTGGTAAGGGACAGCCTGAGATGCTGTCTGCTATTCAATTGAAGAAAGGATTGAAGAAGGGCCAGGAGACCTATGTTGCAGCCTTGATTGAGATCAAAGAGGGACACTCAGTGGAAGTCCCTGATTCAGTGGTCAGAATCCTTAAGGAGTTCAGAGATGTGATGCCTGCAGAACTCCCCAAGGAGTTGCCACCCCGGCGACCCATTGACCACAAGATCGACCTGCTATCTGGAACAAAGGCCCTAGCTCAAGCCCCTTACCGGATGCCTTCTGCAGAGTTGCTGGAGTTACGGAAGCAACTGAAGGAGTTGCTAGATGCAGGTCTGATCCAGCCCTCCAGGGCCCCATATGGTGCACCAGTGCTGTTTCAAAAGAAGCAGGATGGCTCACTCTGCATGTGTGTGGACTACAGAGCCCTCAACAAGGTGACCATCAAGAACAAGTATCCGATACCCTTGGCTGCTGAGCTATTTGACAGATTGTCAAAAGCTTCTTACTTCACCAAGTTGGACCTGAGATCGGGTTATTGGCAAGTGCGAATTGCAGCAGGAGATGAAGGGAAGACTACTTGTGTAACTCGGTATGGATCGTACGAGTTTCTGGTCATGCCTTTTGGCTTGATAAATGCTCCTGCTACATTCTGTAATTTAATGAACGATGTTCTGTTTGACTATTTGGATGCCTTTGTAGTAGTGTATCTAGATGACATTGTTGTTTATAGCAAGACACTAACAGAACATGAGAAACACTTGAGATTGGTGTTTCAGAGATTGAGGGAGAATAGGCTTTATGTGAAGCCAGAGAAATGTGAGTTTGCTCAGGAGGAGATCACATTTCTAGGACATAAGATCAGTGCAGGATTGATCAGAATGGATAAGGGCAAGGTGCAGGCTATAATGGAGTGGATAGTCCCTACCAAAGTGACGGAGTTGCGGTCCTTCATTGGCTTGGCCAACTACTACAGAAGGTTCATTAAGGGGTATTTAAAGGTGGTGTCTCCCCTTACTGACCTATTGAAGAAGGGCAATCAGTGGGACTGGAGCATGCAGTGCCAGATGGCTTTTGAAAGCCTGAAGAAAGCCATCTCCACTAAGCCTGTGCTGCGGTTGCTAGATTTGGACTTACCCTTTGAAGTCCAAACAGATGCCTCTGATAGAGCCTTGGGTGGAGTCTTGGTGCAAGAAGGGCACCCTGTGGCGTTTGAAAGCAGGAAGCTGAATAATGCAGAGCAGAGGTACTCCACTCACGAGAAGGAGATGACTACTGTGGTGCATTGCCTGCAGTAGTGGAGGCATTACTTGTTGGGAAGTATCTTTGTCGTGGTCACGATAATGTGGCCAACACCTTCTTCAAGACCCAGAAGAAGTTGAGTCCCAGACAAGCGCGATGGCAGGAGTTCCTGGCCGACTTCAAATTCGAGTGACTGCATCGACCAGGAAGGCATAACACTGTGGCTGATGCCTTGAGTAGGAAGGAGGTAATTGCCTACATCACGGCCCTCTCTGAAGTCATCTCTGACTTCAATGAGAAGATCAAGCTAGCTGTGGAGTAGGATGCTGCATATGGTAGACTGAAGCAGCAAGTAAAAGAGGGAGTGATCAGAAGGTATTGGCTAGAAGGTGACCTCCTTGTGGCAAAAAGAGGAAGATGGTATGTCCCTGCAGGCGGTCTGAGGAAGGTTTTGTTGCGGGAAACCCATGATTCGAAATGGGCAGGCCATCCCGGAGAAGAGAGGACTCTGGCGCTGCTAGCCAGATCCTATTACTGGCCTAAGATGGGTGAGGATGTTCAGGCATATGTGAAGTCATGCCTGGTCTGTTAGATGGACAAGACTGAAAGAAAGAAGGCTGCAGGGTTGTTGCAGCCCCTCCCCATTCCAGAAAGACCTTGGGAGAACATCTCCATGGATTTTATCACTGGATTCCCAAAGGTTCGTGATTTCAAATCTGTCTTTGTTGTGGTAGATAGATTTTCTAAGTATGCTGTGTTTATACCTGCCAAGTTGTTTTTCAGTAATGTGGTGAAACATTTTGGGTTGCCTAAGGACATAGTCAGTGATCGAGATGCACAATTCACAGGCCGGTTTTGGGTTGAGTTGTTCAGACTCTTAGGTTTAGAGTTGAAATTCTCAACAGCCAACCATTCTTAAACTGATGGACAGACGGAGAGGATCAATGCCTTGCTGGAGGAGTACCTCAGGCACTATGTGATAGCAACACAAAAGAACTGGGTGGACTTAATGGATACTGCTCAGTTGTGCTACAACTTGCAAAGAAGCTCAGCAATAGGGATGAGTCCCTTTGAGCTAGCTATTGGGGTGCAACCACGGATGCCTTTGGAGGTGGCTAGGCAGAAAGCTGGAGGAAGTAATCCAGCAGCATACAAGTTGGCTCAGTCCCGGTAGGAGATGTTAGATGAAGCCCGGGACAGTCTAGAGTAGGCAGTTAGACGGATGAAAAAGCATGCGGATCGTGACCGCAGACCCTTGGAATTTCAGGTTGGGGACAGGGTCCTCCTGAAATTGACTCCTCAGATCTGGAAGAAGATCAGCAGCAAGACAAGGCAGAGGGGTCTAATTCCAAAGTATGACGGACCATTCGAGGTGATCAAACGAGTTGGGCAGGTGGCCTACATGTTGAAGTTGCCTGAGAGGCTTAAGCTTCACCCGACTTTCCATGTAAGCTTTCTGAAGCCTTACCATGAGGATCTGGATGCAGAGAGGGTGCAGACAAAGCGAGCCCCTCCCTTGGTCATGAAACAATTTGATCGTGAGATAGAGAAGATCTTGGATCACAGGACCAAGGGATACAGCAGAAAGAACTGGCGAACTGATTTCTTGGTTCAGTGGAAGGGGATTTCAGAAACCGAAGCTTCATGGGAAAGAGATGTTACGTTATGGCAATTTGAGAAGGAGGTCCAGGCATACTGGCAGTCTAAGTCGACGAGGGCGTCGACTTCAGCAGGCGGGGGTGAATTGTCAGCCCCTTAGCCACTTGATTCAGATCCGGAGAAAGTGGGATGTCGGCCGGACAGAATGGCGGCGGTGAGACATCCGGATAAGGTAGAACGCTGGTGGACAGGCGCTGGATGAGAGATATCCGGATGGAATGTCGGCGGACAGGCACCGGATGAGAGATATCTAGATGGAATGTCGGCGGACCGGCGCTGGATGTGATATGTCTGGGTGGAATGAGGGAGAATTTCCGTCCGGGTGAAATGAGCGATGCTACGTGTCGCAAGGGGCCGGATCCACAGTGGGTGGTTGTGCAAGCAGTTGAGGGCAGTTCTGGCCAGTTGCATGACCACCTAGTTGGCTCCAAGATTTGAATTGAGGGAATTCAAATGTGTAACTGCAGATGAGTCATTTAAATAGGGCTCCTGCAGCCTTGAAACAGGGGGGTGAGAGTTGGGGAAAGGGTTCCTTCTCGTATGCCTTGGGTAAGTGCATTGTACTCTGGTTCAAGAAGCAATTTTGTCTTGTAAGAGTGATTAATACAAGTTGGGAAAGGATTTTCCTGTGACCTCGTGTGTTTCTGTTGCTTTGTGATTTCTGTATTCTACTCTGTTCTTCTAAACGTTGGGAAGGGAAAGGTTGGCTAAGGAAGGGTCCTTAGCACCGCGCACTTGTGAAAAATTTAAGGTGATTTTCGAGGGTGTGACATTGAGCATGGTGAATTGGTGATGGACTAATAAGTGATGTCGGCAATCATGTGAACATGTTTAATAGCTTAAGCATGGCACCAACCAACATCACCTACTTGGTTAGGTCCTTTTCTGTAGCTAGATTCAATGCTTGTGTGTAAATATCTATAAATGATTTTTTAAAGGAAAAAAAGAAAAAAAGAAAAAAAAAAGTTTATAGTGTCCACGTACTCATGTAAATTAGGAATAAACAAAAAATAAATAAATAAATAAAGGAATATCATGATTGATTATGAGAAAAAAAATCAAGGTAGATGCAATTTATTATTATTTGTAGTATATTTAAATTTTAACAAATCGATGTTAATATCTCAATTGTTAATTCCTACATTTTGTTTAGAATCTTTATATCATAAAAAAACGTTAAAGAAAGGGAAAGAAGAAGCAAAAGAAATAAAAAAAATTATTTTTTGATTAACCATGAAAAAAAAAGAAGGAATAACCATATATGATAACAATTACTAAAAGTTTTATACGTATTTCAAAACTCTCATTTTTTGTAAAAAAGAGAAAAGGAAAGAAATAAATTTGAAAAATTTATGTAGTTCTTCATTTTTGATGGACTGTGAGCAAGCCAATTGTAGATCTAAAATAGGGGTAGCCAACATTATTGAGTATAAGCCCCTAACTGTAATAGTATTAATAAATCGACATAAACAAGACTCCCTTACCTGTGTCTGTAATGTCCCTAAGAAATGACTAGAATCCTTGTCAAATAGTTTGAAAATTCTTATAGATTTGAAGAAAGCTTGGGAATCTCTCTATGCATTTTGTAGTGACTGATATTAAGCCTTTTCAGCTTGCAAAGCTAATTGATGTCAGTATGCTACTGATATTATTACCACTTAGATTTAATACTTCCAAAGAGGATAAGTACCAAATTACAACAACTCAGATCTATATATTTTAAGCAGGATTGGAGTTCACCCTTAGACTTTTACTTTAACCTTTAGGATAGAACCACTCTTTATTATAATGAGATTTGTTAGTTCACCTGGTAAGCATTTATCAGATTTAATTAGCTGACATATCTCATTTTGAGGAATGACTTGATATGATGCTTATAAGTGAGCTTCTTTTTGAGTTCATGTCTATAGTGTAGTCTTTGAGATGTGGGCCTGCTGTATTTTGGTTGCGAGGATTTGAGCTCAACATTGTACTTAAAATTAATGTTTTAAACATCTTACAGTGGAGGTGACTATCATGTTTTGAGAAAAGCCTTTTTATAATGCAATGATATTCTAAGATTGTAAATGTTGGATATCATAAAGCCTCGAGATATTACATTTCTTTTAGTTCGTATGTAAGTAGGTCTATTTACCATTTTGAATTATTGATTATTGGAAAGGGACTGGTTGATGCCAAAATATAAGGTTGCAACACTTTACAACGTTTCTTCTAGGTTAGAGATGTTTCTAGTATTTTTTTTTTATAAACCAACACCTACTGTGGCCTATTTCTCAGCCAGAGGTCCTTCATTTGCCACAAAGAACCTTCATAAGGCAAATGCTTCTTTTATCTCATTATCCATCTTCCATTTTGTTCTAGAATTGAATTGTTGGCTGAGCCCAACACACTGCCCATAAGCCTTTCTTTTATGTTTTTACCCTGAAAATAAGGAGGTTGAATTGTATATCAAACTTGATGTCTTTAGCAGCTTGATATTGCAACACCAGGAATGAACATTCTTGCAGCATGGATTGGCAACGAAATATTAAAGACTTCAATAGGGAAGAAGTATCCTCTTATTGTCTGAGAGTTCTTTTGTTGCACTTTTCATTTGGGAGATGCTACTTATCCATGTTTTTAAATCTAAGTCTACCCTTTGCAGGCTGGGAATATTTTGATGGATTCTAGTAGCAGACTTTGGGGTGTTAGCGAGCCTGTTTGATACTAGAGACAAGCAATGTTCAAGAAACACTTTTGTTGGAACTCCATGCTGTACATTTTCTCTTGGCTGTTCAATTTGATTTTCTATTATTTAAGATCCTATTATTATTTTTTATTCATTTAATTAAGTCAAGTGCATTTCTTTTCTTTTCAATTCCTTTTTAATATGAAGCTCTTATTTTTCTATATTAATATATATATATATATATATATATATCTCAAAATGGCTCCTGGAGTTATGCATAATAGTTGCATGGATATGATTTTAAGTGAGTAGCTTACTCCTACCTTGTGTTTATTTCATTTTTTTTTATTTATTTGTCTGTTTAATTCATGTTTTGCTTTAATTATGTAATGAGAATTGAGGTTGTTTTAAGATTAGTTTTCTGTAAACAGAGCAGACATCTGGTCATTTGGAATAACAGCACTTGAGTACTTGCTCATGGCCATGCTATATTTTCTAAGCACCCACTAATGAAGGTAAACTTGTTGACTTATCAACCATCTGCGTACTAGAAATATTCCCCACAAAAAAATCAAGGTATTGTCACAGAAGGCAATTTATTCTTCTTTTGCCAAAGAAGGCAATGATGGTGACCTATTTTCAAAAATGGAAACTATTTCAACTCTCTTTAATGTTGTTGGTATAGGAGCAGGGGTTCAATTAGCATCTAATATTTGTTCAATGATTTTAAGCATTCCCATAAGGATTACAACCTTTGAATTACCAGAGTTTCAGAATTGACAGAACCACTACCCTGAAACTTCAATCACCTAAATGATCCCCATGATTTTAACTAGGGAAGAGGGACTAAATTTCTTATTTGGCTTAAATCTCTCTCCTTCTTGTTGATTAATTAAAATTTTTTGAATGCTTATAATGAAAATCGTTACAAAAAATAATGCATTTTGAATTAAGAATTATTCTGCCACTCTTGAACTATTGTTACTAAGAACTTCTCAATAGTTGATCCATGATAGACCTAAGGCAAGAGGTATACAACTAGAAGCATTTTGCATAAACAAAAGATCTAAACCATTATACAAAATAACTTGTTCCAATCATGCTGATTATTGTTGCTAATGCCCCAACTAAATTTGAAATTCCTGTTCAGTCATGGACAATGTCATTGATGTTAGTAAACCAGATTTCCTCCTAATTGAGTCAGGAATAAGATATAGAGATGATTCCAGAACATGCCATGTATAAATCCAGCATATTGAGGAGCTATATACTGATAAAATCAACCATGAAAGCTGAATCATAATTGGACCACCCACCTACTCTTGAAAAGCTATGATTTATAACCAAAGAAAAGCATTACATTTGTTCTGAACCTTACCTGCATATTTAGGAGAAATCCTGCTTAGATGAAAGAGCTTAAACCTAAACATGTGTAGGCAATTGCAATTAGAGTTAGCAAAACCATCTTAACTCAAGAATCTATTCCCACAATTTCTAACTTGACCAGATAAGTTCAAAGCAACCTGTTTGATTAGGTATGCTTTCACATTGTTTACATTGGAAAGGCCCACTCAAATTTGACTTTTGTGTTGCAAGTTGGTTTATATGAAAGAGCTCCTAGAGAAAATCAACAAGTTGTAAGAAGATGAAATGGAATGGGCTCAGGTCAAACCAACTTAATAGGCATCTTCAAGGAGCTAAAGCCAAATGTATTACTAGTGAGAAATTCTCCCAAGGTATGGTTTCTGCATTGCTGAATATTTGCTTAGTAAGAGTGCTAAATCAATGTACATATCTGAATAACCTAGAGTCCTCAGTCAAATTTCCAGCCTGGTGCTTTGGCAGTTTAATGTGGAATGGAGAAACATGGATACCTGGATCGAGATTAGATGTGCAGCAAAGCCAGGATCGACAGTAAACACACTAGAACTTCTAGGTCTTGAAATTCAATATTGCGTTATAAGTTGCTTCAATGATTTTTCAATGCAAGTTTTTATTTTTATTTTTTTTATACGTATGTATGCTGATCAAATTTCTCTACTTTATAGTTACTTTACATGCTTTAAATCATCTGATTCTTTTGATTTCTCTATATGTTTTTCATGGTATCTAGCTAGGTAGTGAAGCAGCAAGAAATGACAAGTTCTGAAGATATGAAACAAACACTGTTAAGAAATGCAGGTTATGGAGGAAGATGTTTGTAGAAGAAAAAAGATAAAAAAGTAAATATAATAGCAAGCTTGAAGAAATGGATCTCTAAGTTGTTTTTGATGGAATTAGTTTCCAACCTAGAGATTATTTAATAGTGCAGTCTTTCTAAATAACACCAGAGCTATCTCACAAGTACCCATGATGTATTATTTGCTCCCATTGAGGTTGCTAATTTAATATAAGGATCATTTATTCCTCTAAGAATAAATGTTTTGTAATTATATTTTAATGATTTGTCTTAATTTTTGAATTTATAGAATCACCATCATAATAAATCACCTTGAGAATTCCAATAGAAAATTATATATTAAAAAAATGTTATTTATAACATGATCTATAGCTATGGCCAAAAAATGCATGCAGCTATATCACCCTTTTTGATAGCGGCCAAGAGATGACCCCAACTAAAAGGTCTTTCAATTTATAAGGCTTTTTAGTTGCGGTCATTCACCCATCGTCATCAATTAAATTCCTTTAGTCATGGAAGATATATGGCTGCAGCTATAACATTTATAATCTAATGTCATGGTGTTTTATATGGCTGTAACTATAGGATTTATCTGCACCACCTATGGTCACATTTCATCACGATCAATTATATCCGCTCTCATATCCTATAGTCACAATTGTTTGACTTTTAGCGTGGTCTTTGGATGTGGCTATAGACTTATTATCTTGTAGTGTCATATTCTTATCTCCTTTGATGTGTACTAAGAAAAAATTGCAGAAATACCTAGCTTCAACAGGAGTTATGGAGTTATTAGTTTGTTTGCCTTTTCCATCTTGTGTTTTTGGTTGATTCTTACATGCAAAGGTGTTGGGCAGAGAGGAACTGAGGAAGCAATGCATTATCTATCAAAAGAGGCTTCCAATGATAAAGTGAAAAGTATCCTATCATGCCCCAAAACCTATTCCAAGGGCATGACGGTCATTTCACACCTAAACCCTAAAGGCTCATAGTGGAAACAATACAAACATTCATATTGTAACTGGAAATTACCAATGCGTCACGCGGAAAGGAAGCTTTGAAGTTGCAACGTCCCTTCTTGCTTCAATGTTCGAGTTAAGATCAGGATTTTTCGTCTAAGACAGGAACACTTTCCTACTAAGAATATGGTAAAGCAATCCACACGTGTAAAAGCTAACATCCAAATGAGACTATGCAATTTGAGCAAGCAACCTTGCTTCGCTTAAGCAAGCTGACGCGTTTCGACTCCCCGATTTGACTTAGATAGAAGAGTACGTGAGTAGAGGCAAGTATACCTGCTATCAGTCATTCTGATACTAGGTACCAACGATGGCTCCATACCCTCAATGAGGTATGGAGAATCTTACTTAGAGGATTGAATTTCGGAAAATTTTTTTCTTTTTTTTATGGAAGTCGGTTGGAGAAGGGTGACCCCCTCTCCCTCTCACTCCCTTATAAAGGCCGTCCCTTACTCCATTCATGCGGAATGGCAGGACGGGAAGAGAAGGAACAACAAGTAAATAAAAGAAAAGAAAAGGCTCGAAATTCTATTCTGAAATGTTCATGCA